>JAJHZJ010000302.1:976033-1411588 GCA_023548195.1 Bettongia penicillata ogilbyi | reverse complement strand
AGTTGGAATGTGGTGAGGGTAGACCTTCAGGTTAGAGTTACGTGGAGATCCTTTGAATCCTCTAGCATTCAGCTTTACTTTCTCTTGCAAAAAGGAAGGGATACAAATAGCTCCCTCCTATTCTGTGAAGCTGCAGTGATGAATGAACTTCATGAAGGGATATGACTGGTTGGGTCACTTAGTTTCTTGTCCTTCTCTGCTCATAGATACCAGGAACAGGTCCAAACTGTCAACCCATTCCACGGCCTCCTCAAAGTCTGACTACTGGGGAGTAGGATGCAGTTCAAAAAAGTAATAGAAGGGGAGAAAAGAACAATTATTATGCTATTTTCTTGGTGTTGTTGTGTTTGTCCATTTTCAAAGAGGACCATGACAACAGGGAAATGATGACATGACTTACAATTCACTTTGATTTGAGTGAGGGAGGGCTGTGCAAGGTCACCAGCCTCACTTTCTCCTCCTGAGCCATCTCAGTCCATTGGCCAGATATTCATGAGGATGACTGGGGATGGCTCAGGATGCAATGGGAGATCCTGGCCCTTTTAGGCTAAGGCCTTTTTAGATTCTTACTTTGAGTGAGGTAATACCCATTCAATAAATAAGCCTCTTAAAGAGGCGAGTCAAGGGGTGGCCCCATTTAAATAAAAAAAAAAAAGTCAAACTGGGAGGGGAAGACCCTCAGGATTGCTGGTCAAAGAAGAAAATAGTTACTATTACATTCACTCAAAATGGGAGGGCCCAAAATATAGCCATTAAGTGGTACTTGGACAGGGACCTATTGTGGTCCAATCTATGAACTCCAAAGTGAAATGGGTTTAAGGTTTGGTATTTGAGAAAAAAGAAAGGAAGGAAGGAAGAAGGAAGGAAGGAAGGAAAGGGAGAAAGAAAGAAAGGAAAGGGAGAAAGAAAGAAAGAAGGAAGGAAAGAGAGAAGGAGAGAGAGAGAGAAAGAGAGAGAGAGAAAAAGAAAGAAAGAAAGAAAGAAAGAAAGAAAGAAAGAAAGAAAGAAAGAAAGAAAGAAGAGAAAGAAAGAAAGAAAAAGGGAGGACAGAGGGAGAGAAGGAAGAAAGGAAGAAAGAGAGAAGTAAAGAAAGAAAGAAGCAAAGAAAGGAAGAACGAAAGGAAGGAAGGCAGGAAAACAAAGGACAAATACAACCTGTGAGTAGTCTGAGATACCTGAATGGGGACCTGGCCAGGTGGGTAACTCAGTTCTCTGTCTCTCTGTCTCTTTGTCTGTCTCTCTCCCTCTGTCCCTATCTCTGTCCATCTCCAAAGGAAGGAAAACTTGGATGGCTGAATGATGCTGTTCTCTTATAAAGACAGTAAAGATGGTGGGACATGTCATAGTCTCCATACATCTAACTCAAAGTGCCATTGCTTTATTGCCCTAGTCTCCTTGCCTTATCTCTCCCCCCTCCCATCCATTGTCCACATAGCTTCCAAAGGGATTTTTAAAAAGCCTGACCATATCATTTTCCCTTCATGCTAAAACCTGTGACTTCCTCCTACATTTAGGATAAAATGTAAGCTCTTCTGTTTGGCAATTAAAAAAAAAAAACTCGTCCATTCCTACTCCTCCAAGTCTTTTTATACCTTACTCCTCCTAGATTTCTGTAATTCAGTTATACTCACTTAGATGCCAGTCCTAACACATGACATTTTATCCTCCATGTCTTTGCAGTTTTCCAATTAATAATAGCAGAATAGGGCAATGACTTTGTCTTTAGTCTGTCAGTTAATTCATAATTTACATATCTAGCACAAGCTAGCCAAGAATATCTAGGCTGAGGCCACAAAGACTGGTGACCTTTGCCAAATCTTGTTTTTTACCTACTCTTAAAGTTTGCTCTGGTTTCATTGTTCTGGGATTGCCTGTCTTCTGAACAGGGGAGCTAGGCTTGTCAGTATTTCGTTCTCCTGGGAAACAGTTTCATTTTTGTTCTGGACTAAGAGGCCCTTGCCAACAGAAGGCACATGAAAGTTACCAGAGAACAAACATGAATCAGAGGTGGAACAGAAGGTTTTAATCTCTTTTGCCCTCTCTCTCTGTCTCTGTGTGTGTGTGTGTCTCTGTCTCTGTCTCTCTCATACACACACACACACACACACACACACATTCTTTTTTGTGCTTTTCTTGGACTTCTCTATGCTGTCCCCTCTCCTCCTCCGATTTTAGGGTGGGAGAGAGGGACTCCTCCCATGGCCTCCATTTAAGTACTATGTATGCCCTGGTCAGATTTCTCTACAGTCACCACTTAGTTGCCTTCCTTTGGACTTCATGGCTCCCCTGAGCCGGCACCTTCCCTCCCATCACCCTTTAGCTTCTTTTCCTATGTCACTTTCACTCAGTGGTTTGTAAATGCTTTGAGGGCAGCGGCTGTCTTTCATATTTGCATCACCAGTGTTTAGCTCGACATGTAGTAGGTGCTTAATAAATGTTGACTGACTGATTGACTAACACACACAAAGGAAATGCTAGGCATTATAGAATCAGTATTATCAGTTGTAGTACTCATTCTCATTAGAACATTTGCACAGGATTGCTCATGAGTTATTTTTCATTTCACCCTCACTGGCCAAGTGGACTCTGTTTCCTCTGATCTTTTTCCCTGTGAATGGGTGTAGGTGGGCTGACGTCTCTTACCAATCATGCGAGAACACATCCAAGCATATGATTTAAAAAAAGGATATGAGCTAGTCATGACCCACTGAGAGGGAAGGATGACAGATACATAACCTTATACTCATTCCCTCTTGACCAGTCTATCTCTGTCACTGTTTCTTCTGCCCTCACTTCAGTAGTTGATTCCCTATGTCAGCTATCTGGACATCTCAAAAGATCCAGTGCCAAACAAGACAAGAACAGAAGGTTATTCCTAGACACAGGTATACCCAAGAGGACATGAATTGTCTTACAGAGAGAAAACTATCTAACTCTGATCCTTCAGAACTCAGAGGATCATCTTTCTATTTCAAAGACATCACGAATGAGACCTAAGGGCAGGGATTATCTCTAGTTCATCCATGGAGTTCCAATTCAGCAACCAATTAAAAACCAACGATCATGGACAATAGGAAGCAAGCAGAGGCTCACTGGGCCTACTCTGAAGTTATGGCCAGTTTGAAAAGGGCACTTTCATAACACTCTATCCTCCACGCCCCTTTTGAAAAAGGTCCTGAATATGCCTTTCTCCCCATCTTTACTTATGAAATCCTTGGTCATTTTCAAGTACTTATTCAAGTACTATTTTCTGCAGGAGGTCTTTTCTGATCACCTCAGATGCTAGTAGCTTTCTATCCATTTTTCTGTTGGTACATGTCTTAATATATGCCTATCTGGATACCTGTAATCTTCCATATTAGACTATAATCTTCTTGAGGGTTGAAAATGTTTTACCTTTTTCTTTGTATCCATAGCATTTGGAACAGTGCTTGGCACATAGTAAGTGATTAATTAAAGCTTGCTGATGAGAGGACGCATATTTTTATGAAGTACTAAAAGACAAAATTCAGGAGGTGCCAACCTTAGAGACAGAAGAGATAGCTAGAGAGAAAAAGAAGAAAAGGTGAAATGGATGTAAAACCAAGAAGCTGTTCAGCCAAAGTATCTAATTCTAGGTACTACTATAGGTGGTTTCCCCTCAGTCACAGGTGGTTCTAACATTTTAGGTACTGACACTCAAGGCCTGTCTGATCTTGAGGCTACTCTGGTAATTGGGCTAGTCCTTACACCCTATTTCCTAACTTGAAATGTTTTGTTGATGACAGCTTGGGAAATGCAGATGACTACACATACTCTCCTGGGACTGGAGTCATGGGAGAGGAAAGCTTTCAAAGATGGATGATGAAATTTTTGCTGTTTATTTCAGATTCTTGTTATTTACTTTGCTTTCTAAAATAAGTAAATGTCCTTTTGCCTTATGATGTCACATATCTAATTCTGGCGAGAGAGAGAGAGAGAGAGAGAGAGAGAGAGAGAGAGAGAGAGAGAGAGAGAGAGAGAGAGAGAGAGAGAGAGAGAGAGAGAGAGAGAGAGGAATCCAGAGGAAGAGGAGAACTTGAGAATGGTGGTTTTGAGTAGATGATAGACTCAAACAAGGTTTTGTGAACCTAACTATACCCATGGCCTGCTACATATGATAATTGTAGGTGGTGACTTTGTATTTTTACTTTCAATATGTAACTATTTAGACATTTTACATAGTACAGCTGTGTTGTAAAGATGAAAACAGCCTGAAACTTAGTAGTGTGTTAGTTTTATATTTCCTTTGAAAGTAAATACAATCAGAAATCCACATTACACTTTAGCATTATTTGAAATATATTATTTCAGTGATTTTAATACACCCTCCAGTGTCACAGATCACAAATCCTTCAACTCTTCTCCTCTTCAGGTATTCTTATAAATCATCCATAAGAAATTCATTTAATATGTTACAGGTTTTCCTCTGTGCAGAATTCAGGTATTGTATCTGTCATCCCTCCCTCTCAGTGGGGCCTGACTGGCCAATATCCTTTTTTTTAACATATGTCTGGATGTGATCTCTTATTCCTCTTATGATTGGTAATAGGCAGCAGCCAACTTGCACTTATCTTTCCCTGTGTCTCTTTGGGTTACCCCCATTTGATTATCACCCATTATTGTGTTTCATGATGCACAGTCATATGCAGAAGTATCATTGAAAGCCTATTGGTGCTGAAAAGGTGTTTTTGTGCGTGTGTCAGGCATCAGATTCACTGGAAGTCATTGAAAGCATTCTATAACTTCTTTAATACAATCTAGCCTGTTTCTTCCTTCTGTTTAATTATAGTAAGCCCAGCTCATGCTCTGTCTATAGTGTCTCACTTGATTGGATTACCAAAACATAACCAATCCAGTTCCTCCCACTAGGATCTATGTTCCATATTTACTTAGTAAATGAATTAACTGTGCTCTAAATTACTTAGAAAAGACTACAGAGGAAACTCTTTGGCATGGAATGTTGAGGTAGTGATTACATACAGAAAGATCTTATTTTTCCATGCAGAGTAAGTGGGCCTCATGCCTCATCCATTCATCTTAACAATTGATGGAAATACAGATTGACACTGCATTTTCAGTGATCATTGTACAGTGTGAGAAGTTGAAATGATTGACTCATATCTTACGGTGAAATTTGGTGGTAAATAATAGCACTAAAGGGGCAGCTAGGTGGCACAGTAGATAGAGTGACCCAGAGTCAAGAAGACTTATCTTCCTGAGTTCAAATCTGGCTTCAGATACTTACTAGATGTGTGACCCTGAACAAGTCATTTAACCTTGGTTTCCTCATCATAAAATGAGCTGGAGAAGGAAATGGCCAACCACTCCAATATTTCTGCTTAGAAAACCCCATAAGGTGGTCATGGAGAGTTGGACACAACTGAAAACTATTGCAATAATAGTGCAAAACTGAATGGAGAGTAGAACCAATCATCTGGTTCTAAGCACTTTCCTTCAATTCTTTGGATATTTTAGGCAAAAATATTTGGTTTTAACATCCATATATATTAATGTATAAACAGAGAAATAAAGGGGGATCCTTTTTCTCTCAATGAATTCATTAAGCTTTGTCCTTTACTGCCTTCTAAATGAACAACCAATTTTTTTCCAGACTCTCATGTTGGAGAATTATTTAAATGATTTCCATTTTTTTTTTTTGCAGGATGTGGAGAAGTTGACATTTTTCCTTTGGTGACATAAAATGGCTTCCATTCTTTATGGTTCTCAGGCTCTTTGAAGTTGTACATTTTCAGTCATTCACCCAGTAGACACCCCGTCACTGTTTATGCGTTTTTGATTAAAGAGACAGGGAGGAGGAAGTGAGCAATAAAAATAGAGTGTAATTGACGCAGCAACATAGTTTTCTAAATTAAAAAGTGCTTGCAAAAAGGCTTATTCTTGTTATTTAAATATGCCAAATCCTTGATCTTCTTAGCTTCCCTCCCTTTTCAGTCATCAAGTTTATTGCCCAGAACCTCCGCACTAGGCATTGTTCCAAATAGGTGATGGACCCATGCATATTTATAAATATGGTTCTCTTTAGGAGAGATTTGAATTTCTTCTCTTCGATCTCAACCCAACAACTGCCATTTATAATTGATGTTACAATACAAGTTTAGATAGATAGAGCAATAAATTTAGAGAGTATCTTTTCTGACATTGAACATCTAAACTGAGGGTTCTTAATCTTTTTTTTTTTTGGTCATAGAACTCTTTGACAGTCTAGTGAAACCTACAAACACTTTCTCAGAGTAATGCTTTTAAATGTATAGAATAAAATGCACAGGATTATAAAGGATACCAATTAAAATGAAATGCAGTAATCAAAATATTTTTAAAAGTCCTCCAACTTCATAGGCCTCTTTAAATCTATGGGTCTGTGAATCCAAGTTAATTATCTCAATCTAAACCATCAATTTGAAAAACTTAATTATGGCCATGAGCTGTAGCAGAAGTTGTATTTCCTCTGGACCTGAACTTGGTGGAAACAATGCTACCTAGGAACTGAGCGAAGTTTTCAGTCTATTCTCCTAGAACCCAGATAGTGTTGGAGAGAGTATACTCCAAAAGGTAGAGCAAAAATATTTGGATGTTAGGTCTTGCTATATTTTTGAAATGAAAATCCCCTTTGTAAAAGTTAATGTATGCTAAATGGTTAAATAGAATTAAAATGAGAGTAACTGGCACCCTAACAAATGAGAGAGGTAGTTGGTGGGGCTGGAGGCAGTAACCCCCAAACCCTCAGGAGATTCTAGAACCCCGAGGAAAGATGTAGTAGGCTTGTCCTTGAGAGAGTAGGGTCACAGTGTATATGTTACCTATGTCTCTCAAAACACAATCCTGAGGAGGGGTCTATAGGATTCACTAGACTATAGCATTCACTATAGGGGTCCATGACACAAAGAATGTTAAGATTCCCTGGTCTAGTTGATAGAGTGCCTGACTCAGTCAGAATCTTCTTGGATACATACTGTATGACCATGGAAACATTCCCAAGACTCTCAGAACCCCAGGCCAACCTTTACAACTATAAGATACAAATGTTGCCAATGTATATCAATGGGGTATTTCCACACCGGAAAGTCACAGGAATGCTTCTTTTGGTCTTTCACAAAGTGAGACAGACCCTGAAGAAAGTTTTATCTAGTGCTTACGCAGGGAACTAACATGTCCACATCTCAATAACCCATACTTTTTCAGGCACTCTCATTTAGTTGATACGTCACTGCTCCTTTCACAATAGCAAATGTGTATATGTTGGGGGTGATGTGGTAAAGAGTTATGAAATATCCTATAGGGTATAAATAGCTTGTGTTTTCCAGTCCTGTCTCCTTTTTTATGTTTATTTATTTTTAGTTTTCAACATTCGTTTCCACAAAATTACGAGTTCCAAATTTTCTCCCCATCTCTCCCCTCTCCCCACTCCAGAGTGCTGTGCATTCTGATTACCCCTTCTTCCAATCTGTCCTCCTATCACATCTCTCCCTTCTCTTATCCCCATCTTCTCTCTTTTCTTGTAGGGCAAGATACCCCATTCTATACCCCACTGCTTGCATTTCTTATTTACAGGTTGCATGCAAAAACAATTCTCAACCTTCGTTCCTAAATCTTTGAGTTCCAACTTCTCTTCCTTCCTCTCCCCCACCCATCCCCATTGAGGAGGCAAGCAATTCAAATAGGCTATGTATGTGAAGTTTTGCAAAAGACTTCCACAGTAGTCATGTTGTGTAAGACTAACTATATTTCCCTCCATCCTGTGCTGTCCCCCCATTTCTTCTATTCTCTCTTTTGACCTTGTCCCTCCCCAAAAGTGTTTACTTCTAATTACTATCTCCTCCCATTTGCCCTCCCTTCTATCATCTCCCACCCCATTTATCCCCTTCTCCCCTACTTTCCTGTAGTGTAAGAGATTTTCATACCAAATTTAGTGTGCATGTTGTTCCCTCCCTTAGCCAAATGTGGTGAGAGTAACTTCACTTTTTCCCTCTCCCCTCCCCTTTTTTCCACTCCATTGAAAAAAGTTTTTTCTTGCTTCTTTCATGAGGGATAACCTGCCCCATTCCATTTCTCCCTTTCTCCTCCCAATATATTCCTGTTTCATTCTTTGATTTTATTTTTTTAGATATCATTCCTTCCTATTGAACTCACCCTGTGCTCTCTGTCTATATGTGTGTGAATGTGTGTATAATCCCTCCAACTTCCCAAATACTGAGAAAAGTTTCAAGAGTTACAAATATTGTCTTTCCATGTATGAATTTAAATCAGTTCAACTTTAGTAAGTCCCTCATGATTTCTCTTTCCTGTTTACCTTTTCATGCTTCTTTTGATTTTGATGTTTGAAAGTCAAATTTTCTATTCAGCTCTGGTCTTCATCAAGAATTCTTGAAAGTCCTCTATTTCACTATTTACTTCCCCTGAAGTATTATACTCATTTTTCCTGGATAGGTGATTCTTGGTTTTAATCCTAGTTCCTTTAACTTCTGGAATATTACATTCCAAGTCCTACGATCCCTTAATATAGAAGCTGCTAGATCTTGTGTTGTCCTGATTGTATTTCCAGAGTACTTGAATTGTTTCTTTCTAGCTGCTTGCAATATTTTCTCTTTGACCTGGAAACTCTGGAATTTGGCTACAATATTTCTAGGAGTTTCTCTTTTCGGATCTCTTTCAGAAGGTGATTAGTGGATTCTTTCAATATTTATTTTACCTTCTGGCTCTAGAATATCAGGGTAGTCTTCCTTATGATTTCATGAAAGATGATGTCTAGGCTCTATTTTTTTATCATGGCTTTCAGGTAGTCCCATAATTATTAAATTATCTCTCTTGGATCTATTTTTCAGGTCAGCTGTTTTTCCAATGAGATATTTCACATTATCTACTATTTTTTCATTCTTTTGGTTTTGTTTTATAATTTCTTGGTTTCTCATAAAGTCATTAGCTTCCATCTGCTCCAGTCTAGTTTTCAAAGAACTGTTTTCTTCAGTGAGCTTTTGAACCTTCTTTTCCATTTGGCTAATTCTGCTTTTTAAAGTATTCTTCTCCTCATTGCCTTTTTGAACCTCTTTTGCCAATTGAGTTAACCTGTTTTTCAAGGTGTTATTTTCTTCAGCATTTTTGGGGGCTCCTTTAGCAAGCTGTTGACATGCTTTTCATGATTTTCTTGCATCTCTCTCATTTCTCCTCCCAATTTTCCCTCCACCTGTCTTATTTAATTTTCAATATTCTTTTTGAGTTCTTCCATGGCCTGAGACCATTGCATATTTATTTTGGAAGTTTTGGATGCAGAAGTCTTGACTTTTAGGTCTTCCTCTGATGGTATACCTTGTTCTTCCTCACCTGAAAGGATGGAAGAAAATACCTGTTAACCAAGAAAGTAGCCTTCTATAGTCTTATTTTCCCCCCACTTTCTGGCAATTTTCAAGACAATTACTTGACTTTTGAGTCCTTTTTCAAGAGGAGGGTATATTCTGGGGACCTATAAATTCTCACTTCCTTCAAGATGGCACAATCAAGGGAGAGAAGTTTACTCCTCTCCTTGCCTATGTTCTTGTCTGTGAGCAACCACAAGCACTCTGTTCCGCCCAGGATCTGTGAGTACAATTCCCTCTCCACACCTCCATTTCCACCATGTCAGCACTCCTCCTCAACCCAGAAGAGCTACTCAGGGCTGAGATCCAGATCAGTAGCTCCATTCCCCCAGAGTCATTATTCTGAGAGCTCTGAAAATGGATGCTGCCACTGCAGGTACTGCTGCTGGCATAGGCAACACCCTGTTCCCTTCCCATGCAGGTGAAAGAGCTTTCTCACTGTCCTCTGAAGCTCTCTTTGATGTTTGTGTATTGAGCAATCTGGGAACCAAAGTTGCTGCCAGGTATTCTGCCCCCTCAAGACTGTTCCAGTTCTGTGCCTGCCCTGCTGTGGCCAAGGCTGGGCTGCACTGCACTTCACACCCTGTGTGATAGACTTTTCCTGTCAGCCTTCCAGGCTATCTTGGACTGGAAATCTCTTTTACTCTGTCATTTTGTGGCTTCTGCTGCTCTAGAATTTGTTTAGAGTACTTTTTCACAGATATTTTGTGGGCTATGGAGGGGAACTTCTACAGGTCTATCCTTCTACTCTGCCATCTTGGCTCTGCCCTCCAAAGTTAATATCTTTACATTTCATTCAACTCCACTTTTTATATTGACTGTTCTCTTAGCATTTTCCATTGTTCCTTGGCCCTAATGCTTTGTGAGCAGTGCTCAAGATTTATACCAGTTGGTTGAGTCAATAGGATTGAATTGAACTTGTGGATAATTCAGGGGAAGGGAGTCCTCAGAATACTAAATCATTCAGGGAACTTTGGCTACATTGAACTGACCTTTGAACAAATAGACATTTGCTGTTTTTGCTATTGCTCAGTCAGTGTCTGTCTCTTTGTGACCTCATTTGGGGTTTTCTTGGCAAAGATACTGAAGTGATTTGCTATTTCCTTTTCCAGTTTATTTTACAGATGAGGAAAGTGAGGCAAACAGGGTTAAGTGACTTGTCCAGGGTCACAAAGCTAATAAGTGTCTGAGCCACATTCGAATTCGGAAGATGAGGCTTCCTGACTCCAGGTCAGGTACTCTATCCACTGCTGTTACTTATGTATAATGAGTGTACATGTTATTGAAGGAGATAAATGGGTCCCAGATGTTAAACTGTCATTGATTAAGATAATTTCTATCAGGTTTCATAAACACCAATGTTTGTATGGTTCATAGGATTGAATTATTACAGTCATTATACACCATAGGAAACAAATATAGTCTCCCTCAATCGCCCTGCTCCCGTCCAAATGGGTTGGACATCTTCCTGAAGAACTTGGTATGGTAAATTGACTTTCCTTATTTATAGAAAGGGTAAAGATTCTATTAATAATTTTTATGTTGATATATTTTCAATTTGCAATTATGGCTATGTCACATAGTTTTCAGGATACAACTTCAGGAGACTGAAGGTGTAGTCAATGACTCATCAACACTCATTGGTCTTGTCCACTGGACTTGGTTTTTGCCTTTTTATTTTCTGTATTTCCTGTGGTTATCACAGTGCCAGGCACATAAGAAGCACTTGATAGACTTTATTTAAGGGAAGAGACAACTCTCTTCTGCTCTTCTTTTGCCTTAAACTCAACCTATAGAAACAAAGCTCAATATCTTCCCCCCTCCAAAAAAAACCACCCTAAGAACAATGCTTATTCCTTGCTTTCCTAGTTAGGTTGAGGGTATTGCTACCTAAGAGTGTAGGTTTGCAACCTGAGAGATATCCTTAATTCTTCCTCTCCCTCAATGCCTATGTCCAATTTTCTATGTTTTGTTGAATTTACCTTGACTTCTTTTAAAAAAATAATTAATTTATTTGTTTTCAGTTTTCAACAATCACTTCTATAAGTTTTAAATTTTCTCCCCCTCCTTTTCCCTTACCTCCCTAAGACGGCATGCAATCTTATATATGTTCTACACATACATTCTTATTAAACACATTTTCACATTAGTCATGTTGCATAGAAGAATTAAAACAAATGGGAGAAATCTTGAGGAAAAAAACACATCAAAACAAAACATAACAAAAGAGAAAATAGTCTGCTTCATTCTGAGTTCTGACTCCATAGTTCTTTCTCTGGATGTGGATGGCAATTTTCATCGAGCCCTTTGGAAATCTTTTAGGTTCTTGTGTTGCTGAGAAGGGATAAGTCCATCAGAAACAATCCTCAAACCCTGGTTTTTACTGTGTACAAGTTCTCCTGGTTCTGCTCATTTCATTCAGCCTCAGTTCATATAAGTCTTTCCAGGATATTCGGAAGTTCTCCTGTTTGTCCTTTCTTATAGCACAACAGTATTCCATTACATTCATATACCATAACTTGTTCAGCCATTCCCCAATTGATGGGCATCCCCTCAATTGCCAGTTTTTTGCCACCACCAAAAGTGCTGCTATAAATAGTTTTGTACATGTGGGTCTTTTCCCCATTTTTATGATCTCTTTGGGATACAGCCCTAGAAGCAATATTGCTGGATCAAAGGGTGTGCTTATTTTTATAGCCCTTTGGGCATAGTTCAAATTGCTCTTACTTGAACTTCTTTTGTATCCCTCCAGTTCTTTTCAGGCACATGGAAACAACCTCGGTTCAGGTCCTCCTCACCTCTCACCAATAGTATTTCAAGAATCTCATAATTAGTCCCCCTGTCTGTCTATGCGGTCAATCATGTACCACTCGCACAGGGTTGTTGTGAAGATCACATGCCATAATATCTGCAAAGTGCTTGGCACAGTACTTGACACCTAGTAGGTACTTTATAAGTGTGCATTCCCTTCCCTTCACCCCTTCCCTATATAGTTAGCTGCCAACTTCTTAAAACACAGGACTAATTTTGTAGTAGCCCTACAATAGAAACTTTAGTGGCTCCCTATTACCCCTCTAAGCTAAAATACAGACTTTAAAACCTTTTACAATCTGGATACTACTTTTCAAGGTTGATTTCATACTATCCTTCCATTGTCATATACTGTCCATTACAGGTCAATTGATTTGCCTGTGTTTCTTCATACATAATATTCTCTTTCCTGCTTCAGTCATTTTGCTTAGGCACTCCTTCAGTCCTGGAATACTTTCTGTCTTCACTTCAACCTCTTAAAATACTTAGTTTATGTAAAAACTCAGCTCAGAATCCACTCTCTCTCTCTGAGATTTTTTTCTGATTATTCCCAGTGGGGGGAGCTCTTTTCACCTGACTCCACTCCAGAAATTACTTTACGTTTACTCTGCATACATTATATATGCACAAAGCTATCTACATGTTGCTTCCTTCATTAGAATCACTGCCTTTTTGAGGGAAGGGAATGTTTTGTTTTTATTTTGCATCACTCAGTACGTAGTAGCAGATTCAATAAATGCTTGTTGACTTAAATCTCAGACTCAATATATAGAACATCAACTGAGATCAGTTTCCTTCAAAACCTGTTCTTCCTTCTAATTTTAAATTTTTATGATTTTTCTTTTATTACTATTTTTAATTTTTATGCCCTTTATTTCTCACATCCAGTTAGTTCTCCAGGTCCTTAAATTTTCCTTCTTCAACCTCTTGACTTCATCCTCTCATCTCTATTTCTGTTGCCGCTACCCCAGGATTGGCCCCTGTTATCAATCAAGTGATCCCTTTCCATACCTTTTAGCATGTCTCATCACAGGTCTTAACACTTCAGTTCTCTTCCTCTGCAATTCAAATATACTTTTTCAGAATTTGTTTTTCTAAACATATGGCTGATCATATCAATCTTCTGTTGAAAGTTTTAGAATGGTTTTGTTTCCTGTGGCCTCCAATTACTTTAGCCTGGCATTTCTTGTTTTTCTATTCAGCTTTCCCAAACCCTTTTCATATAGCCCTGTTCTATATCTGTAATAAATTTTGGCCACACCGAATGAATTCCTGTCCATACATTGCATTTTCCTGCCTCTGTTTTTTGTTTTTGCACATACAATTCTCTCTGCTTAGAATGTCATCCTTCTCATTTCTTCTTGCTGAAAGTATACTGGGGCCTGAGCTCAAGTCCCACCTTTGCTACTTACTACCTGTGTGACCTTGAATAAGTCCACTTAACCTCTCCCTTACCCATTCTCAGTTTCTTCCAATGAAAAAGGAGGGGGGGGTGTTGGTCCAGATGGCTTCTGAAGTCCCTTCTGCTTCTGGATCCATGTTCCTATGAATCTATTATTAGAATCCATTCTTTAGAGTTTCACTCAACTATTCACTCATTTTTGAAATCTCTTATATCCCTCTGATACTTAATATTGACCTTTCCCCCTTTAGTCCTTATAATGTACTTTGTTTATAATTGTCTGGTGTACTTACTATATATTTTTTATACTATTTAAGCAAATTTTATATTCTCCTAAACTTCAGGGAAGGTAGGCTGTGCAGTGAATAGAGTGCTGAGCCTGATTTTAGGAAGATCTAAGTTTAAATCTGGCTTCAGACATGCACTATCTGGGTGACCTTGGGCAAGTCACTTAACCCTGTTTGCCTCAGTTTTTCATCTGTAAAATGAACTGGAGAAGGAAATGGCAAACCACTCCAGTATCTTTGCCAGGAAAACCACAAATTGGGGTCATGAAGAATCAGACACAATTGAAAGGAATAACAAACTTAACTGCAAGTTCTTTCCGGACAGGTCTAAAATTTTTCTGAACTTTGAACTTCCCTTCCCCTCATGTCTGCTGCAGTGTCCTCTGCACACGGTGAATGTCTTATAAGTGCTTATTAAAATGTTCATAACTAGAAATCCTATCACACGGGTCACAATCCTTCCCCAGAGACTCATTCTTTCGTTAATATTTTTGGTCTAAAACCTATAATTGAACAGGTTCTTTCAGGCATTCTATCAAAGAAGGAAGATATTAGGTTAAATGTTTGGCTCCAATACTCTATTTTCGATGAGCTTTTTGATAATCCTGGCTTCATCCTAAATTTGAGGCTGTTGACTGCCACTGTAGCAATGAGTTGAGAATTCTTGGTTGAGATGATGTATAATAGTTTTGATTCTGGACATAGATGTTCCTGGAGCTAATCACAGTTGCCTGAAATGTCTAATAAAGCTGTCTTAAACACAGAACAATAGGAAGATGATTCATTTCTCTAATGTTTTATAAGGTTTGGCTCTTTATGTAGCTGAGCTGACACATGTCCAAAAAGAGATGTTCTCTGTTTTTACTGTATTTCCAATAGTTATATCACTTCTTAATAGGCAATCTTGCCAAGATAAACAGCAGCTGTGTTGACGTTGTGACCAGAATGTCTACTGATCAGCTGCCTTGCTCTCACCTAATAAGTCTTGAGTGCTCTGGAGTATTTAACATGACAGTTGTACTAAATATAGGGACACAGGGACAGTCTGCTGAGTTTCCATAATCCTTTTTACAGCAGTTCAAAATTTGTAGGATAATTTTAAGTTTGGAAAGTTAAGTACAGTGGTTAAGTACAATGTCTGCAAAGAAGAAAAATTGGGAGAAATGTGGACTTCAAGCAAAATAACTTCATAATAAAAGTTTTCTTCCAGGAAATTCCTGCCACTGGCTTCTCTGTGTCCTACAGATGACCCCTGGTTCTCAAAGTCTCTGCCAGTAGACTGCAAACTTTGTGACATTCTACCAAGCAGGAAGGCTACTAGTACAGAGGCAAGTAGGTGGTACAGGGGCAGATAGGTAGTACAGTGGATAGAGAGCCAAGCCTGAAGTCCGAAAAACTTCATCTTTCTGAGTTCAAATCCAGCCTCAGACACTTAGTAGCTGTGTGACCCTGGGCAAGTCACTTCACTCTGTTTGCCTCAGTTTCCCCATCTGTAAAATGAGCTAGAGAAGGACTCCAACATTTCTGCCAAGAAACTCGCCACCAGGGTCACAAAGAATCAGATGTGTCTGAGAAACAATAATATCATCAGCTTAACTGCACTTTCACCTTCAATAGCTCTCAAAGACCACCTTGGAGGAATTGTGATAGTTTTGGGTTGGGGTTGGGTGGAGTATATATGACAACCTTAACAAACATCAAAGATCCTTGAAGGATTGAAGTATAATGTCTTTTTCTTTTGGTTGTTTAATTTTGTTGCTTAATTTAATTTGGTTGTTTAAACATTCCATTCCTAAACTAGGGTGGTGGTTACTTGGATGGAGGGGAAGTGGACATGTATGAAATATATTGAAGTAGAATATCCCTTCTTGTTCTCATTTCTTTTTTCCCTTTAAGAGGGTGTGGAGACTTTTTCTGAAAGATTTAGGTGAAGTGTATTATAGAGTGAGTGTCTTTATCTGGTAATCCCCTATCCCAATGAAATCACAAGTCTGGTCAATATTCTCTCTATTCATTGCCTCCACTTGAGTAGGCACTCTATAATAGTTACTTAATTTGAATAAGATTCAGTTGAAAAAAGAGAAGAGGAAAGAGAAGCAGTGTTGCATGGTATATAGAATGCTGAATTTGGAGTCAAGAAGCCAGGATTTAATTCCACTTCCATTATTAAGCATCATTTTGGGCAACTCACTTATCATTTGTGACATCAGTTTCCTCCTCTGTAAAATGATGATGTGGGACTCAGTGACCTCTAATATCACTTTTTGCTCCAAATATATGATCTTCTTTTCTAGTTCTATGAAACGGGTTCTTCAGATGGTTCTGCCAGGTATGGCAAGAGCAAATTAAGTTTAAGACATTAAGGGGAATGACTGTCTTGGCGATTTCCCACTGGAATGTAAATGTGAAAAGTAAGCATTTCATAAATTACTTATTAATTTGCAAAAGGAGAGAACTGAGCTTTGTAGTATCCAGAATTCCTTCTATATCAAACATGCTAGCTTTCTTCACCTATAAAATTGAAAATTATAATACTTGTGCTCACATAGCTGTGAATTTGCATTTTGCTCTTTGAAGTGCAATAGAAATGTGAATTATCAGAAGAGTTTAAGATTCTTTATGTTTATGGAATAAGCACATTCTGACAAAGACAGCTGGAAAGTGAATCTGATTATGGCCCATTTGTATTTGTGAATAATAATTATTATCAACTGATATTCACTTTATTCTAGTTCTGCTATTTCCTTAACCCACATGATCTTGGGAAAGTTATTTCTCCTCCTTTTTCCCTCCCTTGACTTTAAAAGATCCCTTCTAAAATTCCATGATTCTGATTTTATTTTCCAATCTGAAGCATCCTATTCTATTCCCAAACTAGTCCTTCTTCCTGGTTTCCTGTTAAGAGTGCCAGATGTTGATTCTCTAGGTGTCAAAACCTCAATGACATCTTTAACTCCATTTTTTTTCTCCCTTGGCCTCTGTCATGCAAATTCTTGCTAGATCTTACCAATTTTACTCCAGTCACGTCTCTCACATCTCTCCTCCACTCCTACAGTCACTACTCTAGTTCGGGTTCTCCTCAGATTGTGGCAAGCAGATCTTGCATTGCTAAAATTTCTATGCAATGTTTCAGATTTCTACTTTGAGACTAGAAACACAAGGTGTGTATTATGTTCAATCATTCTTCAAGGACAAAACCATTATTTTTTGCAGCCAAGATTAATTAAGCTTGGAAAATCTCTCTTTTGAAATAGTTTTAACAATTCCAAGAAACCCCCTGAATAATTAAAATAAACTAGTACAGCTCAAAGTCTTGGTTTATTGTTATTGACTTAATTATAAAATTAGAGATGCATTTCCAAATGAAAAAAAGACTGAGTGGAAATCATTGAGAAGAGTTCTTTGTAAACTTGACAATATTTTATATTTTATATAGTTAGACAACTTTCAGGGTGTGGGGCAAGAATTGTCAAGGAGGGTGTTATAGTACAAGGATGTTCAACAGGCATTTCAAACACATGTCCATGATAGGGCTCATTATGTAGCTTAATTCTGTAACCCACCTTTCCTACTGATAAAGGAACCAGTCAACCTCACAGTCTCCCCTGCATGCAGTATCATCTTTGAAAATTCACTACAAATATCTAATCAGTAATCAAATACTGTTTCTACCTTCTCTCTACTCATAAAGCTGCCACCACCTTAGTTAAAGCCTTTTCACCTGGAGTATTGCAATATCCTTCTAATCAATCTCTCTGCCTCAAGTCTTTCCATTTTCTAAACTGTCAAATATAAATTTCTCCACTTGGTATTTCTAACCTTATTGCACATCAGTCCCTCTATGCACACTGAAGTCTAATCAAAATGATCTTTTTTTTATCATTCTTCATATATGACACTCTGTTGTTCTGGATATCCCTCTGGTCCAGAGCATACTCTTGCCTCATCTTTATTTTTTCAGTCTTTAGCTTCCTTCAAATCTTAGCTGAAGTACAAGTTTCTATATTATCTTTCCAGACACCCCCAGCTTCTAGAAAAAGGGTTCTTAATTTTCTGTATATGTCATGTACCCCTTGGCTGTCTGTTGAAGTCCAAGGGACCCTCTTAAGAATAATGTTTTAAAATACATAAAATATATAGGATTAAAGAGGAAATTAATTTTATTGAAATGCAGTTTTCAAAATTTTCTAAAAACAAGTTCATAGACCCTAAGTCAAGAATTCGTATTCTAGGGTCCTGCCAGTCGATCAAGAAACATTTACTAAGTACCTACAATATTCTAAACACAGTGCTAGTAACCGAAGATAAAAAGAAAGGCAAAGATTCTCAAGAAACTCAGTCTAATTGCAGAGACAATATGAAAACAATTAAGTACAAACAAAATACATACATAAATAGTTTGTGTGTATATATATACATATACGTGTGTATACACATACACATAATAGAGGTAATAAATTAGCATTAAGAAGACTTGAGTAAAGCTTTTTGTGCAAGGAGGAATTATTGCTGAGACTTGAAGGAGGTCAGGATAGGTAGTTGGTAGAGATGAGGAAGGCATGAGGGAAAGCAAGTGAAAACTTGATAGCTGAGAGATGGAATTTCTGATGTGAAGAGCAGGCAGTATCACTAGTAGAGGTATGTAGTATAAGGTATAAAAAGAAATAGGAGAAATGGGAAGGAGACAAGCCAAATAGCACTTTTTATATTTGATCCTGTGGGCAACAGAGAACCATTGGAGTTGATTAGAAGAATGCCAGGCAGTTTTGTGTTTTGGGAAGGTCACTTTAGTGGATGATATGAGGATGGGCTAGACTGAGGAAAAAATTGAGGCAGAGAGACCACTAGTGGGTTGTAGCAGCAATAGTTCAGAAGTGTATCAATGGTATGGCAGTGTCAGAAGAGAGGAGGGGACATATAGGGGACATATACGATAGACAGAAGGAAAGTATAAATGGCAAGACCCGGCAACACATTGTATAAGAGGGTAATAATGAGGAGTCCAAAGTGACACCTAGGTACCACCAAATTTGGTGGTCTCCATAATAATAATAGGGATGTTAGGAAGAGGTAGCGTTTGGGAGTGGGGGAGGTTACATTCAACTCTAGGCACATTGAGTTTAAGATGCCTATGAGACATCACTGTATCTATTTTGTATATAACTATGTATGTACATTCTATCTCCCCTGCCTAGACTGTAGGCTCTTTCAGGGTAGGAAAGAAGGAAAGAAGTTAAGAAGGAAGAAAGATAGCCCGGATAGAAGGAAACAAACATTTATTTAAGTGCCTACAGTATTCCAGGCATGCACTAAGCACACTCGTTTGATCCTTGCAATAATTTTGTGAGATAGGTGCTCTTGTTACTCTCATTTTATAGATGAGGAAACTGAGGTAGATGCAGGCTAGATGACTGCCCAAACTCACACAGAGCCTAAGGCCAAATTTGAACTCAGTTCAGAAAGGTCTTGTACTCGATTCACTTCATCACCAAATTACCACCATGCTGCAGAGACTTCTTTCAGTTTTATGTTTGTATCCTAAGTGTCTGGCATATAAGAGGTGTTTAATATATGTGTTGATGGAAAAAAAAAATAAAGGATGAAGGACAACACCAAACTAGGGAGCACTCTGTCAGAATCGTAACATCTTAGAGCTAAAAAGGAAGCTCAGATATTATCTAATGTGGATTCCCTTTATAATATGTCTGGCAAGTGTTCAACCGGACTCGGATTATCTCCAATCAGAGTTATAACCAGACATTCTAGTGCTTGGGATTAAAGTGGTGGTCAGAGAGAGAGCCTCATGAGAGATCCAGAGGCCCACCATGGGAAGGGAGTAGGGCCGAGCTAGACCAGGGTGGCATTCATACAGCACTCTCTACTTCATTAATTCTGTAAATCTGAAATTCTGTAAAATCAATTTACTTACAGGGAGTGAAATGTGTGTGTGTGTGTGTGTGTGTGTGTGTGTGTGTGTGTGTGTATGTATTCTTTGCTGAAACCTTACCATAACATTATCTGTTACAAACATCCATTTAGTTGGACATAGGCCCATTTTGGAATTTCCAAGAGGAGCATCACTGTTTCAAGAAAAAAGGAGGTCTGAATTCTAGTTTCTATTCCACCATTAACCTTGTCATTTTGGATATTAAATAACCCCTCTGGTCCTAACTTTGCTCATCTGTAAAATAAAAGGCTTTTACTAAATATCTCCAAGTTTTTTCCTCAATTACGTCTCCCAATATTGTTACAGTATTGTTAGGGGATCCCAGGATGAATTTCAGGTGAATTTCATTCTATAACTCAAAATTACTGTTAGCAGACTTTGAAACTCCAAAAAGAGAGCTACGTGCGATAGACACAAGGCTTTGGAAACTTGTTTATCTATCTGCTGTCTGGAAAAAAGTCTCTGGTTTAAGGCAACAGGAGAGCCTTTCCCATTTTTCTTTGCCACATTACATTTATCCCTGGGGTTTGACTGGAATTAATTATCATCTATCTTCAATTACTTAAAAAGAAGTTTGATTAGATGACTTTCTGATATCTTACAGCTCTATTATTTTATGATTTATTTTATTTTTTTTCACTGGTCTTCATCTCTGAAAACATGAGCAAATTTTGTTTTGATTATTTTTATTATTGAATCTATTCTTAGCACAGAAGGAAAAGCTTAAGAATTGAAGACAAGGGATTTAATTAAGGTTATAATATCTCTGTCTGGTATTAACTGACATCCCTTTATATCTGTCTCAGTGTAGCCTCATAACAATCCTTTGAGTGGATGCTAAAGCTCTTATTATCCCTACTTTCCATCATAGCAAAACTGAGGTTCAGATACTTGTTCATAGTCCCACAGAATTAATTAGATATTAAATCTGAGTTAGCATGCTATCGACTTTGACACACTGTCTCTCACTGAAGGACCAAAAGAAGGCCCCTAGTGTGTTGGTTGGGTTCTCTCCAAAGAGTTTATGGAAAAGATATGAACAAGAATTGTTTAGGATGAGAGAGAGCAGTTCCATCAAAGTATTAAAGTATCAGGCCATTTGTCCTCTAATATTTTTCACCTGTGTGAGCTTGGACTAGTCACTTAACCTCTGCGGGCCTCATCTGTAAAATGAGCAGTTGGATTAGATGGCCTCTTGGATCACAGGTTAGAAAATTGAAGAAGACAACCTGTGATCTGATTTGAAACTTTTCAAATACCTTTGAAAAATTGATGTCAAGACTATTTTAAAAATTGTTTGTGAAAAATATATACCACAGGGTTTATGACATAAACATTTTAATGGAAAATTCACCTTATTAGTGACACTGTGATAATTTAAATCATAAATATGTGCTTTCATGTTCTAAATAGGATACTTTAATACATAGTTAAATTTCACTTTATCTTTCCTTAAAAAAACCCCATCAAGAATAGTAGTGACAACATACTAGAAATACCTTAAAAATGACCACCCGTGTTAATGGCAATCACACACTTTCATATATAATAACAATATTACCTAACCTCAGTCAAAAACATTTTGTTGAATTGTACATCTTGCCCTATCATGCCCAATTGCACAGATTTCCACTGGACCTGGATGCCTTTTCTTTTACTGTCAGTGTTAAGTCCCTTAGTAAAAGTTGCTAGGTAGAACCCTTTTCTCTTCTGAGGAATATTTTTCAGTGCTGAAGTATGAACGTGTCTTGTGATAATGCTTCAGAAACTTCTTCCCCTTTCGATCTTTTGAGTTTTCATCTGTCTTACTTTTCAGACTGTGAGTGCAACGTGCCTGCTAATCCTTGCTGAGTCATTTGTACTTCCCTTAATCTTCTCGAGTCACCCTAAAAGGCAAAGTTACTGTTGTTCACATAGGGAGACTCTTTGTGAACTCCAGACACTGGAGCATTCCCTTTGGATCTGGTGACATCTTCAGTTCCCCAGGTCTTCCAGAAACCAGTCACTTAAGGCTGTTACCCTGAAGTTCATTCAGCAGTTTTAAGTAAACTTCTGATTTAAGGAACCGGGGATAGGAGTCCCTCTCCATAAGTGTATATATTATTTTTTGAGCTTCATCAAAGCTTGTGGGAGTTGGCACTTTAATTTTCTTAGCTGTAGACTCACGGGTGTGAAAATCAATATTGATCTAAAAGACAAAAACAACAAAATTAACTGATGTCTTTCCCCACTAGTTCTAATAAGTTTGTTAAAACTTTATACTAAAACATCTTATGAAGGATTTGATTCAACAGACATTTAGGAATTTCCTCTACTATGATATTAACTCTGTTCTAGGAGCTAGAAATACAGACTCAATGTCAAATGAACATTTCTTAAAATGAGTGCTGGTTTCAAAATAGTTGAAGCTTTAAGTCTCTAATCTGAAGACCTGGGTACACATTCTGCCTTGCCTGCTTACTATCTAGTGACCTTGGACTTGTCACAGTCTTATTGGGTCTTAATTTCCTCTTTTGTAAAATGAGGGGGTTGGCCACAAGATGGCCTCTGGGGTCTCTCTCAACTCTAGATCTATGATGTTAGGATCCTTTGGTTCTATGCACTTAATTCAATTAAGCAGTTATTGATAAACTCCTCCCCCTTCTTAACCTCCCTCTCATTACATATACTAACACCATATCAGGTACTATGGAATAGACAAAAGAAATATTGTACAAAAATTCTCTCTCCTCTGTTTGCTTGCACTTATAGTAATGATACAAGGTGCACATACGCATCGTATCACTGAATGACAATTGAAGTCATTGTAGGCAGAGAAGAGAAACAGTTACCTGGGATGCTCTTGGCACTTTTAACATTGGTGCAATGCATTTTATCAAACAGGAAGAGATGATGATAGCAAAGTGACTATTCGCTGTTGCTACCAAATTTGACAATAAATCACATGACTTTAGAACTAAGGGCAACTTAGAGATCATCTAGTCCAAAACCCTCATTTTAGAGATCAGAAAATTGAGGCCCCAAAGTAGGCACATAATTTGCTCAAGTCCTCATGTAGAGTAACTGATGAATCAGGGGCCAAAGCTAGAACTTCTGACTCTAGATGTAGTGCCCTTTTCTGCACATCATTGCTGCCTTCTTTCCCTCCATCACAGTGTCTGCAGTTTTTAATTACTCTTCAGCAATCATTACCCTAAAACTTCAATCTGCCAGAAAAAGGGATCATACTCAGAGTCCATCCAATAATCCAATAGAAGCCCTCTATGTGAGCATTCTCTACAACAATTTTTCAAAATCTATTTCAGCTAACATGTGCTAATCTAGTCCTAAATATTGACAATCAGTATTTTTAAATGTATACTATTCAAGAAAGAGAAATGTGAAGACTTTGGCCTTTTTATGCATAGGATCATAAGATCACAGTTTAAGAGCTGGAGTTTAAGACCTGAGTGATCTCTAGTCCAACTATTTCATTTTTTTTTTTTACATCAGAGACCTAGGAAGTGTCAGTGGTTCTGCCCAAGGGTACCCAAGGATCAAGGAGCAGGCCTGGGATGATGCCACAATACAAAAGGGAGTCCATGGCAGGGAATATGAAAGTCATTCTTAGTCCTGTAGACCTGTAGATGTTTAACTTGATTAGCTATTTACTTACTTGTTTTGCAGCATCTGATTGAACAAATGCCTTATAAATCTTTTCAGCCTTGCGACGCAAATGGTCAGATTCTGTCTGTTTGTAATCTTCACAGGCCAGCCAGAACTCAATATTCTCCTCACTGAACTCTGACTTCAGAAAGTTGCCAAAGACAACTTGCCCAGCTAGAAATTCAAACAAAACAAAGCAAAACTTTAATTTAATTGAACTCTTAGGTGCATGTCAAAGATAAAGTTTGTAAGAAGACTAGAATGTCTATTTTCTTCTATTGAGAAACAGAGAATGTTACTAAAATGCTAGTATGATAGTATTTAAAATTCTCAGAACTGAAAGGGATATTAGAGATTTTCTAGTCCAATTCCCTTATATTATAACAAAGCAATGGGAACTGAGAGATGTTCAGAGTCACACAAGTGTCTAGTGACAAATGGAAAGCAAAACTTCATTGTAGTATGTAAACTTTCTATGTTGTAGAAAGGAGGGGTCCTTTTTAGGTATGTTAGACATTGCCATTATTAAGATCTCTTTTAAATACGAACCACAGAATAATCACTTCTCTCTTCTACTTTGTAGCAGAATGTATTTTTTAAAAATAAATTTCATCAATTCTCAGAACATTGATGTGAATTTAATACTTGGAGAGTATTACCTTCCCCATTCCAGCAGCTTGGCATACTGGATTACTAGTTGGGAGACAGATTATCTAATTCTAACCCTTCCATTAACTGGCTGTATGACCTTGGGTAAATCATTTAGCTTCTATTTTCCTCATCTATAAAATAAGGAAGTGGTATTTGATGATATCCATAGTACTTTTTTGCTCTAATATTTTCTCATTCTAGTCAGGAGAAAATGAGACACAGGCTTTGTCTATATATGTCAACTGACCATTTTAATTATCTTTTAGTCGTATTAATAGCCCAAGTCTATAAAGGAGACCAGCTTAGCCCTATAGAAGAATTCACATCATTCAGTAGGGATTAATTGACCCCACAACAAAAAAAGTGCATTTAATTGTTTTAATATACATAGAAATCTGTTGATTAAAGTGATTATTTGCTTAAAAAGACTCTGGGAAGCCTGTGAGACCAGTATCATCTCACAAACTAGTTAGAATTCTCTAGAGTCTGTCTTAACCACCAGCACACCTAGCAAAGCCAATTATGAACCAGTTAAGTTACATTGTGCACATGGAAAGAAGAAAGACTGATTGTGTGTCAGGTCAGGAAAAAAAATCCACTGGTCTCTTTGCCCTTTTCAAACAATTTCAATTTTCTATCTGTTTTACATTTAGACAAGAACTAGAAACAGGAGTACTTTGAAGAAAGGCAATGGAGACATTGTCACAGTTCTGAATAATATTCTGCTTTGGGCATCTGGGAATGCTCTTAATGATTTGCTCTTACATAATCTCCTAGGCCTCCTGCCTAGGCACATTTGTCTGGAAACAGTTACAGAGTCAAGAGGATAATAACTCGTGATGTGTGTTATTATACTAATGCCATCAGTAACCATGAGGAAGTAGGAATACAAGTTTTCTTAAAGGAATCTACACTCTTTATACTGAATCTCAGAGGAGCCATACCTTTGCCATAAAATTTAATTTGGATGTAAGAAATAAGTATTCATCCTTTCTACTTACTTTGATTGGTGAGGAGTTTTTCCAGAGACTGAGACCACTGTATTACTTCTGTTACAGAAAGCCTGCAGAGAATGAAAAGTTTAACTAAATTAGCAAATTATGCATTTTAATTAGAAAAAAAATCTTTTTCAATGTGTTTACTGGTGGTTTTTGATAACATTTCAGATGAAAGTCATAGCTGGTAAGGAATTTTATTAATAAATTAACAAATTGTAAGGAACTTAAAACCTTTCAATAGGATTAACTAAAATTCCACACTGAAAATAAAATGTAAAAAAAAAAATCTTTGCTAATCCAATGTAAAATAATATGAAATTAAATGAAATCAACTTGTTTTGCTACAATATACTCTTGAGTGGCTTGAAATTTGAAATCAATTAATATGCATCTTCTGGGGATTTGTTTAAACGCAGGTGTTATGACTAGGTAACTGTTGTCGTTAATACCAATGAATCATTGAAATAGGCTACTTACATGTCTTTGGACTTGGACGATTTGATCCCAGATTCCAGATGTGGTAACATGGATTTCAAATAGGTTTTCAGGTCTGTTCCACTACAAAAGAGAGTAAAACTGACAATAAATATCTGTAGTTTTATACATATATACAAACCCCCCAGAAAGTAACTTTGATTAAGCCTAGCAAGAAATAATTTTGATAATTATTTCTATTCTGCATTAAGTTGAAATCTACATTTCCGTGGAGAACTTTGGAGAAATCCTCATATAAGGTTAGCACAATTTATATCCCTTTCAATTCATGACAAAAACATTTCAGCAGCCCTTGTCACAAATTTTAGCTCTCCCTGGCTTGTACTTATTCTCCCGCCATTTAAAATTATCTAATTGCAAAACTCAAAGTATGAGGTCAATTAAACTTACAAAGCCTTTGGTCTCTTTTTCTGAGTTTTGTCATCTAACAGAGGGTGATCAGATCCTTTCAATTCAGGAGTATTAGCAGAGGAGAAGAATATTCCTGGCATTTTGTTTAGTCTTGGAGTAGAGATGGCTGCTGCTCTCATAGTCCCCACTCTGAATGACTGTTCATCAACGGTTGGTAGCTTTATATAGTAAATGCAAACTGGCTGTCTCTCTATACAGACGAATCTGTTTATCAAGTGATGTTACCACAGACACTGGAAGTTCCCCTTTTCTGGGCTCATTGTGACGTGTATCTTGAGAGAAAACATACTGTGATGTCTTGTGGTTGAAACCTAATCAAATGAGAACAGGTTGCTTGGTTAGAGAACACACACACATACATATATGTACATACACACAGAGTATTTCTTGAACATTAGAACTACAAACCATCAGGTCTAGGTGATTTCTCTGAATCTTAATTGCATAACAAGATTGCAAAACTAAAACTCCTGAAAGTTTAACCTGACGAGCTTTAAGATTTTTTCCTAATTCTCACTGCTTAGCTAGAGTCACATTTTGCTGTGGGTGGGACCACCCATCATGTGCTTACCAGGATACAGAAGTCATATTTCAGCTTTCGATTGAATTTGGTGGAATGTGACATTGCTAGTGGACAATATAGTAGGAAGTCAAGAAATTCCATTTGATGTATTTAATTGGAATGCATGTGTAGAACCTATATAAAATTGGGGAGGGAGAGGGGAGCTGGGGGTCAGGAGGGGAAAGAAATCTAAGTTACATGGTAGTGATTGTAGAACACTGAAAATAAATCAATTAATAAAAAAAGAAATTTCTTTGTGAAATAGTTCTTTTCTGTTCCTGTGATTGGCCTTATTAAACCCAGGATTAAATGAAACTCAGGCACATATGTTAGTTTTATTTTAAAATAAAGGTTCCAATTCTGCAGGAAGTAGGGCAAATTAGGTTTTCTGTCTCCTTTGATTCACATTTTGTTGGGCTGAGGGTACTAGGAAACAAAAGTTTCCTCGTGTCTCAGACCCATAGGTACCATTGATAGGTCCAATAGGTGCAAATATCCCTGTGATTCCTTGCTTTTGCAAAGAGGGCAGAACAGATGCGAACCTTGTCAAGGTAAGTTGATATATACTCTCCTGCTCATGCTGCTAAAAATTCAAGCAGCATTCCTATAATGGTATAGCCAAATGAGCTTTGAAATGAACAGGATCAAAGGTATAGAGCTGTAAAAAGGTCACCTAGACTAAAAGGATACACAAATAGTAAATGGCAGAGACAGTGTCTAATGTATATTCTGTGACTCCAAGTTCAATGGCAAAAACAGAAGGTGGGTGAGAGGAAGAGGAGAAATTATGGAAAATGTTTTGATGGAGGAGATAATAGGAAGGGGGATTATTCATATAAGTAAATGTGTCAGTTTATTAATGTATTAAGGACTTTAGTACAAGGAGGAAGGAAGTCTGGTATGGGGGTGTAAATATTCAGAAGACCTAAATTCTAATGCTAAGCTTTTCCTCTATCACTATCTAGCTATGTGTCTGTAGACAAATGACTTGACCTTTACTCTGACAATGTCTGCAAGTTTTCCTGTGTACAGCTTGTTCGTACAAAGTTGTTTACATGTTTAACTCCCTTATTATACTAGAAGCTTCTCCAGAGGAGGGATCATCTTTTGCCTTTGTTTTTTAATGTGTCCAGGCCTTAGTACAGTGTCTTGCACATAGTAGGTACTTACAAAAATGCTTATTGACTTGACCTCTCCTCTTCACTTTACTATAAAATATGAGTCACCAATGCCCTTGATAAACCCCATCATGTACCAGAATTTTCTTAGTACACTCGTTTTTGCAGTGAATGGGAAATATTTGGTTTCCATGGTCCAGGTTTGATGATGGTCCATATAGGCTATGGAGGGGTATAAAGCAGTGACTGAGATAGACTGGAAGATTTGTGCTGAACCATATAAAGCTTAAGAGTCTCAAAGTCTGATGACACAAATACACTGGCTTATATGCTTCCTGTGGTTTAGTATTTACTTATACTTTCTGTTTAATTATGACTTTTATTGATGTTTGTAACTCATGTTCCAGGGTCCTCTAAGGAATCTGGGATCACATGAACCAGGTTAGATCATGGAGACCTGACCCTTATCAGATTTCCTCTGATCAGACATGTTTTTTTTTTCTTCACTTCTGAATAATTGTAGCAGTAAAGAGGAAACTGTGAAGTATCTTGATCATGTAAATATAAGCACAATAATATGAATATAGCACTCTCTGGGTCTTTATTTTGGTCTTAACTAAGAGAGATTAATTTTGTGAAAATTCATTGTTACTTCAACTGAAAATGTGGAACTAAGGCTAAAAAAGTTTTAAGTGGTTATGACCCAGACCTATGAACTCAAAGCTTGCTATAAAACATCCTATATTTATATTAAGTTTTTAAATTTTTCTTGTACAACAAATAGAAATGGTGAAAAAAATTGAAGATCCAGGACTATTTTTTCAATTCAATTTATTCCAGTTCAATAATCACTTACTAAATACCATGTGCAAGGCATTGTGGTAGTCTCTGGAGCTTTAAAGACAAATGAAACATAACTTACATTCTATTAGGATTGGGATGCATTAGGGATACAACATTCAAACAAACAAAAAAAATGATGTCCTCAGGGGGAATCGGAAAGCCCTACAGCCATGGAGGACAACAGCCTGTTTAAAAGTACAGAGACATGAGATAGAATGCCAAGTTTGAGAATAACTAAGCAGACCAACTTGTCTGGAAAATAGAGTTTCTGAAGGGGAATAAATGTGGATAAATCCAGAAAGTTAGATTGAAGCCAGATTACATAGAGCTTTATACTTTAAACTAAAACGAGTAGATAGGGAGTCACTAAAAATTCGAGGAACAACAAATTTTTGCTTTAGGAAGATTATTTGGCCAGCTACGTGGAGGATGATTTGGAAAGCAGAGACTAAATGCTGGGAATTCAATTAGGAAGCTGTTGTGGAGTAGTGCAGATGAGAAGCGATGAAGGTGGTGGTTTGTAAGGGGGTAAAGAAGGGAGCAGGTGTGAGTTATATCATGAAAATAGAATTGACCAGATGGCAATTGGTTCACTGTAAAGGATAAGGGAAGATTAGGAGTAAAGGATTACTGGGAGATTGTAAATCTGGATAACTGAAAGGATGATGGTGCCTTCCACAGAAGAATTTGAAAGAAGGGTAAGTTTTAGAGAGAAGATCCATTTTAGATTTGTTGAGTTTGAGATGACTCTGGTGGAATATAAAGTAAATACTCAGTTAATACCCATCAGGAAATTGTACCCTCATATTTCTTTGATGATGCAATTGATTTCATAAGCCCACTAATTTTCCACATTGAGAAATGTTTGCAATTGTAAAGCTGAAATCTATGTCTGAAACAGTGAACAGACAATAGTCAATATGGCTGTTTCAGCAATCTTATTAACTTAATGAGTTGTGTGGTTAAAAGTTGTGGGAACGAACACAAAATTCAGCAATCAGCAATCATTCACTAATTCTGTGTACATTATGCTAGGTGTTGGGGGAAAGGTAACATCACTAAGTTTATATAAGATATGTGATTATCTAGAAGAAGGTTGCAGGCTATTAGAGTGATTAAAGAGATAGGATACACAGTTTTATTAATGTATTAATTCAACAAATATTTAGATTGAGTCCACTCTGTATAGATTGAGTACCTATGCTATATACACTCCATGTTGGAAGCCAGTGTGAGACAGTAGATGAAATACTCAACTTAGGGTCATAAAACTTGAGTTCAGATGATCTTGGGTAAGTTTCCCCACCTCATTGGACTAGATGATTTCTAAATTTTGATTAACTGTCATTATGGTTATTATAGGTTCTTATTACACACATATTCCTCCTCATGAGTACTTGCTCTGTCATTTCTGTGTTCTGTATCTTTCCTGTACTTGTATTCCTAACTTGGTCCAGAATAAAAGTTCCTCAAACCAAGCAGAATGATCCCTGATGTAATGTCTGTCCTACTTCCCACTTGTTTTTTGCTCTGTATTATGTATAATACAACTCTAACAGCATGCAAGGGGAAGACCCCCAATTCAAGAATTCTATATTCATTGTCCCTTAATTGAGAGCCTCTACAATGCTATGCACAGAAACAGAATTGGAACATAGTTTATTTAGGATGAAACAACATAAAAATCTGCTCATTCAACAAGCCCGCCTCATCACTTCCTCTTAGATATTACTTTCATAGCTAGATGAAGAATCCCTGAAAATGGCAGACTCCAGAGTTAGCATAATACAGACACAAAAATCTGGGGTGATGATCCTTGGATAGCTTCCCACTGCCTTCATTAGAGGTATATAAAGAGTGTGCCTGATACTTAACAAAGTGTAGACTTCCTTTGACTCAAATCTAAACACCATAAAAATCATACATGACTGGCCTAGCTGACATAGTTCATATTCTGTTAGTCCTGTTCAACTGTGATAGGGAAAGAACATGTTGTAGGCATAGGGGGACAATGTGAGCAAAATAATGAAAATAAGAAAGTAAAGGACATTTTTTGGAAGGTAAACAACATATCAATTTGACTGGAGTATTGTTCAGATGAAAATATGTGATGAAGCTGAAAAGGTCAGTCAATGCCTGATTTGGGAGGACCTGAATGCGAGGTAAAGGAGTGTGATTTTTTTTTTTTTAAATCAGTTATAAAGTATAGAGATCCTGGAAAATTTTAAGCAGGGAAGTGACATGACTGGATCTATGAATCAATTTGTTTATTCTGATGGCATTATGAGTGGTGATTTGTGGGAACAGAAGGCAGGAAGAACCCTTAAGAAGCCATTGCAATAATCTATGAATGTTGGATAAAATATATACTGTGTAGCACATTTCAAGAATTCAATTCAACAAATGTTCATTAAGTGCTCATCGGTGTTAGGCACTGTGCTAGATGCTGGGGGTACAAAGGCAAGTGAAATTTTGATACCTTCAAGGAAAAATAGTGCCATCTCAGACTTAGTTGTGTTATATAGACAACAGCCATAGACTAGATTGTAAAGCCAATGCTGAGGTGTGGTCAAGCATTGTATGGCACATGTTCATGGCTAAATAATTTTTGAAGCTGCTTCCTGTCTTTGCAGTCTCAAGATGTTTCAGTGTTCCTGATCCTGAGATCCTATGTGGGAGAGGGAGTGGTGGAAATCAAATAACTCATCCCACATAGACTTTAAGTAATTAGTTCTAACTGGTGACATGGCTGAATAGGATCTAAAGGTGAAAACACCTGAAAACAGCCAAGAGGGAGGCCAAGGCTGCTCACAAGCATTACTTTTTTTTTAATCATAAGTGCTTTTCTCCAAAAAGCAGTGGGATAACCTGTATAGAGCTCTCTTTGAACCCAAACAGAAGTGAGGTCAAGTCATACCTTTGTCTCACAAAGCTAGTCTTGATGAATGTGAATAACATGCCCAGAAGCAGCCTCATTATTTGAATTTGTACTGCATATTTCCATTGGAATGGAACAATTACTATATTTTACGTAATTATGAAGTACAAATTTGAATATGTGAAATGGCTTCAGAGGATTCATTACTCCCATTATTCCAGCTGGCTCTGTGACCCTGAAGCAATTTGCTTAATTTCTAAGTGCTCCAAGCTTCCCTCTAAAGTGCTCAGTTGCAGAAGAGGGGCTGACCTGAATTGGTGGAGAGAGTTTTCTCATGTGAGAGTTTCTTATACTAATGAAATCACAGGCCTAGACCTTAACCCATCCTTCATAATTTTGGATCAAGAAGAAGCTTCATTGTATCATAGGAATGCTATAATTTCAGGTGTTTGGGGGATTTAATAATTATTTGAGATTAGGGTTAATATAAATTTTTCAGACTGTGGAATCAATTATTCTCAGGAATTTTGTCATGCATGACTTAATAGGCAGGAGGATAGCAGAGAGAGGACTGAAGTTAGAGATCCTGCATCTATCTTTAAAACGCTAGCTCTGCTATTTATTATCTGCTTAGCACTGATCAAATTAATTTCTCTGAACATTGGGACTCTCATTTATAAAATAAAATAATGCCTGGGTTCAGTGAACTCTGAGGTTTCTTTTAGCTCTAAATCTTCTGGCTCTACATATATATAAGGTAGATAGTTAATTTCGAACCCTGGTAATTTAGAGTAGATTCTCCTTGATAGTGTTTGAAAGTCTCTGGGTATTTTTTTGAAGGTGTTTTTTAAATTTGGATGTAGATTGTATCAACTGGGGAGTGCATGAAGAGTATCAATATGATCTGTAAATTACATCAACAAAAATAAGCTCACTTCATTGTTTTTCAGTTGTTTCAGCAGTATTGGACTCTTCGTGACTTCACTTGAGGGTTTTCTTGGCAAAGATACTAGAGTGGTTTGCCATTTCCTTCTCCAGATCATTTTACAGATGAGGAAACTGAGACTTACAGGATTAAGTAACTTGCCCAGGATCACACTGTTAAAAGTGTCTAGGGGCTGGATTTGAACACTGGTTCTCCTGGCTCCAGGCATTTTACCACTTTACTTCATTAGAGTCAATGATATAGAAGGAAATGTTCTTACTTGTGCGAAAAACTTCAGGAAGACCATTGTGAAGCAGCCAATAAGCATTCCTTCCAAGTCACTAACACAACACAAAAGGAAAATGACAAATGTTGGAGAGAATACGAAAAATATAGGGACACTAAAACATTTGTTGGAAGAGTAGTGAATTGATTCAACCATTCAGGAGAGCAATTTGGAACTGTACCCTAAGATCTATAAAATCTATATATGCCCTTTGACCCAGCAATACCACCACTAACTAGGTTTGTATCTCAAAAAATAAGGGGATCAAAAAAAAGAGGGACAGGATCTATTTGTAGAAAAATATTTATAACAGCTCATTTATGGTGGTAAAGAATTGGAAACCAAGGGGGATGCCCATCAATTGAAGAATGACTGAATAAGTTGTGGTATATGATTGTGACAGAATATCATTGCGCTATTAAAAAATGACAAACAGGATGGTTTCAGGGGAAAAAATACCTGGGAAGACTTACTGATGCAAAGTGAAGTGAGCAGAACTAGGAGAACATTGTACACAGTAACAGCGACCTTGTACTATGATCAACTATGAAAGATTTAGCCACTTTGATCAAGACAATGATCCAAGACAATTACAAAGGATCCATGATGAAAGAATGCAATCCAACGCTAGAGAGGGAACTGATGCATTCTGAATGCAGGTAACACTTCCTTTCCTTTATCTCTTTTTTTAGACTTAAAGCCCCAAACATGTACCTATCAAGACTAAATGAGATAAGAATCCAAATTAGGAAATCTTTGTTTCGTCCATCATTCCCTTTGTACTCCATAATCATCTAAACTCTGCAATATATACCCTACCCCTCCCAAAACAAAACAAACAAAACCCATGCTTTCCCCTTCTCTGAGGGGTCCCAATGGATAGAATGTGGTTCTGGAGTCAAGACCAGGGTTCAGATTTGATCTCAGATGCTTATGTAATTTTTTGACAAGTCAAAGTCTACCTATCTTGGTTATGATGAATGGGAATACTAATAATGTCTACCTGTCAGGGTGCTTGTAAAGATCAAATCATCAAATGAGACAATGCATTATAAAATGCTTAGCACAGTGCTTTATACATAGTAGGCTCTTAATAAGTGTATATTTCCTTCTTTCCTTCCTAAGTTTTTTTATTTTGACTAGTAGCTGTGCCGATGTTCAGTCATACAAGCTTGAAACCTGAAATTTCTTTGAGTTGAAGGGACTAAGTCAGGTAGTATTATTGTTTCCCTGTCTTTCCACATCTAAGTGCTTAACCCTATGACATTGACCCCTGTGTTACCTCTCCCCTTTGTCCATGACCTTTTTATTCTTTTTCACCACCCTAGTTTCAGTCCTCATTACTTTATCATGCTTTCTTTTATAAGGACCTCTTCCTTGATCTTCTTGCCTCCAGTTTCCTCTTTTGTCCATCTTTGACGCTACCTACCAAAGTGATATTCTTAATGCATAATAACTCTGATCATGTAACTCTTCTCTTTAAAAACATTAAGTACCTTCCCACTGCCTATCAAATAAAATTCAACCTCCTTAGATAGGCATTCAAGACTTGCCACAATCTTGCTCCATTTAATTTTGAGGGGCCTGTTTTCATATTACTTCTTTTTCCAGTGCTACTTCAACCAAACTGGACTGTCAGTCGCTTGCCAATCTTATCCTCTTTTCCTCCATTCATTCATTTGCTTATGCTATCCTATATCTAGAATGGGGTCCTTCTTTATCTCTCTCCATTAAAAACCTTCTCTCTTCCAAGATCTGTTTTATGCATTGCCTCTTCCATGAAGCCTTCCTTGATTCCTCAGCTAGAACTTTCATGTCAACAGATATTTATTAGGTGATTATTCTATGATAAATAGAATGCTGAATAGTGGGATACATACAGAGATAAAATATGCTCCCTTCCCTCAAGATCTTAATCTGGTAGGGAGATAACTATTCACATATAATCATATACTATTTCAAAGTCTGTATCTCATCTGAACCTCATAACACATCTGGGTAATGAATAATGTAAATTTTATCTACTTTTGACACATGAAGAAACTGAGGCTCAGAGATATTTAGTGAGTTGTCCAAGTTCATGTTTCTCATAAGTGCCAGACATGAGTGTCAAATCCATATCTTCTGTTACAAAATCTGAGTCTCTTTCTTTCATATAATGTTATCTCTGCCTCCTTAAAGCTCTCATGCTTCTTTGTTTGACCTCATCTGGAGTGTAGGATTTTGATTCAGGAAGGCCTCCTACAAAAGTGGTACATAAATGTCAGTTGTTGTTACTTATTCTAACTTGGACTTTAGTCAGAGCATCCTTAGGGGGAGATGGGAGTTGATGTGGCCCAGGGAAGTCAAATTACCACCATTTCCACCTTGACCATCTCTTCCCCTTGGTCCCTAATAAAGCTAATGGAGGGGGGTGGAGCCAAGATGGCAGAAAAGAAGCAGAGACTTGCTAGAGTTCTCCCCTCAAGTTGAGCCAAATACCTGTAAAAATGACTCTAAAAAATTCTGGAGTGGCAGAACCCACAGAATGATGGACTGAAGCAAATCTCCAGCCCAAGACAACCTAGAAGATCAATGGGAAGTATCTATCGTGCCTGGTTGGGAGCAGAGCACAGTCCAGTATGGGCCTGCCAGCAAAGATGGTACCTGAACAGACCTAAGGAGGGAAACTGAATCTCTGGCACCTGTGGTGGTTTCCAGACGTCACAACCCCAAAACACCAAAGATAAATTGGAAGGTCAGTGGAAAAAAACCTATGGGACCTGTAAGGGAGAGTGGAGTACTTGGGACCCAACCCCAGGACCATGGAGGGGTAGAGGAATCCATGACAGTCACAGCAGGGGCAGAGGCAGTGACTGTTTCTAGAGTTCTAGGTTCACAGATTGGGGTGGGAGTAATTGATCGACTGACAGTACACCTCCCTGTCACCACTGGAAGCAGAGAACCACCTTGACAAAGAGCTCAAAAGTCAAGTAAATGGCTGGGGAAATGAGTGAAAACTGGAAAAAGAATCAGATTATAGAATCTTATTTTGGTAATAAGGAAGACCAAAATATACAAACAGAAGAAGATGACAAAGTCAACGCTCCTCCATCCAAAGCTTCCCAGAAAAACATGAATTGGTCTGAGGTCATGGAAGAGCTCAAAAAGAATTTTGAAAATCAAGTAAGAGAAGTAGAACAAAAATTGGGAAGAGAAATGACAATGATGCAAGAAAATCATGAAAAATGAGTCAACTACTTGCTAAAGGAGACCCAGAAGAGCTAAAGAAAGTAACACTTTAAAAAACAGAATAACTCAAAGAGCATAAAATATCCAAAAAGCTAATGAGGAGAAGGTACCTTGAAAAGCAGAATGGGTCAGATGAAAAAGGAGGTCCAAAAGCTCACTGAAGAAAATAATTCCTTAAAGACTAGAATGGAGCAGATGGAAGCTAATGACTTTATGAAAAATCAAGAAATTATAAAACAAAACTAAAGGAATGAAAAATAGCAGATAGTGTGAAATATTTCCTTGGAAAAACTACTGACCTGGAAAATAGATCTAGAGAGACAATTTTAAAATTATTTGACTTGCTAAAAACTATGATTAAAAAAAAAAAACTTAGACACCATCTTTCAAGAGATTATCAAGGAAAACTTCCCTGATATTGTAGAACTAGAGGGTAAAATATATATTGCAAGAATCTGCTGATTGCCTCCTGAAAGAGATCCCCAAAGGACAATTCCTAGGAATATTGTAACCACATTTCAGAGCTCTCAGGTCAAGGAGAAAATATTGCAAGCAGTCAGAAAGAAACAATTCTAGTATTGTGGAAGCACAATCAGAATAACACAAGATCTAGTAGCTTCTACTTAGTGTAGTATCAGAGGGCTTAGAATATGATATTCCAGAGGTCAAAGGAGCTAGGATTAAAACCAGGAATCAACTACCCAGCAAAATTGAATATAACACTTCAGGGGAAAAAATGATCATTCAATGAAATAGAGGACTTTCAAGCATTCTTGATGAAAAGATGAAGGCTGAGTAAGGAGGGAATAACACTCAGTTTGTTATGAAAAGTTATGCTACAGGAAAGTAAAGGAAAATAAGATGAGTGGGATGAGGGGATGATAGAATGGAGGGCAAATAGGAGGAGGGAGTAATTAAAAGTAAACACTTTTGAGGAGGGACAGGGTCAAAATAGAATAAATGCAGGGCAGGATAGGATGGAGGGAAATATAGTTAGTCTTTCACAGCATGACTATTATGGAAGTGTTTTGCACAACTATACATGTATAACCTATACTGAATTGTTTGCCTTCTCAATGGGGGTTGGGAAGGAGGAAGAGAGAGAAGTTGGAACTCAAAGTTTTAAAAACACATTAAAAATGTTTTCTCATGCAACTGGGAAATAAGAAATAGAGGCAATGGGGTATAGAAACCCATCTTGCACTACAAAAAAATAGAGGGGATGGGGATAAGATAAGGGAGGGGTGTAATAGAAGGAAGGCAGATTGGGGGATGCGGTAATTAGAATGCACACTGTCTTGGTGTGGGTGGAGGGGAGAGATGGGGAGAAAATTTGGAACTCAAAATCTTGTGGAAGTGAATGTCGCAAACTAAAAAATAAATTAATTAAGAAGAAATGAAGCTAATGGAGACCCTTGAACCCAGGAGCCTTGGGAGTAACAGTGCGACCCATACACTCAGATCACTTTATAGCACAATCTATATAACCATCATTGAGGAGAAAAGAATCAGGGTGGAAAAGGGACTTTCTTCATTATCACTGACGAATGTTGACCATCTAACAGGCAGACAAGCATAACAGTATTGAGAATATGTCAATACCCCTCTCACTCTTCCTACTACTCGTCTTACCTAGTTTGGTTTTGAAGGTGTTATTTTCTTCGGTATTTTTTTTTTTTGGCTTGTGCATGTATCTCCTTTACCAAGCTGTTGATTTGGTTTTTCATGATTTTCTTGCATCGCTCTCATTTCTCTTCTCAATTTTTCCTCTCCTCTTATTTGATTTTCAAAATCCTTTTTGAACTCTTCCATGTACTGAGATGAATTCATGTTTTTCTCAGAGGATTTGGATGAAAGAACTTTGACTTTGCTGTCTTCTTCTGAGTGTGAGTTTTGATCTTTCTTATCCCCAAAGTAAGTTTCTATAGTGAGTTTTTTTTTTCATTGTTTGCTCATTTTTCCAGTACATTATTTGATCTTCCAACTTTTTTTAAAGGTAGGGTTCTCCTTCCAGGGTGGAGGATAAACTGTTCCAAGTTTCAAGGGTTTTGTGCAGCTGTTTTTAGAGATTCTTTCTGTTCTCCAAGGTGGTATGACACAAGGAGACCTGCTCCTGGTCTGCTGGGGCTGTGCTGGCAGGCCTTGTGCTTGACTATATTGCTCTGTCACCCAGGTCAAACAGAGCTTTCCTGCTGACCTTCTAAGTTGTCTTTGGTGTCTGTGGGCTGAGAGTTCTGAACACCAGCACTGCTGCCAGTTATTCAGTCTCCCTGAGGCCTGCTCCAGGTTTGCTGGGGTCTGGTCTGCACTGGACTGTGCTCCTCTCTTACCCTGGTGCAGCTGACTTTTCATGTTGACCTTCCATGTTGTCTTGGGCTAGAAATTTGCATCACTCAGTGTTTCTTTGTGGGTTCTGCTGGTCTAGAAATTATTTAGTCATCTTTTTTACAAATACTTGTAGGGCTTGGGGGAGAGTTCAGGTGAGTCCCTGCCCTCACTCTACCATCTCAGTCCTTTCTCTTCCATGTGTATTCTTTCCCCCATGCAAATGTTAATTCCCTGAGATAAGGGCTTGTTTTACTTTTCTATTATCCTATTTTCTATTTTTGTTTGTATCCAAGAGCTCAGCACAGTGCTTCACACATAGTGATCACTTAATATGAGCTTCACTTATCCACTCATTCAGTCATTCATTCATTTATGCTATACTACAATATAATCTACATGAAGGAAAGTATTATATGGTTTTTGTTTTCATCTTTGCATTCTTATCCCCTGGCTTGCACATAGTAGGTACTACTTTAAAAAAAGCCTAAATTTAATTGAAATAATTGTAGAAATTATTAATAGATCCTTCCTCTAAGTTAAAAATGAAAGTGTTGATAGGTACTCCAAAGTACTTCCTCTAATGGGAATTTATTTTCATTTATTACAATTTTATTATTTACAAACTTTATACCACTGGATACTACTCATATCTGAGTTAATTTGACTATGCTGCAAGTAAAATAAGCAAGGATGTGAGGCACTCTGTATTTTGAAACCTCAATGGCATCAACAGGCTATGAACCCAGAGGCCTGCCATGTTATTTGCTCAGTCATGGAAGGGGTACTCTAGGACATAGTATCTCACACGCAGCAAGAGCAGTGGTCAGTGAAGGAACAGGGCAGATAGATAGAATTCTCAGAAAACAATCCAATTCAAAAAATCAGACAGACAGCATGGCTATATGAGTTTGAGTCACTGATCAGAATGTACAAGCATTTGCTTTGGTTTCTTCTTAAACACTGAAGTGCTTAATGACTTGGGTTGTTTTATCAGTTACCCATTTTACTTCCCTTTTTCCCATTAACTTTGTAAATCTCTTGGAAAAATCTATCAAGGCTGCTTGGTATACTATGTTCTTTCCAAGGTCATGACACTTGTTGCCAAAGGTTCCATTAGCTTCTCTTTCTTAATGTTCTTTCCAATGTTTTGTTTTCATTTAAATAAATTTTAGGGGCCAAGTATTGATGTCAGATTTGCTGGATATTGACTTCTAGGAATACACTTTCCACTTAAGAAAGTGGCTCTAAGTCAATAGATTGTAGCATCTATCTATCTATCTATCTATCTATCTATCTATCTATCTATCTATCTATCTATCTATCTATCTATCATCATTTTGGTGGTGGTGTAATTTATCACATATAGAAATGTTTGGTGGTATTGTACTGTTTTGAAATTGGGATAGTGGAATTCTAAGGAATTTTAGAAGGTGTTGAAATGGGGTTAATATTGAAACCTTTTGAGAATTGTCATCTGATGATGCAAGATTTCAAGCTAGACCCCTAATTTTCTTAGACTCCTCTGTACAAATGTTCAAAGTGATGATTAAACACCTTCATGTTAAGGTTAGACCAGATAACCTCTAAGGTCTTTTCTAAGTGTTAGAATCTGTGAATTTATAGCTATGAAAATACTATTTCTTAGCTTATTTCAAGTAGTTGTCAATGTAGGATTTTGTTTAGAACTGACAATAAGCAGAACAGTCGTGAAAGTATGAAACTGACTACCCTGACTCCCTACTGCTGAAGGTCAGGTATGTTATAGCTCACCTTTCCCCAAGGTTCTCAGGCCCCTTAAGAGGTGAGGAGTGTCTAGGCTATCTCTCAAAGGCTCTAGCCCCAGGAAATAATATTTAATAAAATGTATGTAGTGGATTCCTTGTACTCCAATTCCATTTAACTACTAATGTTAGATTTGCTTTTGCAAAGAAATAGTTACATCAAATGTCTAAACACAAATATCTAAACAACTGGCTAAGTTCCTAAGGAACAGAGCTCTCTAACTCCTTGCATGCACTGCCAAGGGCTACATGAACAAGATTAGCATGTAATAAGAAAATATTTCACAAAATAAATTTAAAATATAATAAAACATAGATAATATTACATTTTAAAAGTGTCAATATATGGTCCAAGGATCCTTATGTACAGATCAAGGACCCCATTTATATTTGAGTTTGACACTGCTGCTGAAGAATACAGTCCTAATTCCAAATTCAAAATCTCCCCCAGGCTTAATTTAGTGCCAGACACCCTGGCTTCTCTGGGTTTACTTGCCAGACTGGCAATAACATCCTGCCTAGGATTCTGGTTCAGAAATTTCTGAGGTTTGAAATCCTCCTCAAGGTAGAAAAACACTCTAAGTCCATTTCTTAGAACTTGGATGAAAGTTGGGAAGGGTGGAGGGTACGATAGGGTAGGTTTCCTCCCTTCAGGTTCAGTTTATGGTGAATTGTGGATAAACTGTCATCTTTACCCTCTGGGAGCAGGAGAAAAGAACGTGCAGGAAAGAAATAAACTGTCCTAGTCTGGTAGTTGTTAAAGATGCAGTCTGTTCTTTCTATAAAGTTAATTAAAGGAGGCTACTCTTATCCATGCTGTAGGAATGCAGGCAATAAGGATGCCATCGTATTAAATGTATCTGGGCATGCTACAAAGACCCCATTAATTTGTTGGAAGAATCCCCTTTGCCCTTACCTAGCGTCAGATTACGGAAGATGTAAGTAAGAGCATGCTCTGGAGTCCCCAAAGACTATTGAAGCTACTGAAGACCCAGAAATCAAATTTCTTGCCCCTGAAGTTCTTGGCATTGTCAAATTGTTCAGCCTCAGAAATGGATGTAATTTTATCAGTGGACATAGTAGAAAGGATGCATTGTTATCTGCTTTCTCACTATATCCAAAGCACCATAGGGTTTTAATTTGACTTGCAGCTGAAACCTCCTAGATATACTGTTCCCCAATTAGATTGTGGGCTCCCTGAGAGGAAAAAAGATCTCATGTTGCTTTTCTCTTTGTGTCCCAAGCACACACACAGTGTGTTGTAAAATAAGTGCTTAATAAATGATTTTTCTTTCATTTTTTTCATTTATTCAGTCAACAAACATCTATTTAGTGACTACTATATGCTAAGCACTGTGTTAAGCAATGGGGATGCAAACAAAGGCCAAACTCTCAAGGAGCTAACAGTTTATCTTCAGAGAGAACAGATAAACAACTGTGTACAAATAAGATACAAACAGAATGACAAGCCACAACCTATGAGTAGTTCGAGCTGCCTGAATGGGGACCCAGTTGGCCAGTTCCAATTGGGTAATTGCTCTTTCCTCTCCCTACCAGTTTTATTATTTTTTTGTTTTTGATTAAAGGGGCTATCCCTTCACTCACTTCTTAAAGAAGCCTATTCACCGAACGGTGGTTTCCTCACTCATAGTGAGAACCTGAAAAGAACCTAACTTAAAAGGGTCAAGGTCTTTGTAACAGCAAGGTTCCTGGCATACACAAGAAGGCATGCTGTACAGGTTCTTAGATCTGCTTTTCTAAAAGGACAGCATCTTTTGAGGAGTCAACAATCTATTTTAATTAAGCACTTATATCATTCACTTAGTTCATGGGGAAAAGTCAGCATCCTGAACTTCAGAAAAAAAAAAAACAGAAATCACAAGCAGAAATTACAAACAGAAAGACCAACAGACAGGGTTTCCAATTATCTGACCATAGACAATGCATCATTACCAGAGAGAGAAGCATCAAAATCTGGGTTTTTAAAGTCGGAGGTTTCCTTAGGGGCTACCCAGGGTCTCATCTGGCACAAGAACCTTTTTCCAAAAAATAAGCCCCAAAGTAAAACTTCACCTCAGAGTATATATGTTCACTTTTCAGAGGCACGACCCTTATGACCCAGCACCTCAATAGAAATTAATGAAAGGTATCTGAGGTCTATTAATGGGCAAGGAAGATTTTTAATTCTTCCCCACACTCACCATTAAACTTACTTTAACATTACAGTCTTACACTGCATCCTAGGCCATTTCCAGTCTTCCAGATCGATATCTGGCCACTGGACCCAGATAGCTCTGGAGGAGAAAGTAAGGCTGGTGATTTTGCACAACCCTTCCTCACTTAAATCCAATTCACTTGTAAGTCATGTCATCATCATCCTGATGTCATGGTCTTCTTCAAGAACAGAAGACAAACCATAATATGGAATAAATTGGAGATAATCAACAGAGGGAGGCACTATCATTGTGAGGAAATGAGAAAAAACTTCTTACACAAGACAAGATTTTAGCTGAAACTTGAAGGCAGCCAGGAGGCAGACCTTAAGCAGGACAGAATTACAGGTAGGGAGGACAGTCAGTCAAAATATCTGGAGCTTGGAGATGGAGTATCTTCTGCAAGAAACAACGAAGAGGCCAGCGTCACTAGATAATAGCGTAGTGGGGATGGTGTGTAGAGTATGAGAAGACTAGAAAGGCAGGGGAAGAGGATATGTTCTAAAGGTTTTTCATATTAATTCATTCATTTGGCAGCTGACTTTCCTTGTTGGCAGTTTCAAACCATTCGTTTACTTGTCAGCTGTGCCCCTACCCTGTCCTCCCTCCTCTCGTCTGTTACTGGAAACAGAAGGGTCTTTAGCTCTTGGTGCTGAGCAATGCTTTCAGTTGGCAAGTATGCTCCTCTGACATATTCTCTGTATTCTCCCACACTTTACAAGTCCCTGTTATTTTCTAAAAATAAAAAAAAATACTGATATTAATAGCCTGTTTATTTTGAGCTTAATAGATGAACTAAACAAATGACTTGTAAATAAACTAGCAGGATAAGCCAGTTTTCATTTTAAAAGTGTTGCAATATATTCTTAAAAGTTTTTTTTAGCATGCTATAGGGTTTTTTTATGTTATTATAAGTCATGAAAATGATCTCCCAAATTCCATGCCTAGATCAAGGACTATTTTCTTTGTGTTAGAGAACACTTTGGCTGACTACTGAAGCCTATAGACACATCCTTAGAATAATGTTTTGTCTTATTTTTAAATCACAATTTAAGAAAATGCAAAATTTTGTTAGAGGTAAGTGAAAATAAAGATGCAACTTTTTTCCCATCCAAATTCTAGGACCCCCTGAAATCTATTAACAGACCTTTGTGGAGTATCTGTGGACCCCAGGGTAAGAACTTTTGGCCTAGAGTAAGTTTAGAGGATCCTAATTATTGTTGTATTTATTATTGAGATCGATATACTCCTAAATAATAGAGTTTGAGTTTTCTCAAGATTTTCTATGCTTCGCCTTCTAGGGCACGAGTCCTTTGGAATTTTCTTGGATTGTTGTATTGATCAGAGTAACCAAGTCTTTTACGGTTAGTTGACCATCTTTACATCATTACTGTGAACAATGATTTCCCAATCCTTTTCACTTTATTTTGTATCAGTTCAAATAGCCCTTGCTATGTTTTTCTGAAACCAACCTCTTTGTCATTTCCTACAGCATAATAGTACTCCATCAAAATCATATACCTTGACTTGTTCGGCTGTTCCTTAATGGATGAACATCCTTTTGATTTCCAGTTCTTTGCTACCACAAAAATCTGCTATAAATAATTTGGAATATATGGATAGGTCATTTTCTATTTTCTTTGATCTCATTGGGATACAGACCTAGTAGTAGTATTTTTGGATCAAAAAAGGGCACAGGTTTATAGCCTTTGGGACCTTGATCTAAATTGTTCTCTAGAATGGTTGAACCAGTTCATTACTCCATCAACATTCCTTCAATGTACCCATTTTTTTCCTTTGTTCCCTTCAGCATTTGTCATTTCTGATTTGTGTAAGAGAGTACCTCAGAGTTGTTTTAATTTACTTTTCTCTAATCAGTAGTGATTTAGAACTTTTTTTATATGGTTACAGATGGCTTTGATTTCTTCTTCTGAAAATTGCCTGTTTATATTCTTTGACCATTTATCTGTTAGGGAATAACTCTTATTTTTATAAATTTGTCTCAGTTCTGTTCTTAGTTTATCTTTGAGAAATAAGGCCTTTGTCAGAGAAACTTTTATAAAATTTTTTGATATTACTTTATTGTCTATGGTACCTTTTAGCAGTAAGCTAGTGTTAGCTATTAACTATGAAGTTGGCAAGGGTTTTTAAACACACAACTTAATACCAGTTCCTCTCTGACTTGATGGGTCAATGATACCCGTAATCACCTGCACTACCACTGAGGTTCTGACATGCCAGCAGACAGGTTCAAAATCTACCAGCTTAATGCTTCTTTTAAGCATCCAAAATTCTTGTGTTATTTATCCCCCAAAGTTCATGTCATGTAAGCCTTTGTCCCTGGGTTTCAGATCTATTCCTTATCAAAAATTAATTATGCTGTGCCCAGTTCTCACTAAAGTCAGCTGCCACATAGAAAATATAACCTGATAAAGTAATTTCAACCATGATGAAGTTTATCATAGACTTTTGAGAAGGTATCTGTATCATGGTCTGTTGGAGTCATAAAGGCCAAACAAAAAATTAGGCTTCATAAGGAAAAAGACAATAAATACAGTTTTGAAAATGCCATTATTCCTGCTCACCCATCTCCTACCCCATCATAATGCTATAAATGTATATATATATATATATATATATGTATACACACATATATATTTGTGTTAGAACTGGAGATGGTCAGCTAATTTGTTTTAAACTTTTTAATGATAAAATTATGTCTTATTTATCTGTAACCTGGGCTTCTCTACTTGTTCCCAGTTTTAACATGGAGTTAGGTGCCTCTGAGGGGTGTTTTGATCATGCCCAGTTTGCCTAAAACAGAGCCCAGAGTGTCCCCTACAGCATGCATGGGGCTAGCCTTTGTTTGGTTGCCTGTGTCTTTAAAACTGTGGAGACATAGCCATTTACTCTTGGTTCAGTCTCTTTCTTTTGTACTCTCTTCAGCAACTCTTATCTGAGATAGTGAGAAGGGAAGTACTTACCTTTTCCTGTTCCCTCTCTTTTACCCTGACCCTTAGAAATGGGCCTGGGTGGGGTGGCAGGAGGCATTGCTTTGGTTCTGTACTGTTTATTTTCAATTTCATTTGCCAGAAGTGATCCTCATGGGATTAGGAGTTCAAGTTATAGTGACTTTGGAGCCAGGATTGTAGGCAGTGGACAGCAGGCTAGCCTACCACAGAAGCCCTCAGAAGCCAAGGAGGCTTGATCATGAGGCTGGGGGCCATTTATGATATGGATGTAGGACTATGCTTTATGGGAATTATGAATATAATCCCTTCCTTCTCCCAGAGAGTGACATGGCACAGGGGGAGGGAGATTATGCCTCCCTAGGCATGAGGAGAATAAGTTTATATATTTGTGATTATACCTTCTGAAGAGAATATTCCCTTGCTATAGGTCTTGTGTTACATATCTTTGCATTCCATATAATACTTAGCAAAGTACCCTGCATATAATAATACTCAATCATGAAGGTACTCTAAATATTTTTAATGAATGAATGAATAAAAAATTAAATGGTATAAAGTAGATGTTAGTTATAGATCCAACAAAAAAAACTTTGTTCAATATCATCTGATTATCAATAGCAAGTAAGAAATAAATAGATGTATACTTGTCAAAGATGTTCACTAAGGTCAGGAAGAACATCCTGAGCAGAATCCAAATGGAAGCATGAGTCCTCATAGATGGTGATTCCTTCAAATTCTCCCATTATGGATAACATTGTGCTGATAGCATAGAACCCGAAATACTATGGGACCTCCTCAATGAGAGTTACAACCACTCAATTGAGATTGGTCTAACACATCCAGGCAAAGTTTGATAGGTAAAGAATGTCTGTTATCTAGATTAAGATTGATAGTTATTTGATAATAGCTATCTGTTGTTTTAGTCCTTCAGTACATTTTACAGTCATAGCTGATATGCAGTGAGCTGAGCCTACGATGGAATGAGAAGCATGAGATACACTAACTTGTATTTGAGAAATTGCTAATCACATTTCACGATCATGAGCTATCCTTGACACATACAAAAATTGTTTGCTTTTTTAGCACCATTATTTTTCCATTGATGGTATATGGTTGTGAATCATAGATTACCGCAATCTCTGAAGAATCAAAATTGAGGGAAATTGAAATGACAATGGACGAAAGACTCTGTGTGTGTGTGTGTGTGTGTGTGTGTGTTTAGTGAGTAGAACTATCTTTTCATTGACTTAAGGAAATTTCAATGGGGAAATCCCTTCTACCAATGTATAACAGCACTTCACAAGCAACATATAATCTTAGAACTGTGCCTGGGGAACTGAGGGGTAAAGTGATTTGCCCAGGATCATGGAGCTAGTATGTGTCAGAGATGGACTTGAAATTAAATCTTTTTGACATCTATCTGTTACACTTTACTGCTTCTATTTATTTGAAGACATGGGCAACATTTGTACATTTTTGTCTGCACTATTGGAGGAGGGAGTGTATGTACTGAGATAATGGACCCACTGAAACATTGAGAGTTGCTGGATGGAAACAGATTAAAAAGGTTAACATTTGCTGGCCTAGACAAAGAATGTAAAGTATGTAATTAGCATCTTTAAAATCATGGCTGAGATGGAGAAACTGACTATAGACTTGTTCACCAAATCCTGGAACACTTGGAAGAAGCATAAAGTGCTAATAAATGTTTAACAACCGGATCTCCGCAAAAATGCATATGACACACTTTTAAATTTAATCTGCATTATTAACCCTTTTTTCATCATTTTCTTAAATCTATGCAATCAACAAAACAATAAATAAAATCTTGATTTGTAGCATTTACTGATTTCCACGGTGTAAACTTACAATGAAAATTTAATAACTCCTTTTCCTGAGTCAACATGCCCCTATTTATAACACATCCTTTGTTAATTATGCACGGATTTTATTCTTTTTTTTTTCTGTCCATGCCCTGCAGTGTCAGACAGTGATGTAGTACTCTCCTTTGTGTTAGGAAGTCCTTTGGGTTAGGAAGATTTTTAACACATGCTATTTGTATGATCCTGGCCAAATTATTTAACTTCTCAGTGCCTCAATCAACTCTAAAATTATCAATTACATAGGAGGCAGCCTGGAAGACAGAATAAAGGCCTGGAGGTGGAGTCAATAAGGCCTGAGCTTAAATGTCACCTGAGACACTCCCCAAGTCACTTAACTTTTCTCAATTTCTTCACTTACACACGATTAGGATAAGAAGAGAACCTATTTCACAGAGTAATTGTGAGGATCAAATGACTTAATATATCCATGATCTTACATAAAATGTTTTGCAAACTATAAAGCACTAAATAAATATTAGCTATTAACTGTTATTAGTTTATCACTGATATGTATCCACAGAGGAAGTTAACACACCAGGAGCTCCATGCACTACTTAAATCCCAGGTTTGGACCAAAAAAGTAAGATCATTTTCATATATGCTAATGTTCTTTCCCTAAAATGATTATAAACTTTCTGGGGTAGGAAACATGGCTTATGTCTCTTTTGTCCTTCATAATATTTAGCACAATGTTTAGATAGCTACTAGGGCTCAATTGTGGTTATATTTGACTGCTTGATCAAAGACATGAAAGGTGAAAATGAATCAATGAATTAATGAATGAAATGCATCTAGTAACTGGTTACTATTTGTCAAGCACTGTGCTACGTTGTAATTGAGAGATAAATACTAAAGCAGTACAATCTTTACCTCCACTAAGCTTATATTCTACTAGAGTGGGGAAAATCCACATGGGAGAAAGTGACTAGGGAAGGTGTTTTGGTCTGGAAAGTAACGGGATGGTGAGTGATACCAAAGGACAGTTGTGATTAAAGCCTTTCATAAGCAACAGCTGTTTTGGTTTGATTACTGTTCCCAGAACAACAGACAGGAAAAAAGGGAATACACCAGCAGGATGGAAGATAGTAACAACATAGGTACATAGCTGAAAAGAAAGTGAGGAATCATCTGATCTCGGGGTCTGGCTGGGTAAAGTGTGGGCTTTGTGTGCTTGCATTGATTCAGACCACCACCTTCCCACCTCTCAAGAAAAATGAATGAATTGGCCCTGGTCTGAGTTTCAAAAACTTGATAGATTAAGTTTCCCAGGACAAGGTTTTTGAAGGTCCAAAGGCTTTACTAACAGGGTGGAAGTCAAGGTGTCCAGGATGAATAGGAATGTTTAAATGTGACACAGAAGATAATCAGACGTGATCAAATCCAACGAGATCATGGGAGCATTAACCTCTTTGTCTTGTGTTCTTTCTTGTAAAGAATCGAGCTAACTAAACATCGGCACCTTCTTATTAAGTTAATATCCTAATTTAGTTGTTTTTCTTTAGGTTGCACTGGGAGAGAAAAACATAACTCTTTGTTACTCAATGACTTACCATCAATAGTATCTTCTTGGACTGCTTAGAAAATTGATTATAAAAATCTCTCCCCAAGGGTTTCATATTCTTATAAGTTAAGGTGTTTAGTTACTATCTATGCTAAGTTTTGAGATTTGCATAGAATTGTGAGTTTTAGAGGAATGGAGAACAATTAGTGGCTATCTGGGACAAATAAGTTCCCAAAATAGCTGTTAGAAACTTCGGGTCACGAATTTGCTCACCTAAGATATTTAGCTTTTTTTCTTATCTACTTTTTTTTTTATTCCTTTGCCTCATTAGATAGCTCATGTTCTATTCAGAGCTTATAAGGACACAAAATGTACACCATATTCCATTTACATTTTAATTATAAACCTAAGTATTTGTGGAATAGTCTCCCTTCTATTGTTTGCATTCTTCTTGTCTTTGTTTTTTTCATCAGGTTATAGTATGTAATTGATATAGCAGCATATAAGAGCTTATGTGGCATGATCATGCCCTGAGAATAAAAGACAATAGGTCAACAGAAGTTATTCAATGTTGTTCCAAAGATGGAAAACAAAAAGGGAGTCAGTGTGGTATATATGTTTAGAAATAGCACTGAGTCAGAGGCCCAAGAATCAGTTACCTTAATCACTATTTGTGTAATCTTGGACAAATCATTTGACTTTCCTTGGCCTCAGTTTCCTCATTTGTAAAATGAAAGGATTAGACTAGATGGACTCTTCAATCCCTTATAGCTCTGGAAGCATAAAAATCTAGAGGAAAACAAAGTAAAAGTTGAGGAAATCCCCTATAGGATTTATCGGAAACGTAAATCTTAAATAAGTGAAGAGTTCCCAAAGTAATGAAGTCATACATTTTTCACACTTTCAGAGAAAGTGCAAGTAGCACTATCATGAGGTTACTCAATCCCATTAACTAATGTTAAAAGGTCGATTCTCGTGTCTTTATCTCACCGAAAATTGTGATCATAGAACTTTGTGAACTTTTTGGTCTTGAAAAGATACCTTGCTCCGTGTGATTTTTGCTTTTGAGTTATCTCTGTTTAGTGCTTTACCATTTTGATGTTACCCCCCTCACCTCACCCATTTTGTATGCTTTTTATGTATGAGCCTTTGCCTGTCTTTTTCTTTTGTGACCTAGAAGTGTCCTTCATTTGAAACAGTAGGCCTTTATCTCACAACTTACTGCAAAATACACCCTGTTTAAAGAAGCTGAGTTGTGTGGGTGTTCCTTCCTTTCCTCTAGAGTGGAGTTTCATTTCTTGTATTTTGTTTGTATAAGAGTGGGACATTTGGGCATTTATGAAGCAAAAGGTTCAGTACAACAAAACGGGAAGGTGAGGAAATTATTAAGGGATATCTGTAAATGTTAATGAAGCTAGCTGGTCATATGACCAGGACCTTGAGGTAAAAAAGTAGGACTGGGGAAGCACAAGGGAATCTCTGATACTGTTCTGTCACCATCTATCTCTGATGCTATGAAACTGAAAGCCCTTACAGAGAAAACCAAAATCTCTCCAGAATCTCATGGTTGTATCAAAATTTCCATGAACCCCTTCACTACCCAAAGTCATCTTTACCAAAGGTAAGTTCCCTGAATATAGCTACCTTACAGGAAAACCATCTATTTAGATGAATCTCCCATGATTAGAAAAAGAGGAGAAGGAGAATGGTACTACCTTAAATGGACAGTATCTTTCTCTCTCCCTCCCATAGGTGAAATTCCCCTTCCCATGACCATAGTTCCAAAGACATTGGTAAGAAAAGAGAGAGAGTAAAATACTTTCATTTCCCTTTTGTAAATGAGAAAAGTAAAATTTTATTCTGAATCATTATTTCAGAAATAAGTATGTTGTGGGATAAAGGTGTCTGGGTTATCCTTTCTCTCTAGCAGAAACTACCTTAGGATCTTAAATCATTCAGATAAATGGGAAATCTTAGCTATTCCAGACCCAGCAAGTGAGGTGTGGGTTGGCTGCCATCAAAGTAGATTTCAAAATCTGAGTCACGACTTCTTTGCAGATGAGTATATTAGAGATTTTTAAGATCTCAGAGGAATTTTAAAAAGAGTAGCAGTATACTTCACAGCAGAACTTGTGATCTTAACCCAACTTCACCATAATTGATTAGAGTGACAGTGTGGTGATGTGGTAGACAGGGCACTGGACTTGGAGTCAAAAGAACCTGGGTTCAGATCTTGCATTTTCCAGTGTATAACTCTGGACAAGTCACTTAACTTTCTGTGCTTTAATTTTCTCATCTGAAAAATGAGGCAATTGGACTCAACGGCCTATAAAGTTCCTACTATCAATCAAGGGATGATGTACCATGCACATTGAATATACTAAACAAGTGATGAAGCCCACTCTCAGACTTTTCTTAGAAATATTATTAAGTAAGCTGCTTTTCAATTTGCCTTCTACTCTTCTCCCCCAACAGATATTAAAATTTTTTTTTAACATTTTTAACATTTGAGATTTTGAGTTCCAAATTCTATCCTTCTCCCCTCTCTCTTCGATGGTAAGCAATCAGACATAAGTTATACATGTACAGTTCTGTAAAACAGTTTCATATCAAACATTTTGTATAAGAAGTCTCAAATAAAAGGAAAAAAAAAACCTAAAGTAAAGAAAGTGAAAAATAGCATGCTTCAGTCTGTATTCAGTCAATATCAGTTCTTTCTCTGGGGAAAGGATGTTAGATTTCATCATTAGTCCTTTGGGATTGTCTTGGATCATTTTATTGCTGAGAATAGCCAACTCATTCACTGTTCTTTATTGAATAATATTGTGTTACTGTGTATTGTGCTGGTTCTGTTCACTTCACTATGCAACATTTCATGTAAGTCTTTCCAGATTTTTCTTAAATCATCCTGCTTGTCATTTCTTACAGCACAATAATATTCCATTACAATCCTATACCACACCTTGTTTAGCCATTTCCCAATTGTTGGGATCCCTTCTACTTCCAATGATCAGCCACCATGAAAAGAGCTGCTATAAATATTTTAGTACAAATAGGTCCTTGTATTTTGATTAAACTCAATTCACAGGTATTAATTAAATACCTACAACAATGGTCAAATCACTGTCCTAGACACTGGGGATTCAAAGAAAAAAAACGAGACTGACTTTGTCTTGATTTCCTGTTAAGCTTTCCTAAACCCATTTGGCTTCTGTGTATGTGTGTGTGTATTTATGTGTATATACATATGTATATACATAGACATAGACATATAATCTTTTTCCTTCTAGATTTACCATAAAGCATTCACTCTTTCCTTGAGTGTCCTTCGTTGGGGCCCAAGTTACTCAAGAGCTAAAAATTAGAGGAAAGGGCATGTCTCCTTCATCAAGATGAAATTCGTAGCATATTTTTAACCTTCCTCTAATAGTAAATCATGAGTTTTTTAAACAAACTTGCTCTGTGATTTTAAGAGATAAGTGTAAGAAGAGACAAGTTTCAGGGAAATCAAAACTGATTTCTAGATAGGAAGAAATAGACTTTCACGAGCAAAAACAAAGTTCTGTTTAAAATTTACTTATATTTTAAAACTTAAGAAAATTCCTAAAATTCCAATAAAATTGAGATACTAAATCAGTTGGATATCTCCAACCTAGTTACAACTACTAATGCTTTAATGATTTTGTAACATTTGTTGTGAAGCCTTGTGGGGTACTAGATAACAAGGTCCTCTTGAAGTGAGGCAGATGAGTTTAACTTCTGCCCCTGACATGTAATAGCAATAGCTATGTGATTTTGGGCAAGTCACTTAACTTAGTGCCTGAGGTAACTCTTTAAAACTGTAATTCAAAAAGTAGTTTTGTTTCTGTATCACTTTGAGGGAGTTTCCACACTCGAGTGTCTCTACACTGAAGAGACATATCTCCTACCACCAAAAAACAATTATAAATTGTGTAAATAGAAGTAACAGCAAAGATAAATTGCCTGCTGGATCTACTGCTGAGAGTCGGCACCCCTACTAAAAACTTAGCAAGGAATCTTCCAGTTATAATTAAATTCTTTATGGAATCTTGAACCATGAAACACATTTTCCCAAGAAAACACCGTGTGCATAGATTGGTACTGATCAGAGGCATTTACAAAGAGCAAACCAAAAAAATAGCCCTTACTGTCCCAAATGCTCAGTTTAGTTGGGAAGACAAGATCTATACAATTCAAAGTAATGATGCATGATACAATTAGGACTATGTGATGAAATGAGTTATATATGCACCATACAAGTGCTGTTAGAGTTCCAAGGATGAGGGGATTGATAGACTTTGTGCATGAAAAATCATGTTGGAGAGGTAAGATTTCAGCTGAACTCTCACTAGAGTTGGTCTCCCATGAGATTGTAAGCTTCTTGGGGATAGGGATCATATCTCATTTATCTTTATATTCCCACAGCATCTTCATATTGTTAGTTCTTAATAAATGTTTACTGAATGAATGAATGATGAGAAACATTTGAATAAGTGGAGTGGGGACAGAAGAGCATTGCTGGTGAGAACAAAAGTGAAGTCTTGTAGTTGGAATTATTATAGCATATTACAGGGACATTAATGTATGTAAAGTACACTGAAAATATACAACATATGCATATATATTCTACAATCATCATTTCATTGCCATTATTGTCATCATCACAGTAATTTTTAGGTTTAAAAATATGATAATCTGAAAAGTATCAGCCACCCAGGGTCACTACTTATTTATTATTTAATTCAATAAATATTATATTACTTCAGTTTATGATTTATTAAGCATGTTAAATCATATTAAATTAAATGTATTAAATCTATTAAAGGTGGTATATAGAGATGCTGATGAGGAGTGGGGTGATAAAAACATGATAGCTAAAGGATAGAATTGTACCAATAAGTTAAGAGATGGTGATAATGATGGCACATGCATGTTGACTCTCCGGAGTAGTTAATATTTGAGATGAGTAGCAGCAATTTAACATTGGGATAGGCACAGAACCTATGATTTCATTGAAATTTCATTGACATTTGCTCCCAGATGAGCAAACTCCACCTACTAATACAAGCTGATAGTTTCTCTATAATTTATAGTCTTAGAGAGTTGACTAGAGAATTGAGAGGCTGAGTGATTTGCTCAGGTTCATGAAGTTAGTATGTGTCAGAGGCAAGATTAGAACCCAGGTCTTCCTGGTTTTGCCATGCTTACTCTAATAATATGGTATTGTTCTCAAATTCTCTTTCTCTGTCATATTATAGATTGTATACTTAAATGTCAAATTTATATAACATAGACCATGACTAATATGCCCTGATATGTTTGATTTGATCATGAAGGGTTAGAAAATCATGTGAGAATCTTTTCAAGGGAGTAGGGGTGATTAATCCAAGAGAGAAAAAGGTTGAGTACAGTATCTTGGGAAGCCAATGGAGGAGAAAGGATACAGGAGAAAGGAAATGATAAATACTATCCAATGGCACAAGGAAACTAAGGAGAAAGTCTTTGCATTTTGTGACCAGGATATAATTTAAAGAGTTGTCTTTGGAAACAGTTGTAGTAAAGTGGTAGGTTTGGATGCCTTATTGTAAGGGGCTGAGGAGAGAGTATTAGATAGCTAGTAAACTGAGGCATTGGATAGTGGTAATATATTTCCCCTGGCAGTGAAAGGAAAAAGAATTGTAGGAAGAAAATAATAGAAAAGAGGTTTTTTGTGACTGGGAAGGCCTATGTATCCTTTTAGGAGGATGGAAAAATATCAATGTGGACAATATGGGCTCAATGTGACATCTGTGAACTTTTTAAAAAATGTTGAAAGTTGTATTTTAGAATTATTAACTGCCCTCAAAATCCTATATATTTTATTTTGTGAATCTAAAAATATCTTTCTTTGAAAAGGTCCATAAGATTTCCAAAGGAATCCATGAGTATCCCTTAACTTTAGCTCTTAACCTTTTTCATGTGTCATGTTATAAAGGGATCCCTGTTACAATAAGAAAGACTGAAGATACATGAGTGAGGGGAGTGATTATTAGAGCAATTTACTAAATAGAGGAGGGATGTCATGTAACCAAGAACAATGACAGAAAGATTAGCTTAGCAAGAAAGGATATTACAGCTTCTAATATGAGAAAAAAGGGAAGGTGGCCAGTTTTGAGTACATCCTACTACTTTTCAAGTAGTTGGGGAAATTGATGCCTTTTAGATCCATGAAACAATTAAAGAAAAAATGTACTTGTTTTTGTTCAGGTTCTTGCTATGGCCAGTAGTTGGCATAATGGATGCTTTGTGTACCATTTGTGGTTAGAAGTGAGTAATGCTACATAGCAACTTGACACCCTGAATGTTGAAGGACTAGTAATAGAATACGTCTCTATCAGAGTCAAGGATAGATATTGGAAGTATTAGTCTTGATCACTTGTTCTAACCACCAGATCACACTTTTTTTTCATGTTTAAATCTTGAAAATAGATAAGGATGAAATCAGTGATTGCTTAGGTCAGGAGAATGGAAGCTGTAACTCACAGAGATGGAATCATAGGTGGATCTGGCAATTCTATAACAATTTCATATTCCAGTTTGTCCAATTTATAAATACATAAAATAGGCAAATATTATTTACCAGGCCCCCAAACTCCCACCAGTGACTTGATATGTAATCAGTAACTAAAAATGAAAATCATTTTTTAATTTTTCATTTTTCAACTTTATGAAAATATCCAGGTACACAGAAATAAAAGCAAGACCTAGGCTTTGAGAAGCTGTATGAACTAGGCATCAAGAGACTTTGACCTTGCCCTAGACGTGTCACTTACCTGGGTGACCTCAGATAAATCATCTCTGTATCTCAGTTTCCTCATTTGAAAAAGGGAAAGAAAAAGGAAATCATTATTTTCCAACCAAACTATTCTATATGGAACCAAACTATATGGATGAGTCAAATAGCTAAATTTTCTGTTGTGAACTTGTCATCAATTTCACAGCCCAGGATAAGAATTCCTAGCAACTTAGGGATCAGAGACAGAAAGTTGAAAGTAGGTATTAATCCTATCTTAAATGACTCTCAGTATTCTTTGTGTTGAATACAGAACAGATTTTCAATCTGTTGCTTGCCTAATGTAGACAGATTTAATTGGATACAATCTATGCTCCTCTTTTGTTCTTGGCCTTGGCCTCTGAGTTTGCATGGGCTGAATTTTCTCCTGAGGATGGTTCTCAAAAGGTCATATCCACTGTATAGCTAGTTTACAGCAAGAGAAAATATCCATTTATAGGTTAGATGTAGATCAGAGATGTCAAACACATAGTCCATGAGGCTACAACACTCATGGGGGTGGTTGGAACAAGAATAAAATGCATTTGAGAAATCTTTAACAAAATAAATAAAAACATAAAGCACAAATAACTTGACATTTTAAAACCATCAACACGCAGTCTTCAGAAATTGTTATTTGTGATTTAGAGGGTCTGGTTTCTATTTGAATTTGATACCATCATATAGATCATGTCTAGGATTCACCAAATGTGGGTAACAGGGTCCGTATCTCCCATACAAGTACTGAAGGTAAAAATTGCATATGGAAGCTTTATTTCACCTCATAGAAAATCCACAAGACGCACAGGGTACCAAGAATGCATAAACCAGTAGGTATCTTCAGAAAGAATTGAACTTGGAGTTACTGTCGGACAAACTGTTGATATTCTCATGGATTCCTACCTCCCACAAGATCATATACTATCCCTTTACCCCGAGACTCAGTGCTTCTCTGTGTTTTGGATCTCCTAGCCCAAGAAGACAAATATACTTTGAGGTTGTTGAATAAAGCAATACCAAAAAATTCTGATCAGTCTGTTTAACCCCTAAAGACTCATTTAACCTTTTAGTACTATTCTGAGGGCTTGGATTTCTCCAGAAAGGAAACATTTTTAAAATTTCACTTAATGGTATTATATTTTTTCCAATAATACTTAAAAGATATTTTTCAACATCCATTTTTGTAAGATTTTGAGTTCCAAATTTTTCTGCCCTCCTCCCTCCCTTCCCTCCCCCCTCTCCAAGATGGTAAGCAATCTGAGTTAGGTTATACATTTGCAATCATGTTAAACATATTTCTACATCAGTCATATTGTGAAAGAAGAATTAGATCAAAATGGAAAAACAGTGACAAAGGAAAAAAAAACAAATAAAAGTGAAAATAGTGCTTTGATCTGTATTCAGACTCCATAGTTCTTTCTCTGCATGTAGATAGCATTTTCCATCATGAAACTTTGGAATTGTCTTGGATCATTATATTGCTGAGAAGAGCTAAGTCAATTACAGTTGATCATCACCCAATGTTGCTGTTACTGTATAATGTTCTCCAGGTTGTGCTCACTTCACTCAGCATCAGTTCACGTAAGTCTTTCCAGGTTTTTCTGAAGTCTGCCTGCTCATCATTTTAATAGAACGATAGTATTCCATTACATTTGTATTCTACAACATGTTTGGCCATACCCCAGTTGATATGCATTCCCTTAATTAAGGAAACATTTTTTGAAGGTGCTAGATGGCAGCCATTTTTCCTATTGGACCTGCACTGTCAGGAAAACTCACTGCATTAAGAGGAAGTAGCAAAGTCCAGTTTTATTTTGCTTCCAGTCCTATATACTGTGGTTTTGCACTGCAGCTGCAACAAACATGTGAATGATTCTCTTGTCTCCCCAAGAGCCCTGAATGCTGCTATGTCTTGGAATCAGAAAGTTAATTCTTTGCCTTCTCTCAGGTTGTGTGGATAAGTTCATGTTTTCTGCTACCAGATTTTTGTCTCAAATTATCACCAGCTGCTATGGGTGAAAAAGGAGGGAGAAATATTTTCAATGCCATATGATACCCCAGATAGAAAGGCCTAAAGGAAAAGGCAACACAATTAATATGTTACTTTCTTCACAGATCTCTGAGATAAGAACCCATTCTCCTGAGTTCTAGCCATCATCTTGGGATAGCCCTGGAAACCACTTAGGATGTGTTCTTTATCCTCTCAGCAAGACACCATTGGACATATCTACTCTCTCCATAGAAAGTTACTTTTCTGATCCCACACATACCTTATCAAATTTATTTTGGATTCTCCTGATCAACATTACTCTACAAATGTGGTACTCAGGCACAGTACAAGCATACTTTCTTAATTTTTGGTGTGTTTAACTAGTTTTAAGACTTGTTATAAGCTGCCTATGTTTTCAAACAGTGTTTCTCAGCATGATGTACCAAAGTGCTGCAAAAATTCCATTGTTGAGTCCAAGCCTGGATGGGGTGGGGTGTGGGGACAAGGGATTTTTCCAACAGATTCCATTTTAGTTCTTCCCCTAAGATGACTCCTTCTTATTCCCTATATCATTCTTACAAACTGCAATCTGAATTGGATTTTTCCTCAAGACAAAGTGGGCAATTTGCTGTTACTAATATGAGGCTGTCCATGGGTAACTGACCACAGAACATGACTTTCATGTTCCTTCAATTTTCTATTTTTATTTATCGTGGCCAGGTAGTTTCATTTTAAAACCCATCCCCATCTCAACTTCTGCATACCTGCACAGACTTAGCTTTGCTTTAAGGAATTTTCATCAGTGTATATGATGACAGCTGCTCCAATTTTTGAAACATTTCAAATATATCCCACATTGTTTTCATTGATTGTTTACACATGCCAATTGATGGTGAAAAGTGGAATTCATCATAAAACCAGGTTTGGGTAATTGATTTGTGAGTTGGTTTGAAAACCTTGCTTCAAAATTACTGCCCTTTTGGGCTTTATAGCTTATTTCCCTCAAAGGGGTGACTTGGAAAAGCACTGAGTTAGCAGTTGGTAGCTTTGGGTTATAATCCTAGGGAAGCTGCCCATTTTTCTCAGCCTCAGTTTCCTCACCTATAAAATGAGGGAGTTAGTATTTTTTGACCTATACTATACTACAGTGAGTGGGTCTCAATTTTGTAGGAGGTTGGGGCTGGGAACCAGGGAGAATGAGGTGGGTGTTTTGAGCTTATAAGCTTTATGAAGTAGCATAGATTTTGCAACTCAGTAAAATTTTCAACTCATGCATGCCTGCAAACCAGTTACTGGGAAACATAATACCAGATTGGCCTAAGGGAGTTCCTCAAACAGAAGTTATATTTTAAATAAAATTGTTAATTAACATCTAATTCTAAAATCCAAGTTGTTTTAAGAGTGTAGCTTGGGAATTTTTCCTTCAAGTTTGTGGGAGTTTGTTATTTTTGTAAGATGATGGGTCAGAGTTTCTTAATGTGGATGCTTTTCTTTTTTCTTTGTGTCTCTAGAAACTAGCACCTAAGACATAATTAGAAAAAGCTTACTGATGGGTGGATGGAGGGATAGATAGATCAATAAACAGTAACAAAAAGGAACTTAAGGTGCATTCTGATGGAGGTAAGCTAGAATACAGATAATTGGGCTTTCTTTAATGATAGTATATGTGCCCACATAATTCATGAGAGCCTAAGTCCTTTGAAATATGGGGGTTTCCATCTAAAAAAAATAATCAATTGAGTTCTATGAAATTTAGGGGCTTTCTGAGGCTCAGCTGTAACACATCTGTATCGAACAATTAATGCTTATTTCAGGCACAGTAGAGCATCCTGTGTCAGTTGCCTTGCAATACAGGAAATAGTTTCTTATAAAAGATGAGAAAGATATAGAATAGCTGTGTACTGTGAACTACATGCATTAATTCACACCAAAGTGGCCATTTCCCGGAATCAGTAGTTTACAATTTTTCACGTGATTTATGTAAAGATGCAAGTACTTGGAGAAGTTTCACATACAAGGGATTTTGGGGAAATACTTTTATCAAAAGCTCTTGCACCTGTTGGTCAGCTCTTAGAGTTTGCTAAATTCATATGCATGCAAGTTTTTAGATTTAGCACTTGAGGGGTCCTCAGAGAGGCTGTCTAATCCAACACCCTCATTTTATAGATAAGGAATCTGAGACTGAGAGATATTAAATGATTTGCCTCAGGCACATAAGTAGTAAGTGTCAGAGGTAACATTTGAAACCCAGTCTTCTTCTGCCTTAAGAACCAATGATCTTTCTCTGAGTATGCCATCTTTCCATCTAAACTCATCCTTCCTTCAAACTTTCCCATTTTTGTCCAAAGAGCTATTATCTTTCTGGTCATCCAGATTTAAAGTGATTTTTCACTTATCTTCACACCTATAAGCAATCAGTTGCATAACATCTCTTGCATCTATCTGTCCATTTCTTTGCACTCACACAGCTCTTACCTGGTTTTGTCTCTTTTCACCTCAAATAGACTAAAGGACTCTGAGAAGGGCATCATTAATATAGTGAGCTAGAAAACTGATAATGGGGTTTTCTTTAATGATAGTATATAAGCCTACATAATTTATGAGAGCCTAAGTCCTTTGAAATATGGCCGTTTCCACCTATAGTCAGTCTCCTTGCCTTAAGCTCTCCAATCAGTTCCCCCACAGCTGCTAATGTTCCTAAAACACAGTTCTGACCTTGGGACTTCTATGCTCAAGAAGTTTCCCTGACTCCTAGTTGTCTCCGGGATGAGCTGCAAACTGAACTCTTCCTTTCCTTTGGCATCTTCAGCTCTTTCAATCTAGCTTCATCCTACCTTCCCAGACCGATTTCACATTTCTTTGATTCATTCCTTCTAGGTTCCAGATAGACTGGCCTGCTAACTCTTCCCTTCACATAGCATTCAAACTCAATCTAAACTTTTACACAGGCTGTTCCCCATGCCTAGAATGTCCTTGTTCTTCTCTACCTACTAGAATTCCTAGAATTTCAGGTCTTGGCTCAAGTTCTTTTTCTGACAAGAAGACTTTCCTGATTTACCTCACTGTTAGTGCTACCCCATGAAATTACTTTGTGTTTATTTTTCATATACTTTTTAATAATTTTTATAGATGTTCTAACTTCCTCTCTAGAGTAGAATGTAAGCTTCCTGAGGGAAGGGACTATTTCCATTTTTTGTTATATAGTCTGCAGGAGTGCCTTGACCTTCCATTAAGTTAAAGGTAGACATAATCTCTGGGCACTTAAAGCTCCTCCAGGCTACTACCTTGCCTTTGCTTGAGCACCCTCTATGAATCTCCCATCCCATTTTTCAGTCATACACCGCTGTCTGATGCTCTGGGATAATTCTACCCAAGGATGAACCTTGTAGACAATGATAACTTACCCAAACCTATTCCTCAGTGATTAATATGCTTCCAATCCTTCATATATTTCCCATCCCAATGATTCTGAATGCCAACCTGCCATTATTCAAAACCTATTCTCCATCCCCCAATGATTGATCTCTTATTCTCTTCCCCCTCAATCAGCTTTCTTATCCCCAAATCTCATTCTAAAGTTACCCAATATTTTCACCGTGCTCTCTGGAATTCCTGTTCCATAGGCAGCAAACTAGATTTAAACCTTTTCCATTCTTGATTTCTCTATCATTTGGCACTCACTGAGGCCTCTTGATGATGTAGCTTCCCTGTCTTCCCTTTCCAGAACTGGTTGAACTTTCTGATTTGCTAGTTGTGGTGGTAGGAGTTGGATTACTCTTTAATCCTCATTTCCACTTCTATTTCATTTCTCATTTTGCCATATAGGGTGACCATTTTTACATTAAAAATTATCATTAGTGACTCCATTCGGTTTTAGCTACCATTTTGTGAAGTTTCTCCTCAATGCAAGTTACCTGATTTAGGAGGTTTCACAAGAGTACTCTCCTGCCCTACTGTTACCTGACCTAAAGAATGTCACATGAATATCCCTCTCCCTCTCACTTCAGTGTCTCCTGACTTCCCTCCACCAATGTGAAATTGTATGTCTCTGTACCTGTTATCCAATGTCTTTTGTTTGTCATTCCCTCCAAATTGTGTATTAAGTATGAGAAACCAAGCTATTAGGTCCTCTGCTACTAAGAACCTTGGTCCAGGTTTGGAGTACATGCATTAGTGAATAAACAATTTGTCTGGATGAAACTCAGTTTCTTTATTTCTTTATGCCACCTCTACCTCTTTTATTAAAGAAAACATTAAAAAAAACATTTCATAAGCATTCACTATTTTTAGATTTTTGGAGTATTTACTGTACCTTTCTCAAGAAACACAAGGGATCTTTGCAGAAATAATAAAACCTTTGAGTCATAATGAAATACATTAATCAATATAGTATTAGTTGATATATACAATTATATGCAAGAACATTTGTCCCATAGCTGAAGGCATTGTTTTCCCTTTTTTTTATTATTTTCATTCAAGCACAATTATAGCCCTATATTTCTCTTCCTAAGATACATCCAATCTTAGGATCTTAGATTTAAAAGTGGAAGTGATCTTAGAGGACATCCAGGGTCAGCCATCCTCATTTTTCAAAATGAGAAACTGAGGTCCAGGCAGAGAGTGGAAAAACCAGGAAATGAAGCCAAGTTCAGTGACTCCAAACCCAGCATCCTTTCCCACTGTTCCAGTCGACTCAGAAATTTCCTAAAGATCTGACAATCTTAAACATCTCTCATCAATTAATACTTCAGGATCCTGTAACTTGAATTTACCAAAAAATGAGTTCCAACACACTTGATGCAATTTTTATTAATAAGGGAATACAAATTAATTGAAACAAAATACTTTAGGAGCAAGTTTGAATATTTTGTATTTGTTTTCTTTTATATTATTTAATAATCCCTTGATACAAACATTAGCTGAACAGTTGGTCTGTAAAAACCTGAAAAAGAAGCAACAGCAGGGACTTCTCTAAATCCTAACCTTCCCACACTGAAAATAAAGGATCAGGTTTCCCTGCGTCACCTTTGTATGTTTACGTATTAAATGATGCATATAATTAAATTAAATGGCTTTCCCTTGGAGGTCACTTCTCCTTCTCAGTCTCATTCTCAACTTCTCCGACTACAGCTGTAATCAGCAAAAAGTTCATGCTGACAAATTTTGGGTTCTATTCTAGGGCAATGCTTTCCTACCTCTTTGGCCAGTTGGTTATAAGCCTCTGGAAACTGTGGGTTAGATACTTCAGTAGAAAGGCAAGAAATACCACAAGAGCTTGGTAGAAGCCCCAGCTGAGGCTATTTTAGGCAAAGCGGAGAGTCCTGGATCTGAAGGCAAACCAATGCTGGTTGTCTCCTGACAATTTCTTTGTTTGCCTAGCATCCCCCAGCATTTAGCCCAGTGCCTGAAATATAGTAAATGATTTTCAAGTGTTGACTCTTTGGCTTCCTTTGAATCCCATGTTAGTTAATAAAGTATTGACAAATCACTTAAATTTCTCCTTGCCTCAGTTTTTTCATCTGTAAAATGGAGATAATCATATCTATAGTCAATCTCTCATTGTGTGTGTGTGTGTGTGTGTGTGTGTGATGTTTCATAAATTTTGGCAACATTGCAGATGATTATATGAACAATTTTTTCATTACTGTTATCCTCAATCATCATGTCAAAGCCTCTGGGCATGAGATTCTGCCCATTGAATGATTTGTGATCTGGCAAATAGTGAATGCTACTTCAGGGACTTGAGGGTTTTCTAATGAAGGTCATAGAATAACGGAATGAGTATAGGACCTGGGTTCAAATCTCAGCTCTGCTACTTACTCTTTGTATCCTTGGGGCAAGCCATTCAACCTCTCTGGACCTCATTTTCCTCATCTGTAAAATGAAGAGGACAGATTAGATTGACCTAAAATGTCTTTTAGATTTGATCTATAATTCCTTCCTTCTCTAATTTGGGACAAAAGAGCAAGAGCTATTTGGAACCTTCTTATGAAGAAGGACAGGCTTTCTTCACAGTCCTCTTGCTCTCCCTTTGTCAGCATCCTTACCCCTATTTCAGGTCCCCCTCTACAACATTCCTCCTATTGTTCCTACAGTGGGACGGATTCTGATTTAAATACTTCTATTAGTTAATTGCTTGTCCTTACCTTTGGTTTACTAATAACCCTGGAGCGTGTAGAAGATAAGTAAAATCCCAAAGAGCAGTATCTATATATTTCACTAATATACTTTTACCACAATCAGACCATATGGGATGTCACATTTTAGAGGAGTCAAGAATTGTAGACCATCCAGAGAAAGGCATGCATCTAGAATGGTACAGTGCTATATGAGGAGTCTAGAGTTTGGCAGAGATCCTGAAACATCATAGATGCTTAATAAATGCTATGGTTGATTGTCAGTTGAAGGAGATGATGCTCGTTAGCCTGGAGAGGAGAATCATAGAACTAGAACTTCAAGGAACTCTAAATATCATCTAGTCCAATCCTCTCTTTCAAATGAGAAAACTGAGACTCAGAAAGGTTAAATGACTTGACCAAGGTTGCACAGATAGTAAATGAGAGAGATGAGAATTTATCTCATATCCTGTGAATCTAAGTTCAATATTCTTTTCACTGTAATCTAAGGCCTCCTCTTATTGGAGACATGAAGGTTGTCTTTAAGCATTTGAAAAAAGGCTCTTATATTGAAGAAGTAGATGTTCTACTTGGTCCTGAGGGTAGAAGCAGGATAAGAGGTAGAATTTGTACATGAGAATCAATCTCTCTCTCTTTCCCACTCCCTCCCTACCCCTCCTCCCCACCCCTCTCTCCTTTCATCTCCCAATTACTTATGGATTATGGGATGATCCCACTACTGATCCACACAGGATCTCTCCCCTCCTCTAACTTGGGCCAATTCACCCTCCTTCAGCCAAGGGTTCATCACAGTGATGTCAAACAGTACAAATAACCTAAATAACCTATCTACATAGCCCGCTGTTTGCTCAGAGCTCCCAGGTTCTCAAGAGATCTGATACACTCAGCCTCCCCAGTAGTAGGTATTATATATAAATTTGTTTTATATCGCTCTCCCTACACTATTCCTGACTTCCAGACTCCAAAGTCATGCCTCTGCAATTGTCTTGTCTTGGAACTTCCCCTAGTGCCTGGGGCTTCCCATCTCCTCATGCTTTCTCAGCCTGGAATATCCCTCTGTAAAGCCTACCACCATTTCACATTGTTGAATTCCTCATGATACCTCCCTTTTGAGGAAAGACCTAGGTCATATACTTTCATAGTTGCCTCCCTCTCCTATTACTCCTGCTTCTCATTTGCCTTTTGTGTGTTGTCTTTCTCCACTAGAATTTAAGGTCCTTGAGGGAAAGGACTGTCTTTCTTTTTGTGTTTTCATTCTCAGCACTTAGCACAGTTCCTGACATAGAGTAAACAATAAATCTAATACATCATTCCTTCCTTCCTTCCTTTTTCCTTCCTTCATATGTTCCTTTCTTCCTCCCTCCTTCGCTTCCTAACATAAAAAGCCAACTTTCTTAAAACTAAATATTCAAAATTGGAATTGGGGTTCTTCAGGAAATAGGGTGCTACTTCTCACTGTACGTATTCTAGCAAATGGTGAATGATCCTTTGTTGGGTATGATGCAAGGGAGATTCCTTTCATGTGAGGACTGGACTCCAGTAGCCACTTAGGTACCTTCCAACTCTGAAATTATGTGAATCTATGAAGAAAGAATTAGGCCCTTTGAGGTCTACTTCCGTGAAATAAGGAGAAACAATATACTTAAATGGAAAGAATTCTGGACTTTAAGATAGAAAACCTAAGTTTAAATGCTCATTTCAACAATTATTAATCCTGGGCAATCATTTAACTTTTCTGATTTTCAGTGTTGTGGCATATATTATTTTCACTTCATTTTTGCCTCATAGGAGTATTGTAAGATAAGCATTTTATAAATCTTAAATAGATGTGGTTATGTGAATTATTACTATTTTTGTAAAATTCTCTAGGTTGCTTTTATAATAAATAAAGGACAAAAAGGAAGGGTGAATTAGATATCTGACAGTTCCTTGCTGTTGGAATATTAGATAGCTGGAAAATGGGGATAACCAGGTTCCCCTGTAATGGTGAGAGAACAAGATGACAGAACTATTTTGGAGTACTTTTCAAGCCACTATGCAGGAGTGGTTAATGTTTAGTTTCCAGTAATTGTGACCTGCATGAGAGGACAGCACTGGAATGGGTCAAAATTGAGAATTAGGAGTCAAGTATAAAGAGTTGGGAAGTACCTAAATATCCAGTTATGGGTCAGGAAGCTGGAAATGTCAATGCAAAGGAAAGAATACAATATAGATAGAAATATCTATATGGATAGAAATCGTTGTATAATGTGTGTCAAAATGAAAGAAATGGAGCCATCCAAATATAGAGAAAAGCGGATAACACAAGATCTGGGATGGAAGCCAACAGTCAAGAAAGCAAAAGGTAGGAAAGAGCACGTGAAGGTCAGGGAGTCATGAGGAAGATGTCTATTTAGAGAACTCAGGTCCTTTTTTTCTTTCTATTTTCAAAATCCCCTGTTTGTGGTTCCTATTCCATGATGAGCTGAGTCATGCTTCTAACACCCTTTTACATCTTAAAAGAGATATTTTACTGGGACCTGAAAGTTGAGCACAGCTATGTTAGCTAGAATGACTTAACTATAGTCTGAGGTTTAGATATCTTGAATCATTGATGAAGAAGCATGAATATCTCCAAAGTTTAGTCTTCCAGATCACAACATTCCCAGTTGACCTTGTACTACAGATGCCCCCTACCTTCATCTGGGATCTAAAATGGCTCTGACTACAATATCTTCTTTCCTTTCATTCAGTGACTGTAGAAGGGGAGTGAAGAACTGGGAGATGACAATAATTGTAGCTCATATTTATATAGCATTTTAAGATTTGTCAAGAGTTTTGTATATGTCATTTCATTTGAGATGTAGACATTAGGGAATAGTGACCCACTGCTCAGGTAAGGGATATTATAATCACCCTTTTGTAGATAAAAAAAAAACCTGAGAATAAGTGACTTGCCCAGGGTCATACAACTAGCAGTCTCTGGGACATGATTTAAATCCAGTTATTTTATTGACATTAAATTTAGCATTTTGTTTTTTATTACTTATTTTGTTATATTTTAAGTTATTTATCTTAGTATATTTTATTATGTAATATCTACTCTCTGGGATAGAACTTATGATCTAGAACATGTCCAGTTGGCGCTTGGATAGTAAAAGACAGAATGCAAGTAGAATGAGTGTAAAATACTGCATTTAGAATGTCATCAAGCTAACCATCACCTCTTCCAGTTTTCTTAAGAGATTATCAGAGTAGCATTTTATTTACAATGGTGCCTATTTACCTACGTATAGGGGTTCTCAAAAGATCCACTGTTGGATCACAGATTTAGATCTGAGAGGGACTTTAGAAGTAATCTAAGCAAACCATTTCATTTTAAAGAGAAGTAGCAAGTAGCAGAGTTAGGATTTAAATCTAGTCCCTCCTATTTTAAATGTAATATTCTTTACAATATGCCATGCTACCACTGGTCAGCTGGTCTTTTGATTTCTTGTTATGTTGGCTTAAAATGGATGATTGCCAAAAACAGACCCTGTAGATATGGCACTGAGTCAGCTTCCAGAAGTGTACCAGGTTTTACCAGACAACTCTTGCTCTAAGTGAGCATTGGATCCTTTCTAGAGGGTATTACTAGTTCTCAAATGCCTTTTTAATGGTCAGGAACTCTTTCCCCCAATCATGTACCTCTAAACCCTAGGTAATGAAGTGTGGATGAACAAATGAAAAAAGTATTTATTAAATGCTTACTATGAATAAGACTCTGTGCTAAATCTAGAAATACAAATACAAGTAAGCCAGAGTATCCTTGCCCTCAATGGTCTTATATTCTAATAAGACAAGATGGAGGGGCTGTGGTCCCTGTATATGGACAGGGAAGCCAGAGGAAATATTGATTCTATCATATGGAACTTGATTGATACTCACATATAAGCAAAAGGAATGACTATTAGAACATGATCTCTACCACCATACTGAAGATGCCTACCTCTAGAGTAAATAACTGGTGTTGGTCAAAGTAAACCAAAAGGAGAACAATGATGAATAGATATTTGAACTTGGCAGTGTCTTACTTGCAGAGCATTGTTGGCAGATACATAGTTTCCCTAGGGAGTCTTTCAGGGAAGATGTCAAGGGAAAAATCTATGTATGAATAACCCACTAGAAAAATGTTAGTCTTTGTCATTCACAAAGACTTTCTAATCTAGCACAAAATTGGTCTTTTGTGGATTTGTAATATGGCTTAGGAACTCCTTCCATTTTCTCCTTGTCAAATTGGCACTTCTCCAGATTCACAGAGGACGTGATGACAGAAAGGGGTGCCATGGTGACAGGGTGGTAGAGATGACTTGTGTGCTTGCTTGAATATCAGCCATATACAAGACCATAGATGGATCACAAAATTGGGAGACACTGGAAAGATCATTTCATCCAATCCTATCATTTTACAAATAAGGTAACTGAGACCCAGTGGGGTAAAATGAAGATCACAGTAGGGGAAAGAGGTAGGATTGGCATTCCAGTCATCTGACTATACATCCTGTGCTCTTGGCACTCTAACACACTGTTTCTTACACAAGTAATCACCTGAATATGTATTCTTTGGGCAGCTAGATGGTTCTCTGGATAGAGTAGTAGGCCTTGAGTTCAAATCTGGTCTCAGATATGCACTAGCTGAGGAACCCTGGACAAATCGCTTAACTCTGTTTACTTCAGTTCCTCATCTGTAAAATGAGCAAGAGAAGGAAATAGCAAACGCTAGTACCTTTGCCAAGAAAACCCCATTGGATGGTTGGAAAGTGGGGATGACATGGGCCATGGAGAGTCAGACATGACAGAAAAATTACTGAACAACCACAAACTTTTCTTCATCCTCTCACATTACAGGAGGTAATAAAGGATTAAAGAAACCATAAATAATAATTATGGTCTTGCTGTGTGCAGAACACTGTGTCAGTTGCTGGGGATATAAATAGACAAGTAAGCCGTTGGGAAGCTCCTCCATTCTAATAGAGGAGGCAACATATGGGAAGCTTCAGCTGCAAGTCAGATGGAAAAGTCCTACAGTCCTAAGGGTGCAGCAGAAAAGGAGACAGCAAAGTCTATTTTTAAATTCCATTTCTACTGATGAAATCATATGATTGTCTGATATTGAACTATCTGACAGTTCCAAGGATTTGGGTGACAAGAATTTTCTTTTGTGGGTCTTTAATAGCTGTGGCTTTGTAGAACCTTTCAGAATCAACTTCCAGGCTATAACTCCACAGAAATATATTGTTGTGGTAGAAATTTTGGGAATTCCAAAGGAATTTGGACAAAAGACTGGACATTCTAGCTGGATTCAAAAAATTAAGCAAGCATTTATTAAGCACCTATTATGCACAAGTCTATGCTTAGTACTAGAACTTAAAAGATAACATCTTAGCTGTCAAAAAGTTTATAATCTCAAGTAACAGTAATTCTCAGTCCCCACCAGTGGCCAGGTGTATTATGATTTGACTTTTCATCCAGGGTGCTCTGGTGCCATTAGGGGTGCTTTTTTTAATCTTTGCCAATGGCTCAAGCCCCCATTGATTATATTCCTCCAATTTAAAAGGTTCAAGCACCCTAGTTCCATTTCAGCATTTAACAATCAGATTAGCTTTAACAAAGGAATATTTACTTCAAATGCACGAAAGGAGGAAACATAAAATTCCCCCTCCAAACCCAATGCTTTTGTTGTTTTCACTTGTGTCCAACTATTTGTGACTTTCTTGGAAGTGATTTGCCATTTCCTTCTCCAGTTTATTTTACATATGAGGAAACTGAGGCAAATAGGATGAAATGACTTGCCCACTGTCACCCAGCTAGTAAGTGTCTATTCAGAGAGATGAGTCTTCCTTACTGTCAGTCCAGCACTCTTTCCATGGTGCCACCTAGCTTTCCTCCTTCTGGAACATTTTTTCCCCTATACTGCTTCAGTCTTTGGGCTAGGGAAGGGGACTGAGTTCACAACTTTGCTCAGTTCCTACATGGCATTATTTCCACCAAGTTCCAAGTCCGAAGCACCCCCTGTTTTTGAAGCCATTGCATTGAATACCCTGGTTTCTCAAGGCTTCCCTGCTGGGCTAATTGCAACACCCAGTTTAAAATCCTGGACTCAAAAGTTTCTCTGGCTCAGGCTTTTGATATGGGAAATTCACTTCTTTCAAGTAGAACTGAAAAGGACAAATGAAAAAAAATCCCAATCCTTTTCAGGGAAAGGGGAAGAAACTTGGGCTCTCTCCCCCGGCTTTTTTCATATTGTCCCTGCTGAGTGAATGAGTCTTTGTCCCTGAATACCACCACAAAAAAAAAGAGTGATTGTGCCTCAGTTAAGTAGATTTAAACATTCAGGTAGTTCTAGCTATGTACCCATTGAAAGAGACTGCTTCCAGCAATGCAGCAGGACCATGAAAAATGTCTTCTCCCAGAGGAAGGTCCCTGGCATGTCTCATTAGGAGTCCTTTATCTTAGGATGAACTTGACTTGTACTAAAGCCCTATTGCACTCTAAAGGGGATCTGACCTGAATAAATAATGTACATATATAATATTATAGATTATGATTTATGTAGTACACATAATTATGTATGTATTATGCATAAATGTGTATGCTATAGGGTTTAATGTAATGGACATGAGAATGATTGAGAGGGAGAGATCTGAAGGAGAAGGGAGAATTTTCATTCATTTTGGAGAGGTCCAGACAAAATACCCTGGGGAAATTTTAAGAAGAAGAGATAACTTTCAAGTTGGACCAGGGTAGTCAAAATGCAAATGGAAAAAAGTGATAGAGAAATTGGGCTAGAAGCCAGCACTCAGGAAGCCAGAAGACAGTCAGGCTCATAAAAAACTCAAGCAGTCACCAGGATGATAGGTACTCACATGACAAAGATCCCCTTTCCATGGTTTCCTTTTGATAGTGATCCAAGGTATGCAACTCAAACCTTCCTAGGAAATCAGACAAACCAGACAGATGTTCAAGATTTCTAGTAATAAGTTTGTGCTTAATGCTAAATCTGTACTACCTCTAAATATGTATTTATTCCCCTGAAAACTGAAGATTTGATCATATATAAAGTTTAGAAGCTCTCTGTTAGATATAAGAGGTGGAAATTAATTTACATTATAGTGGGAACAACAAATAACCTAATGTGTTTCTCTTCCTGGAAGAAGAAAACTGGAGATACTAAGGATGAGGCTGGTGACTGCCTCACTTAAATCCAGTTCACATGGAAGATAATACATTGTGTTGTGATAAGAGCAGAAGGAGAAGGAGGAGGACATTCCAGGCTTGGGATCAGCCAATGGGAAAACAAGGATGTGGGCAAAAGGATAACTTTTATGAAAAATAATGTAGAGATCAGTAGCAATCATCAATCAATCAGCAGCCATTTATTAAATACCTAATATGTTCCAGGTACTTTGCTAAGTGCTAGGTATAAAAATAAAGAAAAAGAAATACAGTTTCTCAACTCAAGGAGATTACAGTTTAATGTGATTAGACAACGCAAAAAAGGATAGAGGAGAAGGACAGGAATCAAATCCAAAGGAGGACAGCCTGGTGGGAACAGGAGAGATTGGGGGTCCTTGGCCCCTTCTATCCATAAATGGAGTTTCAGGACTGGGTCCCTTCAGCCCTTTCATACTGATAAGGTATGAATTCCAGAATGATGAAGTTCCTGGAGAATGTTGAAGAAATCCAAAGGAATATAACTGGGTGGGAAACTATGTGATACTGTGTCATATATGAAGGAGGATAATATGCAATAAAACTAGAAATGTAGGTTGAGGCTAGATTGTGAAATGGCAGAAAAGAAAGCTGAAAGGTGAAAGATCACACTCTTTTTTTGAGAAAGAATACTGGTTCTAGAGTCAGAGAAGTAGGATCCCAATCACATCTTTTAGGAGTCACCTGTATCACCTTGGGCAAGTCATTTAGTCTGTCAATTTCCTCATTTGTAGGAAGTTGGACTACATGACCCTGAGGGCTCTTCTATTTCTTGTTCTATGATCCCATGGTCCTGGGTTATTTGAATTGTTGGCATTCTAAATATGAGATCCTCATCCAGTGATCACACAGCTCACAAGTGTCTGAATCTGGGTTTGAACTCAGAACAAGATTTTGATTAGTGGGCATATATCTAGAGAACCTGAATAACCTTGACATTGTTGCTGCATATAAAACCTGAAGATAGAAAGAAGTAGCTCATAAATGGAAGGATGCTCACTAACAGGTTCATTTTAAAGAGGTACATAGTTGAGTATATGGGAATAGGTGTTTAATGCTAACACCACTTTAAGCCATACTTACATGTAGGAACTTTGGCAACACTTTATTTATATTTATGAATGGAATGGTAGCAACTCAGTAGCATAGTGTATAGGTTGCTGGGCCTATAATTAGAAAAAAATACTTCAAATCTACCCTCACACATTTACTCTGTGACCCTGAGCAAATCAATAAGTCCTTCTGTGACTCACTTTCCATATCTGTAAAATAGAGATAACAATAGGGGAGGGGGAAAGGAATAACTTATAGAATACCAACTATGTGTCAGGCACTGTAACTAGTGCTTTTTAGTAAATATTTATCTCATTTAATCCTCAAAACAACCCTTCAAAATAGGTGTTTTTATTGTCTCCATTTTACAGTTGAGGAAAGCAAGACACAGGGGGTTAAGTGACTTACCCAGGGTCACACAGTTAGTAAGTATCTGAGGCTAGATTTGAAATCAGGTTGTTCTGACTCAAGACCCCATACTCTTTATAAACTGGGCTAATATCAGATGCTATCATCTCAATAGCATCTCCCTCCCAGGGTTGTTGTGATGATAAAATGACTTAATGGATGTAAAGTGATTTGTAAAGCTTAACGTGTTAATTACTGTTATTATTATGCTTTATATGTAATACTTGAGTGCCATGCTGAGCAAGTTAATGCTACTTTTCATGGATAAAGATGAGATGGGAATCAGATAATACACACACACACACACACACACACACACACACATATATATATATATATACTCATAATATAGATAATATGCTAGGAGATCATATACTAAAGATAAGAACTGCTGGAAAGGAGAGTGAAGGGGCCAGTTTAAATTTCTGCACAAATACCGTGGCAGTGCTGCATTCACTGTGGCTTCCAAGGTATAGTTAAAAGAGAAAACTGTGACTTCCTTTGTAACAGTTTGCCTTCCTGCTCTTTTCATCTGCTTCCAGTTGCATTAAGGGGCAACTAGAATTCTGAGTAACTCTAAGTAGGACAGCATCAGGAGCATCTTAGATATTTGTCTACAATTTTCTAACATAAACAGTTAGTGGCTAGAAAGCCCTGCTAGAGACCTCTGTGGAACAGAAAGTGAAGGCAGTTGCATTTAATAGAAAAATATAATGCTAAGTGAAAGAAGGGGCTGACTGTGTTTTCTGTACATCTCCCATGAAATGTCAGTATTCACGTTTTCCTGGTAATAAAGTGCATTCAGTGAATGAATTCCTTTTATAGTCAACACATTCTACTTTTCACTAAGAGAGATACAGAGATAAAGAAGACATAGTCTCATGGAGCTTAAAATCTGATAAGGAGAAGTTGAGATGAAGAGTGGCTAAGCGTTCTTGCTTGAAGTTTATTAAATTTGGGAGATTTAAATGTGTATTTCCTTCCAGAGACTAGGCCTGTACTTAAAATACGTGAATGGTAGTGCCTTAGTTATGGTCATATAGTCCAAGCAGCTGCAAAATTTCAGAAGGAGGGAACAGTCCCTTTGCCTTAGAGTTTGGGGATGATATCATGGAATAGATGACCTTTGAACTAGGATTTGCAGATGAGTTGGATTTTGACAGAGTGACAAGAGGAGGGACAGCATTCTAGATCTAAGAATATGAATAAAGACATGGAGATGGTAATACAGGGTATAGTGATAACATAGGGAAATAGTGAATACTAGAATCTAGCTGGAGCATTGGGTATGGGTATGTGTAAGGGAATAGTGGTAGTTAAGATTGGAAAGGGAGACTTTGGTTGGACTGTGGTGGAACTTGCTTGGGAAGCTAGGGAGTTAAGACTTTATTCCTTCAGCAATATTTAGGATACAGTCAATAGACAGCAGGCCTTGAAGACAGGAAGTCCTGGGTTTAAGAACTGATTTTGACACATTCTGATTATGTGACTCTGGGGAAATTCTTAACCTCTCAGGTCTCTAGGCAATTCTCTGGGACTGTAAGGTACAGAGAAAGTGTCAGTCCACATTAATAGAGTTTCCTCATCCCTAATTTATAAGCCCCAGACCTATCCCTATCTTTAGAAAATGGGGAGACACTTCAGGACTTTAATCCTGAGGAGAGTGTAATCACATGATTTAGGAAGATTAATATAGTGAATTAAACCAGTTTTATGAAGATTAGTCTGGTGGTTGCATAGGATGGAACGGGGGAAGAGACTGAAGATTGAGCTGAAAAAATATTGCAGTAGCCCAGGTGAAATGTAATGGGTATTTTAATAAAGATGGGGGCAAAGAAAAATGATAGGAAAGATGTTGTGAAGGTAGAATTAGCAGAACTCAGTGAATGATTATATAAGGAAGGGGGAGGGAGGAAGACATAAAAAATAACTCAAATTTCAAATCTGGAGGACTTGGAGAATGGTGATTCCATTAATAGAAAGAGAAAAGTTGAAACTATGGCATTGATAATCTCTCCAAACTAATGATTGATTTGATCTCCTTGTTGTCCAAGGGACTTCCAAAAGTCTTCTTTAGCATCACAATACAAAAGTATTTATACACCAACTCTCATAGCCATATGTTACTACTGGAAAAATATATAGCTTTGATGATATGGACCTTTGTTGGAAAGGTGATATCTCTGCTTTTTGTACAGATTTGCCATAGCTTTCTTTCCAAGGATCAAGCATCTTTTAATTTCATGACTGCAGTTGCTGTCTACAGTGATTTTTGAACCCAAGAATATAAAATCTGACACTGCTTCCATTTCTTCTCCCTCTGTTTTCCAGGAAGTGATGGGACTAGTTGCCATGATCTTACTTTTTTTAATGTTACTTCCAGAATGACTCTCTTTCCAACTCTCTCTCTCTCTCTCTCTCTCTCTCTCTCTCTCCATATATATATATATATATATATATATATATATATATCTGGCTCCAAAGTATTGGAAGAACTGAGACAGAGACACTTTCTCCAACTTCCTGTATTTGTTCCTTCCATTTCCAAATATTGATGTCATCCTACAATGCCATGTCCACTTTTGAGGAATGATTTCTAATAATAGTTCTATCTATAATAATCCTATATACATAACATCATCAACAATAATAGTATACACTGATACAACAACCACAGCTCTCCTAAAATAAGGAGAGGATCATGGAACTGGAAAATGTACCAGATGGATCTTATATGTGTAATTTTGCAGGTGATCAAATGTAACTTACCTTGATTTTTATTTTCTTTAAGTTTCTTTGAGTTTTGAACCTCTTGATGTTCCACTGTTAAACACCGTAATGATTTCAGGAATAGATAAGAATTGAATAAAAAGGGAGAAATCCTAGATTCCAGTTTGCATAAAGTTGAAAGCAGATATGTAGAGGTTAGATTTTGCATAAAGTATTTGGAGAATCATGAGTAGACCAGTTAGAGAGTACATTGTCACCCCAGCATGCAGTATCTTTCAATATTTATTGAGGCTAGTATTATTTTATTTTTAAAAATTCCTTTTATATGCTTATTTTCTAGGTAAAAGAAACATTGGAAGAGTGAAAAATCTAAAAATTGCACTTTTTCACTTCTAGGACAGGATCAGCAAAAAGAAAAAAAAAATCCAGTGTGTGACATTTTGTGACTCATTCAGAAACTTATAAATAACGAATAATGAATCAGGGATAAATTTGAATAGACCAGTCAGGCTCGACATCTGGAGGAGTAGAAAGGAGTTAGTCATCTCAGCAGGAAGGATACAAAGGCACAACTTTTCTGCCTTGTAATTTTAGTGAAACCAGTTTTGCAATGGTGTCTTCTTAACAAAAGTAATATATGTTGCTTCCATTGAGGAAGAACTCACTCTCTTAAAAGATGGTCTGTTACATTTTTAGACAGTTTCAATTATTTGGATTTTTTTTTTATGTTGAACTTAAATCTGACTTCCCATCACTTCCATCCATGGATTCTAAGTCTGTCCTCAGGGACTAAAGAAAACATTTACAACTCTTTACCCATGTGAAAGCAAGTTAGTAACTTGAAAATAGCTATGCTAGTATCTTTGAGCATTCTCTTCTCTGATCTGAGCACCCCCATTTACTTCAGTTGATCCTCAGATTACATTTTGGAATCCCCTTGGTATCTCTTCTGAACATACTTTGTCAATTTACCCTTTAAATTTGGGGGTCTGGAAGTGGACACAGTCTTCCAGATTCAGCAGGGCAGAGTACAGTGGGACTGCGCACCTTGTTCCTGCAGTCTTCTTCCATTAAGCGCCTGAATTCAGAACAAGTAATTTAGCAGAATAGCTAGAAAGCCAATCAGGAAGACTTAGGTTGAAGACTTGTTTCTGACACAAACTGGCTGTGTGAGCCTAGGAAATTCACTTAAACCTCTCAGTGCTCTAGTCAACTCTCTGAGATGATAAGATGATAAACCTATATTGGCTCACCTAAGAGTTTTCTGTGTCAGTGAAATAACAGATCCAGTCCTTCCTAATCCTTCAGCTCTCATTAAACTTTTTTGGTCACCAAATTAGAAAGATGACTCATATTGCTTTACGTATATAGGAAAAAATCAGTGACAGAGCCCTGTGGAGCTCCTCTAGAGATTGTTCCTCAAGTGAATATTGATCTATTTGTTAGTCAACAGTCTTTAGGTCAGGTTAGTAAATTGTTCCATAATGTTGTCTGTGAGTGTTTCCTCCCCTAATGCAAATCACAATTTCTCTGTGCCTTTATGAGGTCCAATGGCCAGTCAATTTTATTACCTTGTGGGCAATTCTCTTAGTTAACAATGAGGCTGGTCTGAAGACCACTGAATACCAGTAAGCCTGTACTTGAAAACTATCCTGCTTGGTAGCACCTACCAAGAACTGAATTTTTTTCTGGAACTGTTATCAAGGATCAAAGTCACTTCTTGTCTCGACAATATATTAAGTAGCATTTTAGTGGAAGAATACATTAAAATGCATTATAGCAGCATTTTACTGGAAGAAGATGAAAGGCATTTTCTCTAAGTTATCCAGTGTATAATTTCACTGGATATAATAGCAAATGATAAAATTGAATGATTTGAATTTGAATAAAAACCTCAAGTACTTTGATATTCTGATAGGAAACATTTTTTTTTAATTTTTCTTTTATTTACTTGGCTATTCTGCTTGAATTAAAATCTTTACTATTAGAATTATGTTTCTCACTTGATTGATTCATAGAAAATGTGCTGGATGGGGCTTTGGGCTGTATTTGCCTACCCGAACTGGACCCGAACTAGAAAGGGATTCTACAAATAAGTGTAACATGTATGTACCTTCTTACCTTTTTATCATTCCTATTCTTGATTTTCATCCAGAAATTTGAATGAATACATTTAGAAAACATCTCTTCAATCATCATGGTAAACATCAATGAGAAGTAATATGATGCATCACAAAATGGCAGGTGCTATTTTTGTTATTCAGCCATTTCAACCGTGTCTGACACTTCATGAGCACATTTGAGATTTTCTTGGCAAAGATACAGGAGTAGTTTTGCCTTTTCTATCTCCATTTTATTTTACAGATGAGGAAACTGAGACAAACAGGGTGAAGTGAGTTGTCCAGAATCACCCAGTGTCTGAAGCCAGATTTGAACTCAGCAAGATGAGCTTTCCTGATTCCAGGCCTGACACTATCTATTGCACCACCTAGGGGCTCCTACAGATATTTAGCTTCACCAAAAAGAAGTTTACGAGCTTTAGAGTTATCTAATTCAGGAGTGAATTTAGAGGCATGTAATAAAGTGACAGTTTTGATTGATACCTTTTTTCTATAATGGCTAAAATTATTTTTACTTTCTGATATGAATATTCTAATGTTGAAGAAGTTTTGAATTTCTATGAAATTTTTTTTCCACTTTAATTTGTTGTTTTCTTTTCATGCTCCCTTGCAACCAGTTTTTTCTTATTGGGACTTAAATAAAATAAAATTAATGGTAAAATAAAAAAGTCTAAGCAAGGGAATGGCATGTGCTAGAATTTGAGAAAATTCTTTTGGAAGGGACAAACTTCCTCATCAGCACAGGTCAGGTCAGTTCCCAAGACATGAAGCCATTGGTTGACTTTCAAAGGTTCCTGAAATTCTCTATGATATCACAAAAGCAGGGGTGAGCAACCTGTAGCCTTGAGGTTACATGTGTCCCTCTAGGTCCTCAAGTGCGGCCCTTTGACTGAATCCAAGCTTGAGTTTGTTCTGTGAAGTTTGGATTCAGTCAAAAGACTGCGCATGAGGACCTAGAGTACTACATGTGACCTTGAGACTGCAGCAGGTTCCCCACCCCTGCAAAGGATTTAAGGTGGCTGTCCACTCTGAGCTCACATAAGCCTCCATGAAAGGTATCTCCTTCCTTTACTTTGCTGTCTCTTGTTAACATGACTACTGATCTTTTTAGTTTTACTGGATATCACAGAAAGTGGTGCTGGGTTGGGATGGTACCAGTAGAAGCATCAGGGTCAGATTCTTCTAACCCCCTTATTTCCTGGACAACTGCTGTGCAACTCTTTAGTTCATTTTGTATTTTAAAGTGCTCTACTCTAACAAACAAACAAAAAAACCCCACTTCCACATATCAGTTTTTTTTCAAATTGGTCATTAACTTAAAAAGAGGAAGTATGAGAATTTCCCTTCTCTGTTAAAAGATATTTTTACCATTCCACCAATGATGAGAAGAATTTTAGAAGTGTATCATTTGGAATGAGGAGTATTTGGGCAGTTTCATCTGAAACTCACTAGAAGGGAAAGGGGAAATTTCCCTATAAAAATGGTTTTGAAATTGTTTATAAATGGTAATATTCACATATAATTGAGTGTTTCTTTCCTAATCCCTTGTACTAATGTTGTCCTTATGATGACTATTCTCTTAAAAATAACCATGATAAACATACCCATCACAAATACACATACTTAACAAAAAATATTTATTAAGCACATTTTGTGTACCAAACAGTTATCTAGACACCAATGACAGACAGAAATGAAATAGTCCCTTCCCTGTCCCTACACACACACACACACACACACACACACACACACACACACATGCACACAAAATATTTTGTTGAGGTAATTGAGATTAAGTGACTCACCCAGGGTCACACAGTAAGTGACAAGTATCTCAGACTAGGTTTGAAGTCAGGTTCTCCTGCCTCCAGACCTGTACTCTATCCACTCACCACCTAGTTACCTCAGAGCTTAATTTTTAATTGCTTTTCAGTCTTGGGGTTCCCCCCATAGTCTATGGGGCTCTTTATGATCCCATTTGGGAATTTCTTGGCAAAAATATTGGATGGTTTGCCATTTCCTTATCCAACTTCTTTTCCAGATGAGAAACTGAGGCAAACAGAGTTAATTGACTTGTCCAGAGCTAACACAAGTATCTGATGCAGGATTTGAGCTCAGTTGCACAGCTAATACAAATATCTGAGGCAGGATTTGAGCTCCAGTCTCAGAGTTTTGCCAACCTAACTACCTTACTTTTTAATGGGAGGGGAGATAATACATAAAAGGATGATGAAAAGAAAGTATTCTTCTTATGATGTAGAAATCTGGGAGTACAACCTGGTGAAAAATGGTAAAAAGAAGTGTAAGACTGCTTGAAGAAAGAAAAAAAAACAGTGTCAAAGTTGTTACAAGTTTTTCCATGACAAAATGACAATGAATGACAGAAAAGGGATTAGAACTCAGATCTTTTGAATTTTAGACTAAAAACTGATTGAATTGGATTGCAGTGTCTCTGAAATAGCTGTGCTATTGATGGTAAATTTAGGAGCTTTCAACTTGTGGTCTGTGAACTTTAAAACAAACAAAAAAATTTAGCTATATTTCCATACAACTGGCTTCCTTTGTAACCCTATGTATTTTATGCTTTATTATTTTATACTTTTATAAACATTGCTATGAGGAGTCCATAAAAGTGTCCATGATGTTAAAAAAAAAACTTAGGAAAACTGAGAAAAATCATAGTAATTCAGGGTAAGCTTATTAGGGCCAAATCATTTGGAATGTACAAAATTCTGAGAACTTTCCCCCTTGCAAAAGGATGTGATTGGAAAGAATTAAAAAAAAGGTTACCTAGGAAGCGTTTTTGGAAAGCTTTAAGTTTTCCATATAGTTAATTTCTTTTTAGTAAAAAGATTACCATGAACCACAGTTTCTTTCAAGATCCTTTTGAAGAAAAAAATGTTCAAAGGGGATGCCCAGTATGGATGGCTTTCTGGGGATGCACTGAACTAAAAAAAACCTTAGTCAAAAGGGGAATTTCTCAAACACTCTGAAAGCTTAACCCAGAAACTCTTTTGTCAGCAGTTCTTGCCTTCCAGATCAGAAACATTTACATGTAACATTTTTATTTTTTTAATTCAGAAAGTTTAAATATCTACAGCTACTTCCAAGGGACTGCCAAACCCCAGTTATACAAAACCACTGTCACATACACAAACAGAAACCTACGTATAGATGTCTATCATACCCTAGTTTTTCATTTCATATAAATCCAAGTCTATAAATTTCCATATAGAACAAGAATTGTAAGGACTTGTAAATTAGTTTGCACCTTAGTTTTAGAGATCACTTTTTGGGGGAGAGGTGCTCCTAAAGGAGGAAATAGTCCTTATTTTTATTTTCTCAATAGATCAATTGTCAGGGCAGTGTGACAATACAGTTCTGCTTCTGTGACATTTTTTTTTCCTTTCCTCAAGCAGGTTCAATCTTTGCATGAGATAGAAAATAACAATACTGCTTGTACAGCAAATAAAATATAGCTCATTCAAACCATAGGTGGGCATGAAGATGATCTATAGTAACCTTTTCAAGAAAGATTGCATTCTCATGCAATCGCATTTGACTCATAGACACCCCATTAGTTAACACAGCTAGTTCAACATCAATCATATTATAAGCAAACTAGGAAAACTGAATAGTCTCATATCATAGGACCAAAGAAGACTTATAAAAGTTCATTTTCCATTTTTAGGCAGGAATATGAATAAAACCATTCATTACTGTTGAAAATATGTAATGTCTCAAAATAATTCCCCCAAAGGAAACTCAGCATTTTCTCTCCACAAACTCCTGCTGGTGGCTAATTGTTTTGATTATAGTTAATACAGTAAGGGGTAGAAAGCAGTGGGATTCAAGGTCCAACTCCAATACTATCAAATAACAAATTTATCAGTCTCTCCAGTGCTCAGCTTTCTTTGCTGAACATGTTTAACATTGCTTATAATACCTATCATAGAGGCTTGCTTTGAGGATCAGATGAGATTACGTGTCCCAGGCCTCCTTAACCTTAGTGTCTTCCTTCTGAGATTATGTGTGTGTGTATGTGTGTGTGTATTATACAAAGTCTGCGTGTTGTCTCCCTCATGAGCTTCTTGAGAACAGAGATTGTTTGGTGTTTCTTTGTATCCCCAGAACTTAATACAGTGCCTGACACATAGTAATCATTTAACCCATGCAACTTCACAAAAATGTTTTGAAACTATAGCCAAACATGGTATTATCACAATTTAGATACATTTTTATGTGACTAGCCTATGCCATTATTTTCAGTGAAGTGATTTTTTACTTTCTGAAGGGAATATAAATGTGTATTTCAGTGGATAGAATGGGAAACAATGAATTTAATGACAGTAAATGGGAAAAGGAAAATTTGAATTAAGATGTACTGAAAATGACTTGTAAAAAAGCTGATTCAGATGGCATATTACTACCATCTCTAATCATCAGCTTGTAAACACTTTGTCAAATAGTTTCCTGAAAACTACCAAGTAAACTAGGTAAAAGGCATCTCTTCTGCTTTATAGATTAGAAAACAGAAGCACAGGATGGCCTCAGAAAAGGAACACATGGCCACTTAGCAGATATGACTTGGTATAAGAATGTATGTCTCTGAACTTGCTAAGTTATGCCTGCTTGGACATTTTATTGAAGCTAGAATGAAGGTAATTCACTTATAACTAGAGGTCAAGGCCCTTGAACTTTCACAGGGAGACACTGTCCTAAGTAGGGACTAATCAGAACTCTTAGTTCTTTCTGGTGTAATGAGTAATGGCCATCAATCTTTTTTCTAACTGAATTAGACACAGGGCTAAAGCCAAAAATCTATAAGTGTCCAGGACAGAGATAAATGGGAACACTGGGTGATGGCCAGGGTACTTGTACTCTTACCCATGGATCAAAATGGCAGATGGTAACATCTGAGCTACACTTTAAAGAATGTGAGAGATTCTTTTTTTTTTCAGAGGTCTTTCAGGTTAAATGACTTGTCCATGGTCATACATCTAGTAAGTGTCTGACTCTGGATTTGAACTCACATCCTCCTGACTCTAGGGCCAGTGTTCTATCCACTGAGTCACCTAACTGCCCCTTTGCTCTATTAATATGTCAAAAAATCACCAACTATGTTTCGAAGAAGGAGAGAGGGAAACTCTTGCTTGGTCGAAAGTCTTGTATTTGTATTGACCTTTGGCAGAGATGAGGCAGTAGGGAATATATCATACATGCACTCAGGACCAGTTGCCTGGCACTGTACTTTACCCTGGCAATAGCATCATCAATGAATGGTTAATATGTAGAGCACTTTGGGCTCTCTTTCACAGAGAGATTTCACAAATAAAACTATTTTTAACAGACATTTCCAAGAAATGTTAAGCAAGGCTCATAGACTGATTAGATATTGGGGGCATAGGAGAGAAATCAGTTAAAATGACTTCAGAGTTTCAATTTCAGTAGATATTATGCTCTGTCTCTGCATCTACCTTTGCTATTGCTGCTGCTTCACCTTCCAAACAAGAATACTGGAGACCGTGAATGGGAGGAAATGAGCCAGCCATCTGGACTCTCTGTAAGACAATTAAGCCTCATTTTCACTTCAACCATTTTCTGCCCCTCTGGACCCTTCTGGCCATTTCCACATCTTATTCTGAGCCCTGTGACCAAATCGATACTTCCATGTCTTTGGAAAGAATATGTCAATTGTCTGCTCAATTTTTGACTCACTATTTTTGTAACTTCCCAGACCACAATTTCCCTCCCTGGCCTCTATTCCCCATCTGTGTTGTCCCTTTCCTATTAGACTGGAAGTTCCTTTAGGGCAAGAACTATCTTACTGTGTTTTTTAACTTTAGCCTTTAGAATAATATTTGACTCTTAATAAGTACTTAATAAAAGTTTTTTATTAATTCAAGAGAATGACACTACCATTGAGAGGGACAATGGAATACTCAGTGTTTATTGCACATCTACTTTGAAATGACTCACTTTCTGGTTATTTGCTTCAGTCCATTTTAGGGTAATGTTTTAATAAAAAGTGTGTGTGTATACATACGCAGATACACATATACAGTGTACATATATGCATATAAACACCCAAACCCATATACATATACACATGTCATGTCTATAGAGAGAGACAAGAAAGGAGGCTTGACGAGTTGCCAGATCAGCTGGAAAAAATTTGGGAATTGTATTACAAACTCATATACACACACACACACCTCTGTTTGTCTATCTATCTATCTGTCTGTCTATCTATCTATCTATCTATCTATCTATCTATCTATCTATCTACCTAACCATCCATCCCTCCATCCCTCCATCCATCCATCCATCCCTCCATCCCTCCCTCCCTCCCTCCATCCATCCATCCATCCATCTATCTATCTATCTATCTATCTATCTATCTATCTATCTATCTATCTAGTTCTTCCTCAATCCATTTTCTGTTACAGTGACCCTTCTCACCAAAGCCAGCCCCTCTTTGGACACTCTAGGACCCATCCCCTTCTATCTTCTTCAGTAGATTGGCTCCATTATTATTCCTCTCCCCTAATCTTCACTCTGTCCTTTCCTACTGATCTGTTCTTTGCTGCCTAAAAACAAGCCTACATCTCCATCATCTTTGCAAAATCCTCAATAAATCCCCTATCTTCCCTGAAATTGTCCTATAATCCCTCTTCCCTTTCTTAACCAAACTTCTTTTTAAAAAAATCTATATCCATTGCCTCAAATTTCTCTCCTCTCACTCTCTTTCTAATCCCCTGAAATCTGGCATCTAACCTCATCATTCAACTGAAACCATTTTCTCCAATATTACCCCAAATCTCCCAACCACTAGGTTGAAGAATCTTTTCTCATTCTACATTCTTCTTGACCACTCTGAAACACTTGACATCATTGAGCATCCTCTTTTTCTGGAAATTCTTCACTCAGTGCCTTTGGGACATTTCATTCTCTTGGTTTCCTCTCATTTGTCATGCTCTTCCATTTTAGTGTCCCTTAATGATTCATCAGCTCTCATACCCAGAATGGGTGTAACCCAAGTTTCTGTCCTGGATCTTCTCTTTTTTTCTGAGTTTTCTCTTGGTAACTTCATCAGCTCCCATGAGTGCAATTACTATTTTAACACAGATGTGTCCCTGGTCTTTAAATCAATACCTAGCCTCTCTCCTGATCTTTAGTCTCTCACCTTAAAAACTGCCTATTGGACACTTCAAATCGGATTGTTCCAGAGGAACTTCAAATTCAGTATGTCCCAAAGAGAATTCATTATGTTTCCTCCTAGACCCACCTTGCTTCCAAAAATCTCTATTACTATCAAATGCACCACTCTCATCCCAATTGTCTAGGTTAATTATCTAGGTGTCAGACCTAACTCCTTACTCTCGGTCACCCCATATATCCAAATAGTTGCCAAATGTTATTGTTTCTGTGTCCCCAATATCTTTCATAAATGTCTCCTCTCCACTCACACATCTTTGTTTGGGCCCTTGCCTCTTACCCAGACTACTACAATAGCCCTCAGTTTGCTTTCCTCATCACAAGTCTCTCCATTCCAATCTGTTCTCCATTCAGCTGCTAAAGCAGCTTTGCTAAACACAGGTCTGACCATATCATCTCTTTCCTCAACAAATTTAGATGACCATCAAGTGGTTCAAGAATCAAATGCAAATTTCTCTTTTGCAGTTAAAAATCATCATGACTTGGTTTCTTCCAACTTTTCTAGCCTTATGACACCCTATTCCCCTCCATTCATTGTTTGATCCAGCTATACTGGAATACTTGCTGTTCCCCACACATCTCCATGCATTTGCATTGGTTGTTTACATGCTTGGAATTCTCTCTCTCTCTTACAATCTCTGTCTTCCTTCAAAATTCAGTTCAAACATTGCCTTCTGCAGAAGTTCTTTCAGAGTTCCCCTTCTCCCTCTAGCAGCTGGGACTTTCCCCTTTTAGATTAACTTCCATTTGCTCTGTATATATTTTGTATGTACCTCATTATTTTCCTGTATCCCTCACTAGAATATGAACTCCTTGAGGGCAGGGACTCTTCTTTTTTAACTTTTATTTGTGTTCTTAGTGCTTAGCACAGGCCCTGGCAGATGGTAAGAATTTAATAAATGCTTGTTGAATAACTCCCTACCTTCATGGTCTTCTTATTCTTTATTCCTCTCCTTATATTCTGAATTCTAATCAAACTGTTTTACTCACTGTTAAACCTTCACATCGCTTCATCTCCTATCCCTGTTTTTGGATCATCCCATGCCTCAAATGCAATCCCATATAACTCTTGTAGTCTCTGGTTTCCTCAAAAACTCAGTTCAAGTGCAATGTATTTTTTTTTTGTACTATGTTAGATGTCCTAGCTGCTAGGGTAACCCTTTTCAAAACTCTCTTTTATTCATTGTGTATATACTCTATAGACATTCATATGTATCTTTGTTATATCCAGAATTAAAATGTGATCTCTGTGAGGGAAGATAATTTTCCTTTTGTCTTTGAATACCCAGGACTTAGCATTATATCTGGTACAAAAGGTGTCCTTATTAAATGCTTGTTGGTGATGACCTATGCCTACAGTCTTTGTTGCTGGTAAGGCTGAGACTGATAGACTGTTTGAAACTTGAAATTTTGAACTGCATTGTCAGGTACCAATATAGTGAGCCCTCAGGAGTCAAGGACCCCCAGGCTGCCTAAAGGGTGAGGGGTAGGATATTTGGGTCTGACCAGCCCGTGTTGGAAAAAAACAGGTTGATCAATACTGGGATTCTGCCAATCAGTGGCTGCTGCACTTCCAGCATGGTTAAGATAGGGAGATTCAGTGTGAACAAAGAAAATCCTTGTTGATTGAATGATTGAGTGACATGAGACATGACATTCTTATTATCTCCCTACCTATCATGGGTATTAAATCATTATTACCCATTTTTGTTAGTCCAAAGATCACTCTCTTTAGTTCATTCATTATTCTCCAGGAAAACCAATGACATCATCAAGGGAATGTCTAGACTTGCAAGTGAATTAGATTTAGGTAAGATGGAGCTTCATCAAGCCATCAGCCTCCCTTTTTTCTCCAGTCACTGGAGTCCAGTGACAAGACAAAAGTCAAGACAACTGGCAATGATCCAGCTCTCTTTAGCAAACAGAAATAAAATAAACACTCAGCTGCTCTTTTGATCCGTCTCCGTCGTGATCATTTCAATCATTCCCATTTATGGTCTGCTTTATCCTGAATTCCTTATTGCTTTCAAAATAGCCAATCCTCTCCCCTCACTCTTTTTTTGTCCTAAGTTTTCTTCACCACGGTTGTTATCCTGAGCTTTAACATCACTGACAGTATACTTATGGGACCTTGTCTCATACATCTTTAGTTTCCTGCTCTTGTTCCTATTTTCCAACTATTGTTTTGTTTTTAATTTTAATTGAGATTTTTTTATATCACTTTTATTTTAAATATATCCCTCCCCTTGGCCTCCCCAGTGAACCATCCTGTGTGATAAAGAACGAAAAAGAGAAAAAAAATACATTTCATTATAACAAATCAATAGATCAGTCAAAACTGACAGTATATGAAATACTAAGCATATCTTTAAAAAAATTAGTTGCTCTGTGTTTGTCAGAGAGAAATCTAACAGATGTCCAGATAATTGAGCTCCACCATCAAAACTATATAATATTAGGTTGGTATCCTGTTTTCTTATCTTTTCATCTTTTTCTTCCTTCTGTCTAAGTGGTTTACAGTATATTCAGTTGACAATATCTCTTTCCGTCTCTGCTGATTTTTACTGAAATCTTCTCTACTCTGCTTCCTCAACTCTGGTTCTTGGGTTTCCTCACATGATTATATTTTTTTATAATATACAGTGTAGTTTTTCTTTCCTCCCCGCTTTTACCTAGTCATTCCTTTAAATAATAATGATAACAATAGCTAATATTTATATACTGTTTACTTTGTTCCAGACGCTATGCTAAACACTTTAAAATTATTATGTCCTCTTATCCTTACAACAATTCTGGGAGGTAAGGTGCTATTATTTCCTCCATTTAACAAATGAGGAAACTGTGAGAAAGAGAGGCTAAGTGACTTGCCCACGATCACACAGCTGGCGAGTATCTGAAAAAGGATTTAAACTCAGGTCTTTCAGGTTCCAGGCAGTCAGGTGGTGAAGTGAATGGAGTGTCAGTCCTGGAGTCAGGAAGACATGCATCCAAAGTTGACCTCAGACTCTCACTAGCTGTGTAATCCTGGGCAAGTTACTCAAACCTGTTTATTTCAGGTTCTTTTTTTTTAATCTATAAAATGAACTAGAGAAGGGAATATTAAACAACTCTAGTATCTTTGCCAAGAAAACACCAAAATGACGGTCAGGCATAACTGAAACAACTAAAGAAACAAATGAAAAAACCTTCCTGTCCCTAGGCCCAACACTTCCCACCATGGTGCTTAGCTCACTAATGATGTATATATTTCCACAATCACATTCTAGCCATCACTTCTTATACCACCAAGTTTCAGTGATAGCTATAAGGACAAGTTGGCCTTCCTACAGGAGGAACCCTAGTTTCCCTTGTGGTTACCCACTGAGTGCATTTGCATATAAAAATCCAAGGTTATGAGTTCTATCACTGGCTCTGTTTTTTGGATGTTGTATCCTGTTAATTTCCTGGCACCTCTATTGCTATTCTTTCTGTGCTCTGACTGCTTTCTGTGTTTTCCTTTGTGACCTTACCTTTTTAGTTTAAATACCTTTTCATTACATTTGTACTCACTCCAAGAAATACATTTTACTAGCCCATATTAGGTGCCATCCATCTCTGCCTAGGGGCCTGTCATTTTTTTTTATTTTAGGATATGGGTCAGAAATCCAAATCCTGTTCTCTAACCATCTTCATCACCAGATGTTCCCTTCCTAAATTTACTCTTCTTTTCTAAAGTTTTTGCTTGTGATAAGCAGCAATGCTGAAGATGCCACCTGTGCCCTTGAAGTCATCAGTTTCTCAACTAAGTCTTCATTAAAGTTTTCAAGTATCTGTCTGGAAGCTAATTTGTTCCTACACAAATAACCAGAAGTGAGTTGTAGTCATCTAGTTTCACAAGTCTTAAAGAAGTCACCACGTCCTACATATTTGATCTATGAAGATACAAAACTTTAAAAAAAAATTTCTGTAATTGTTACAAGGTGGACAAAGAGCTATCTTGGAAGGAAATCACCATCTCTCACTGCTGCTGATCTCTCTCCTACTAGTAACCTTAAATTCACATGATTATTCCTTAAAAGCATTCTTCAGTGGCTCTAACACCTTTCCCTTCAGGAATTATGTCATTTCTGTCACTTAATGGTTGACAGTCCTTCCTTGCTTTCTCCTCTGGGGAACATTTCTATGCTAATTTCCAGAGAGATTTCAGATCCATTTTCCCTTTTATTTCCACATTCAAACCCTACTTCTATATTTTAAATGAAAATTTTGTTCTGAAATAAGAAATTTTATATTATAAATTTCAGTCTGAAATAAAAGAGAAGTTATGTGTTGTTAACAGCTTTGTTTACCTCACTTTGAAAGATATGAAGAGACATGCTTTGGTGGATAATAAATGAAGCTAGAATTATGAAAATAGGGAGAGCCAAGTTTTTTGGGAAATATAGGGAGAATTTATTTTAGGGAGAATTATAGAACATTCCCAGTTTTATTTTTCTTTTAGGTCTTTATCTTTGCTATTCTAAAGGTTAGATCTTGAATCCAGATTCTTTTTTTGTGAGTTGTGGCTTAGTTGAAAGAACTGAAATTTCATTGAATATGTTGCTATGTTACATTTTAAATATTGTTACCAGTGATATTGCATAATTCAAAGGTTTATAGACTTAGAGCAAGAAACCAAGGCTACGAGAGATCAAATGACTTATCTAGGAGCATACAGTAGAGAACTGGGATTTAAACAGAGTTGAAAACCAAGGCACTGAAAAATGAAATGTTTTACTCAAGACTTTGACCCAAGGTCACACTGTAGTTAACTGAAGGAACTGGAAATTAGACTCCAGTTCTCAGATTTCAAATCCATTGCTTTCTCTATGGAATCAAGCTTCCTGCCTACTCAAGTCATATTATATTTTAAAATCAAAATTCTAAGCAACTAAAAAGTATTGCCATAGCCCATCAAACTTTTTTTTTTTTACCTTTGAGATAATAAGAATGCATTAATCCAGGGGATACTCAAAAGTAAAAAGCAATTTTTTTTCTCTGCCTAGCATAATGCATAACTACTTTTCAGTTCTCCCAAAGTAGGTTCATTTGAATAAGAAATATGTCTGTTCTTTTTGAATAAACATTTCTGTGAATGGTGTTTTCTTCTTCAGATTATGTATAAGCCCATTTCCTCTCGGAGTGAGCTTTTCTAATACGTCTGTTCAAAACACAACAAGCCTACGTCAAATGCTGTGCTCTAAGTGAACAGGAACTCAGAGCAGCTGGGGTTCTGTGGCTTTTTTTCTGCATCTGAATGCCAATTTTTGTTATTTCTAATAAAAAGTAGAGAGGGTTCTTGTGAATCCTTTTGCCTAAAATTCAGATTCAAAGCCTGAAAGGAAGTGCATTTTTTTAAGAAAGCTGTTAGCTTGAGATGAAATTTCATTAAACAGAATAATCTGGTTTATTTCATAGAATCATCAGATTATTGCTGGAAGATAACTTTGCAATTAATTCAATGCCTTCATTTTAAAGGCCTGAAACTGTACCCCCAGAGAAATGAAGTGACTTGTCTAAAGTCATCCAGAAAGTTAGTAGCAGAGTAAATGCATCTCCCAGCTCCAAATTAAATGCTTTTTCTATTATACCACAAAATGTGGCTCAGTTCTGCTCTGCCTTGCACTGAAATCATAACTCTTAAAATTCTTTAAGGCTTATAAAAGGTTTTATTATATTATTATAAAATTTTGTAAGGTTAAGTAATGTATTATATCCATTTCATAGACCAAAAAATCAAGACTCAAAGAGAATAAATGGTTTGTCCAAACTTATACACCATTAAATTTAATTTTGAATCCTATACCTTTCCAAATTCTTCCTTTAATGGATGTCAGTGTATGTGCATTTCTGGTTTAGTGTTGCAATGCCCTCCATGGTAGGAATTTGATAAGACCCTGAGCCAGCCTTCAAATCCAACTAAAATGCCAGTTCTAGGCCTTTGCATTTTTTCGTACAGTTTTCATACAACATGGTATATTTCAGTTATGTGTGTCAGTGTCATTGAGAGTCAACTTACTTCAGTGAAAAGAGTATGGGGTTTGGAGTGAGATGACACATTCCAATCCTGGCTTTGTTACTTTGTGTTCATATGACTTGGATAAGTCATTTATCATCTCCATGCCTCAGTTTCCTCATCTGGAAAAATGAGGAAATTGTATTGGATGACCTCTAATAAATCTTCTTGCCCCTACTTCAGGCAGACTGGATCTTATCTAAATTTTCTGTCTTTCCATGACTACTTAGCAAAGTACTCTGTATATAGTAGATGCTCAATACATATTTATGGAATCAATGAATTATTCTCACTTTTAACATGGTGGAAAAAAGTTTTTTTTTTCCTGTTTATATAAGATGTTTAGAGGTATGCCACCCCCAGATTTTCCTTTATGAAACATGTGTTACTAGTGCTGGGAGGTCTAGAAAAAGATAAAATGAGTAAGAATTAGAGAAAAATAAAAATGCATATTTAATGAATCATTGTCTCAGAATAATTTCTAAAACATTGAACTACATGATTTTCTATTTTTTAAAACTAATCATAGTTGTATGACAACAAAAAAATTAGCTGTGAAGGTCATTAAAAATTAAAATCCCCAAATACCTGCTCAAAGATCAACTCTCACAAAGAATTTCAAGGAATTATAATAATTTTTATAGGATTAAATTTTTAATTTTTGCAGAATTATAATTTTACAATTATAATTATATTACATTATATTATTATATTATACTATATTATATAATATATAATATATTATATTAATTATATTACAATTATACATTTATAGGATTATACACATTTTTATAGAATTAAAAATTTACAGAGTAGCTTCCCTACAATAGCCCTATTAAACCCTGATTTCAAGTATCATTATCCAGAATTTAAAGATGAGAAATTTGAGACTTGGAGAAGCTGTGACTTTTCTTCCATGAAATAACTGCTAGTTGTCAGAACTAGGAATGAAATCCAGGTTGAGAGCTATTAGCTGGGATGAGAATTTTTTGTAAGATACTTGCAATTGGGAATGGTATTTTTTTCCTGAGGAGCAGGGTGTGCTACTTCTTTGTGGCAGTTCCTTTTGGACTCTCTGCACTATGAAAATATATTAAATATATTTCCTGACATGCCCCTCCCCCCACAAGGTTATCATGGAGAGCCTCTCTCAGGGCCAACTTTTTCCCTGAAACTACTCAGAAACCCAGGTAGGGTAGCTCTAGGGGACAAATTAAGGCTACACTAGTGGTCAATCCCCCTTCCATGGAGTCTCAGCACTTCCTTCCTCCTAATTCTACTCAGCTCTGTCTGTTTCCTGATTTTATATTTAGTACTGTTTATACCTCCACCCACAAATGAGCATCATTTAAACTATTTTGTGATAATAGAATCCAATCATATAAAAAAACTGTTTAGAATATGGCCCATTTCCTAAGATTTCCAAATGTGCTTGAGATAGAGATTTTAAGTGGAATGGTCCTTAGAATGGGATCTGACCTATCTTTCTGAGGGACACATTGAGTCACACTTAAAATTATCTGCCAAGATGCAAGTATCATTGGCAAATCAGAGAATAAAGGACATCTGGCTTTATGACTCTGCCCCTGGCAAATGATGACTGAGATTTTTTGATGTGAAATGGAAATTCCAGAACTGAAAAATAAAGATCTTTGAATTTTTCAGGAAAAAAAGTCTCCTATGATAATAAATATCAGTCCTGCAGAATATTATTCCCAGACTTACCATTTTGAAGACAAAGCACAATGAAAATTAGCAAAATCTGACAAATAGATTCTATGAATACCTATGTGTTTTTTTTTGTGCCTCCTTCAGCAAGACATAGATATTACCTAGTAAAGAACACACCTAAAAATACATCTAGATTTTTACATTTTTGAAGGAAGTGATTAATTAATCGCATAATGAGTAGTGTAAGTATGTTACATACAAAGAGCCGATAGCTAGATTCTTCACCAAGCTATAAATCTTCTTTCTGGCAACTGAACTTCATGTTCATCTGAAAAGAACTCTGATATCAGCTTACTCACTATATTTAGTGATAAAGTCATGCATTTTTTTTTACCCTTGCTATTTTTACCTCTTAGGTCTTATGACTTTCAAAATGGGAGGAAAGATTGAAAAATAGCTTATATGTTAGAAAAACAATCAACCAGTTTTTTGTCAGAAAGATCCTATGGAATACTGGAGAAATTGATGGACTTTGGACTTGGGAGACTTCTCTGACACTTTCACGGCTCTGTGACCTTTAAGAGGATAAGATGGTAGTGTTGCTACCTATTTCATAGGGTTGTTATGAGTGAAACAGTTTGTAAACATTAGGACATCAAAAATCATGTCAGTTATCATCATAGCTTGAAAAATAAAAAGATATTTGGACCCAGAGGATATTGATTCATTGTCTGGACTTTTGTCTTGCCACTGGACTTTGATGTTTCTGGGAAAGAGACTGAGGATGACAACTTTGTACAGCTCTGTCTTGCTTTAATCCAACTAACAGATGAGCCACTCATGATCCACTATTTTACCCCAACATCTTGATATCACCTCTTCAAAAGCGAAGAATGAACAATTTCAGTACAATATAAGCTTCTTGAGGGTGGGGATTGTTTTTTTTTTCTTCTTTGTATCCCTAGTACTTAGCATAGTGCTTGGTCCAGAGTAGATGTTTAGTTAATGCTGGTTGAATTGAGATGAATTGAATTCCAGCATATGCAGGAATATATCATCTCTGGGCAAGCATAATAAAAAAATTAACTTTTGTTTAAGAGAGAAGCTTTGGGATTTTAAAAGTGCTATGCAGTTTCTCAAAGGCTCTATAGCACCTAACCAACTAGACTGACCCTGAATCTAGGGGGCTAGAAGAATAAACTATTTGAGCATGTATATTTTAGAGATTTTTCAAGCTAACAGCATAATTAGTACTATCTGGACCTTTTGGCTCTTCAGGGTAAAATTTACCTTCCAGAGTCATGGGAATAAATTGCATCATATCTCGAGTACCAATCCCTGAAATTACCAAGTTTGTTTTGAAATCAATTTACAGTACAATGCTATGAAGTAAGATTTTTGGTAATGAATCTAGATAACAATGACCTATGACTGTGACAGGCTCATGTTCCTTTAGCTATGCGACTAACCCACTTCCTTTTCCAAAAATGCAAAGGAAGACCCGAAAACTGCCGAGTTTCAAACATTTTTTCTGTCCACTCAGTTCCCATCTCAGTCTTCCTGCTAATGTCCCAATATGTAATATTTGTAGAAAAACTGAAAAAGGCCTTTGCCTTTGGGTTTATGATAGGTCAATTGTCCACCTGAAGGACAGAAAATCAGATAGAATATGAAATAAGGAAAATAGGCATAATTACATTTTACTTTGAAATGTAGTAGGTGTTATATTTTAGGGAAAAAAAATCATCATAATCACATAAAAGACCTTGTAGTTTAGGAAGAATGATATCGATAGCAATGATTGATCAAAATTCAAGGTAGAAGCAAGAGTCAGGTCTGATTTCATTTTTCTTGGGTTTCACTTCCCACAAGTCATTTATTCATATGCTTCTACAAAGATTCTCACTGTCTGCATTATAGAACTAGAACTTTTGCAGAGATAATCATTAGCTTCCATATTTTACTTGTCTACTTCTGTTTTTTTAATGGAATAAGCTGGCAGTTCACACCACAGTTCTACTGCTCTTGGGGCAGCTAGGTGGTATAGTGGATTAAAGCACCAATGTAGGAGTCAGGAGGACCTGAGTTCAAATCTCACTTCAGACTCTTGACAGTCACTAGCTGTGTGACCTTAGGCAAGTCACTTAACCCCAATTGCCTCATCCTGGGTCATCTCCAGTCATCCTGATGAATATCTGGTCACTGGATTCAGATGGCTCTGGAGGAGAAGTGAGTCTGGTGACCTGCACAGCCTTCCCTCACTCAAAACAATGTCAAGTGCAAGTCATGTCATCATTTCTCTGATAGCATGTCTTCTTCAGCAACAAAGGATGAACACACAGTTCTACTGCTCTAGAATGTGACAAGATGCTAAATGAGTTTTTTTTTTTCTCCTTTGAATCACACTTCAAGGCTTACCTTTTGCCCTTTATGTCACATTTTGCATGTCATTCACACTGTGTACAAATGTAGTTATAGTCTTCCCAGAAAGTAAAGAAAAAATATCACAGAGTACATCAGCGTAAAGTAAGTAGATTTAACAAGCTCACATGACTCACAAGAAGTGCGAGTGTAACGAGGGGGATACAATGCTAGCCATTTTTGAGTGACATATTTCAACCAGGTATTCCAGAACGAGTGTAATTTCAATTGATGGGTACAAACTGGCTTTATAACTCTAAGGAAAAGTATGAGCAAAGCCACGGGTGCATTGAAACACTAGGCATGATTGGGGAGTGGCAAATAGTTCAGTTTGATTAGAAAGGAGACTATGTTAAGGGAAGCAGTAATGTGAATTTAGACTAGGAGGGAAGATTGCAGTTAGATTGATGAAGTCCCTGAATACCTGTGGGTCTTCAATATTTGTGGATTCAGCATTTGTGATGACTTATGATAAACACAAGCCAGAAGTCTATCTTTGCCTTTATCTGTGGGAATATCTTATTAAATAAATTATTATAAACAGTATTTCAAATATATACAGCATTTTAAAGAATATCTTAATCATGCCTGATGAGAGTTAAGTAGAATTGGGAAGAGTTAATATTTAGGTGAAAATTCACCCAGGAATTATACAGTAAGTTTTTTGGAGATAGCAATAACGTATTGAAAAGTATTCTAACTTGGGTGTTAATGGAACTGTATTCAAAGGCTGCCTCAGTCATTTACTAGTGGTGCGACTTTTATTAGATTACTGAAACTTTCTGAGGTTATGTTTTATTATCTGCTAAATGGGAATAATAACTCATCTTACAGATTTGTTGTGAGGAACAAATGAGATAATAGAATTCTTTATATATGTCAGCATCAGATACGGATCTGAATATCAATTATCATGTACATTTTAATTACAAATTTAGATTTGTAGGCCTTGGTAATCAATAGAAAGCATGAAATATAAAGAACTTATAGATTCAGTCTACATCCAGAGAAAGAACTGATAAAAAGAAGTATGTATAGAATAACTTTACACACACACACACACACACCATATATACACATATATATGCAGCATATATATATATATATTCATATACACACATATATGTGTATGTTTACCAACTTGTATCTGATAGTAGCCATCTCTTGGGAAGGAAAATTGATGTGATTATTTTGTTGTATATTTGAAAGAAATAGCAAGTTGTACATAGTAGATTTTCAGTTTCATGTGCAATCATCTTTTTTATTGTACTATTTAAGGAAATGCTTGTTTTATTCCGTAAATTAAAAAATAAATTAAAAAAGAAAATGTGAGAAAGTGTATGTTTCTTAATTAGAAAGAACAAATTGTCAGCAAGATCTGTATTGGGAGAAATGTATTTGTTATTATACTTTCTCATCCCTTCCTTGTAAAGGAGGAAGGAATTTTTATTTTATTTTTATTTTTTAAAATTTCTTTTTATAAATTTATTAAACTTTTTACATTCATTTTCACAAATTTTTAGGTTCCAAGTTTTCTCCCCATTTGTCCCCTCCCCCCACCCCAATACATCAAGCATTCTAATTTCCCCTATCACCAATCTGCCCTCTCTTCTATTATCCTTCCTTTCCCTTGTCCCCATCTTTTCTTTTGTCCTGTAGGGCCAGATAACTTTCTATTCCCCATTACCTGTATTTCTTATTTCCTAGTAGCAAGAACAACACTCAACAGTTGTTCCTAAAATTTTGAGTTCCAACTTCTCCCCATCCCTCCCTCCTCTCCCATTCCCTTTGGGAAGGCAGGCAATTCAATATGGGCTATATCTGTGTAGTTTTGAAAATGACTTCCATAATAGTTGTGTTGTGTAAGACTAACCATATTTCCCTCCATCCTATCCTGCCTCCCATTGTTTCTATTCTCTCTTTTGATCCTGTCCCTCCCCAAGAGTGTTGACTTCAAATTGCTCCCTCCTCCCATTGCCCTCCCTTCCATTATGCCCCCCACTCTGCTTATCTCCTTCTCCCCCACTTTCCTGTATGGTAAGATAGGTTTTCCTACCAAAATGAGTGTGCATTTTCTTCCTGTGATGAGAGTAAACACCATGTTTTTCTCTCAGCTCTCCTCTTTTTCTCTCCACTAAAAAGTCTCCTGCTTGTCTCTTCTATAAGAGATGATTTGCCCCATTGCATTTCACCCTCTCTCCTCCCAATATATTTCTCTCTCACTGTTTACCTTAATTTCTTTTAAGATATGGTCCCATCCTATTCAATTCACTCTGTGCTCTCTGTCTCTGTATGTGCATGCATGTGTGTATGTGTGTGTGCGTGCATGTGTGTACACGTGTGTGTGTGTGTGTGTGTGTGTGTGTGTGTGTGTAATCCCACCAACTACCCAGATACTGAAAAGTTTCAAGAGTTACAAATATTGTCTTTCCCTGTAGGAATGTAAACAGTTCACCTTTGGTAAGTCCCTTTATGACTTCTCTTTGCTGTTTACTTTTTCATGCTTCTTCTCATTCTTGTGTTTGAAAGTCAAATTTTCTTTTCAGCTCTGGTCTTTTTATCAAGAATGCTTGAAAGTCCTCTATTTCACTGAAAGACCATTTTTTCCCCTGAAGTATTATACTTATTTTTGCTGGGTAGGTGATTCTTGGTTTTAGTCCTAGTTCCTTTGGCTTCTGGAATATCCTATTCCACACCCTTTGATCCCTTAATGTAGAAGCTGCTAGATCTTGAGTTATCCTGATTGTATTTCCACAATACTGGAATTGTTTCTCTCTAGCTGCTTGCAATATTTTCTCCTTGACCTGGGAATTCTAGAATTTGGCCACAATGTTCCTAGGAGTTTCTCTTTTTGGATGTCTTTCAGGTGGTGATCAATGGATTCCTTCCATACTTATTTTGCCCTCTGGTTCTAGAATCCCGGGGTGGTTTTCCTTGATAATTTCATGAAAGATGATGTGTAGGCTCTTTTTTTGATCATGGCTTTCAGGTAGTCCCATAATTTTTAAATTGCCTCTCCTGGATCTATTTTCCAGGTCAGTTGTTTTTCCAATGAGATATTTCACATTCTCTTCCATTTTTTCATTCTTTTGGTTTTGTTTGGTGATTTCTTGGTTTCTCAGAAAGTCATTAGCCTCCATCTGTTCCATTCTGATCTTGAGAGAACTATTTTCTTCAGTGAGCTTTTGAACCTCTTTTTCCATTTGGCTAATTCTGCTTTTGAAAGCATTCTTCTCCTCATTGGCTTTTTGAACCCTTTTTGCCAATTGAGTGAGCCTATTTTTCAAGGTGTTATTTTCTTCAGCATTTTTTTGGGTCTCCTTTAGCATGGTATTGACCCATTTTTCATGCTTTTCTTGCATGTCTCTCATTTCTCTTCCCAGTTTTTCCTCCACCTGTCTAACTTGATTTTCAAAATTCTTTTTGAGCTCTTCCATGGTCTGAGCTCACTGGATATCTATTTCAGATGTTTGGGATACAGAGGCCTTGACTTCTACGTCTTTCCCTGATGGTAAGCATTGTTCTTTCTCATCAGAAAGGAAAGGAAGAAACATCTGTTCACCAAGAAAGTAAACTTCTATGGTCTTACTTTTTTGCCTTTTCTGGGCATTTTCCCAGCCAGTTACTTGACTTCTGAGATTTCTCTCCACCCCTGCCTCACTAGTGCTTGGGGTGTGAGATTCAAATGCTGCTTCCCAGCTTCAGGGCTTTCTGCAGGGGGCAGGGCTGCTATTCAGAGTAAGATTAAATTCAGGTTCTCAGTTGGGGGCAGAGTTGTCACCCAGGCTCAGTTTCCTCAGGTGGTTTATGTGGAGACCTTCAATAATAGATCCTAGCTCCTGTCTGGTCCAGGAGCCCCTGGGCACTGCTTCCCCCACCACTTCCTCCCAAGGGGGCCTGAGTTATGGAGACACACCACTCCCCTCTTGGCTGGCCAGATAGAGTCTCACTGATCTGTGCACCTGTGGGTTGAGGGACCTTCATGGCCTCTGGAGATTCCATCCCTGAACCCTGCTTGAATCTGCTCCTCTTGGGGCTGCACGGCCAAGGCAGGGCTGGGCTCTACTCTGGGTCCAGTGCGTGATGGACCTTTGGGGTCGGTTTTTCAGGGCTCTCTGGAACAGAAATCTCCTCCACTCTGTTGCTGCGTGGCTTCCATTGCTCCAGAACCCATTGGGAGTTCTTTTTATAGGTAATTTATGGGTTGTGGGTTCGGAGCTAGCATATGTGAGTCTTTCTATTCAGCCATCTTGGCTCCTCCCCTGAGGAAGGAATTTTTAAAAACTTGATTTCTATTTAATTGCTCCCTGGAACGCTGAATGTGAGGTTAGGAATTCATGACACATGGTTATTCTAGCTGGGTAGTTTCTGAAATCATAGTTTCATAAATTAAGAACTGAAGCAACTTTAGAGGCTATCTGGGCCAAATCCCTAATTGTATAGGTCAGCAATAGAGACCCAGAAAAGTTTAGGTGGCTTGCCCATGGTTAAACGGGTGAAAAATGACAGTTGGGATTTGAACTTAGGTCCTTGAGTTTCCTCATCTGTAAAATGAGGAGAAGAAAATGGAATGGTTGGCCATTCCAGTATCTTTGCCAAGAAAATCCCAGAATGGGGTCTCAGAGTATGACATAACTGAAATCTCATATCCCATATTCAGTGCTCTTGTGTGGTCATCTCAAAGTAGTTATAGTCTTCTAGGAAGGTAATATAACACACACACAAACAACCCCAGGCAAACATGCACATACGTGCCCACCCATGTACATATACAAAAACACAGCCTTCCCACACATACACATACTCCAACATATACACACACATAGACACACACACACACCCTTGCATACAGCCCACCCTCTGCTTGTAACTTCTCAATATACTACTAAATAAATTTCTCCTCAAAAAACACCCATCTGAACAAGAAGACATCAGAGAAGCCTGGAAAGACTTATATGATCTGATGCTGAGTGAAAGGAGCAGAACCAGGAGAACTTTGTGCACAGCAATGACCACAGTGTGTGAGAGGTTTTTCTGGTAGACTTGAATCTTCATAGCAATACAAGGACATAAAAAAAAAAAAATTCCCAATGGTCTTCTAAGGCAAAATGCCTTCCACATCCAGCGAAAGAACTATGGAATTCAATTGCAGAATGTAGCAGATCATTTGTCTGTGTGTGTGTGTGTGTGTCATGTTTTGGTTTGTTATATGATTTCTCCCACTTATTTTAGTTCACACAGCATGACTATAGTGCAAATGTATTCAATAGGAATGTATGTGTAGATCCTATATAGAATTGTATGATGTCCTGGGAAGGGAGGGAGGTTGTGGGGGGTAAGTAGGGGGTAAGTATATGTATACATATATATACATATGTATACATACATACATATATATATACATACATACATACATACATACATATATATATATATATATATATATATATATATATATATATATATATATATATATATATATATATATGAAAACCTCAAATGGGGTCATGGAGCACATGGACACAACTGAAATGACTGAACAATGTATGTGAAATTACCTTGGAAACATTAGAATGATACATATATGGAAGCATGGTATTTTTATTACTACAATTTGCATGAAAACTCCTGTGTTTTTGGGTGGATTAGGTGGCAGAGTAAATAAAAGTTGGGGAGCTAGAGTCAGATGAAAAAAAGAATAAAAAAAAAACCTTTACGTAAAATAAAGTGAAATTTTACTTGTATAAAGTTTTATGTTATTGAATATGCTTCTATAAACTTCTAAAATGAAGTGAAGTTTTACTTCTGTAAGCTACTATGGCAATGAATTGTTTATTTTAACTTCACCAAGAATCACCTGCCTAAAATGTTCTTATCCTGCAGACAAAACAACTGGCATTTTTCCCCCTTGAGATTCTAGCTTCCTGAAGGTTTAGAATTGATAACATGTCTTACAACTATGAATATGGTTGAATAAAAGAAGACTGGGCTCTGTTGAATATAATTTGTTGAATATAATTTATTGAATATAATTTGTTGAATATAATTTGAATATAATTTGTCTCACTGGAGAGATGACATTTGCAAATTAAAGCTGAATTTGGCATACCATTGTCCTTGGATTTAAAGGTTTTGAGATGTGGTTATTAGCTTTACAATAGATAAATAAATAAAGAATACCCATCATGTCACCACCACCATTTCCCAAAGAGTTTCAAAAAGATTTAAGATTCTTTATTCCCTATATAGTTGCCATGGTAAAATAGGGGTCTACAGATATTCCAAAGTAGTAAACCAAGTCTTTCTTTTTATTTGTTCCTTTCTGGCTGAATGTCAATGGTGTGAATGATACCTTGTCAATTTATAACCATGATAAGGAAGACTGATTGAGCCCATTATTGGAAGGACACTTGGGATACCCTAAGGGAGCACTATCCCAGCCATCCTCCTCTACTTCTCAGAGTTTCTCTTATTTCCTTTCCTAAGATTTGTCTTGTGAAGTATAATCTGTAGTGAGAGGAGGAAACATCTACCTTACTCCCAAGGGTGACCATTCTCTTACTCTTTCCCTTCTCTGAACACTGATATTTTTTGTTTGTATTAGTCATTTGGCACATATTCAATTAATTTAATTAAAAATGAATGAATTGAATTGAATCACCTACTGCTTCATTTTATTACTCATTTAATTATGTGTTTGGTTCTTACTTTCCCAATTAATTGTAAATGCTTTGAAAACAGAGGTCACAAATGACACTTTTGCCTCTGCACAACTCTAAAACAATAGATAAATAGAAGTGGAAAAGCCAAAAAGATGACAAAAGGAATATTTAGAAAAAACTGTATAACTTGTATACTCTGTTCAATTTAATTTTAAAAGATTATCCTTGGGCAGTCTCTTGGAATTTCCAGGCAGCTGAAGATTGCTATCATAGTGACACTTAAAAACTTTAGTTATGATCATCCTTATGTAACCTGTGAACCAGAACCACTAGTTCTGAATTTATATGAACCTGGTTCAAAGTTGGTAGAGACCATTCCAAATTAATATCTCTTTGCTTTGTTTTGTTTTCATTCAAAGTTTCCTCTGAAAACCTCAGAATATGGTTCATATTAGTACTCTACAATGAGGAACCAAAGGATCGTACTACCAGTGCCAGAACAAATAGTAATAATGCATACTGGAAACAGAATAGCCTTTATTTCAAATACAGGGAAAGAAAGGGAGAAATATACAAAAGACCTTACATGGTTCTGTAACAATTAAATTATTCTTCCTTTTTTGTGAATCCTGCTAATGATATGGGATTTGTCTCTGTCTCCGTCCTCTCCATCGAAGGAAAATGAACTTTCAGTTGCTGGAAACATGACCTCCTTTCTCCATCTGACCTACAACATCCAAATAACTCACACTAGTAATGGAGGAAAAATTGCAATCCTTTAGCTCTGGGGCCACACACTTGATGGTCAATTCACAGAATTTCAAAGTTGAGGGAGACTCACCTGGTCAGAACCATATCTGGAACAAATTCTCACTTTAACAAATTTAACAAGTGTTTGAAGAGGAGTCCAATACCTCCTGAAGCAATTTTTTCCACTTTGGAGTATCTCTAATTGTTGATATTTCTGAAATGAGTAAATATGTCTTTTTTTCAATTGCCATCCTTTGCTCTTAATTCTGTCCTTTGGGACCCAGCAGAACCTTTTCACATTATAACTCTTAACATATTTGAAGGTAGCTATCATGTCTCTTCTGAAGTCTTCTCTCATTAAGCCTAAACAATGCCACTAGACTCAAGGCCATTTTTTGCTCCCATTACTATCCTTTGGTAAATAGCTAGCTTACAATTTATAAACTATGACCAACAAAATCAACCACAGTTTTTCAGATATGGTTTAACTGGCACAGAAAACATTGGGACTATCAGTTCTTTATTTGAAGAAGCTATGAATCTCTTAATGGAGTTCAGGTTTATATTCATTTTTTTCTCTTTTTGTGGAAGAAGCTAATGATAGTAGGTGGAAAGGTAGGTATCAAGAATTTATTATGCATTTACTATGTGCCAGGAATTTTGCTAACCTCTGGGGATACAAATATAAGAAAAAAGAAAGACAGTATTTGCCCTCAAAGATCTTACATTCCAATGGGAGAAGATAACATGTAAAAGGGAGCTGAAAGGAGATGGAGAGGGAAGAAAATACCCAGTTGGAGCCATGATGGCCGAGGCCAGAGTGTCAGAAGCGCTGTCAGAAGGGAAACAAAGGATGGTCAGCTAGGGCCATTCTCCACAACTTGAGCAATTAGGTGCTTCTGCTTCTTCTTCTCCTTCTTCTCCTCCTCCTCCTCCTCCTCCTCCTTCTTCTTCTTCTTCTTCTTCTTCTTCTTCTTCTTCTTCTTCTTCTTCTTCTTCTTCTTCTTCTTCTTCTTCTTCTTCTCCTTCTTCTGCTCCTCCTCCTTCTTCTTCTCCTTCTTCTTCTTCTCCTCCTTCTTCTCCTCCTCCTCCTCATTCTCCTCCTCCTCCTCCTCCTCCTTCTTCTTCTTCTTCTCCTCCTTCTTTCTTCTCTTCTTTTTTCTTCTTCTTTGCATTCTCACTTTCTTCTTCCATTCTTCTTCTATCTTTCTTTCTTCTTCTGTATATTTTGTGTATCAATTCTCTATTAGCCTTTTATTGTTATTGTAATTCTGTCATAAGAATCCAAAGATTATCATTGGCAGAAAAAGTAGAAGCAAAATAAAATGTGAACCTTCTCTCCGTTGTTTCTACAACCAATAACCATATCCTTCGTTTGATCTTCCTGTTTTCCCTTAACAGAGCTAAAAAATCACTGCTTTTCATATGCTTTTTCTTATCTCATAAATTTTAATTCATTTCAATTCATTCAATTAAAACTTTCTAGATTCCTGATCCAGGATCTTGTGATCATCATTGAGAAGGCTGGAGTCCTTGAACTCCTTTCATTCCACTATGTGCATTCTTTCTTTGCAGTTATCATTAAGTCTCCACAGATTGATCCTGGAACTTGCACTCTCAAAACTCTTCCCATTGTGCACTGACCCAGGCTCATACCTAGGAGCTGCCACTTTTTTGATTGACAGGTTTTGCCATTACATCTCTATGTGTAGTATCTCTGGAAATGGGGGTGAGTTGGAGCAGTTTCAGTCCCTGGGGTATTGTGCCAACATGCAGGCTTTACCTCCCCATGGATTATTTAACTGTTCTTAAGGAACTTGCCTCAGCTTTCTGCAGAATCTTACTGCTTCAGTAGGTCTATTTACTCTCTTCTGCAAAACCAACTAAAAAGAGGTGCCTCCAGTCTATCACAGCAAATACAATGATACCACACTGAGACTTAAGCATTTATCCTCTCTTTTATGAATTGTGAATGAGCATAACACAAATGAACCTAGGAGATGGAGTACAACTACCGTTATTTTTATTGAATCAAAAGGTGTTTGGAGGAAAGTAAAGTGTTAGGCTAGGAGAGTAGGAAGGGGACAGATTCTGAAGAGCTTTAAATTAAAAGCAGAAAGCTTCATATTTGATCTTGGAGGTAATAGTCACTGGATCTCACTTTGAAGAGAAGGATGTGTATGAAATAAACAGATCTGTACTTTAGAAATATATCACTTAGATTAGAGTTCAGTAGAGACTTGATAAAAGGGAGAAGAGTTAAAAGTCTATTGCAATAGACATGGTGAGAGGTGATGAGAATTTGAACCAGAACTGTGACTGAATGAAGAAAGAGAAGCAGACATATGCAGAAATCTTGTGAACAGAGTAATGTCAAAATTTGGCAGAAAATTGGATACTTATGGTAAATACAAGTGAGCAGTCAAAGGGCACTTGAGTGACTGGCAGAATGGTGGCACCCTCTGTAATAATATAAATACTAATATATGTAATATGTTATTATATTATATATGTTATATATATTATATATGCATATATATGGTAAGTCTGAAGTGGGGAAGGTTTTGGGGAAAGTATGAATAATGTCTTGGACACGTTGAATTGAAGATAGTAATGGGATATCTAATTTGAGATGCTCTAGAGGAGGTTGGAGATATGTGACTATATCTTAGCCAAAAAAATAGGGCAGAATCTATAGATCTGTGAATCATTTGCATAGAGATGATCATTGAACCCTTGTGAAAAACTAATGAAATAACTTAGCAAGATAGACAAATCAAAAAGTCATGAGGGTTCAGGACAGAGATGGTGTTAGTCTACATGATGTGAATGAAAACCTAGCAAAGGATGCTGAGAAAGAGTGGTCACATAAGTAAGGGGAGAACCAGGAGAGAGCTCTGTCATGAAAGCCTAGGAAGAAGAAACTATCCATAATAAGTTCACTGACTGTGTCAAATAATGCACATGAGTTAAGAAGGGTCAGAATTGGGAAAATGCCATTAAATTTGTCAATTAAGAAAGTATTCATAATATTGAAGAAGGAGTTTAAGGTTGAGTAATAAGGTCAGAAGATAGACTGAAGTTTTAGAAGAGAAAAGGGGAAGTATCAATTTGTAGACTACATTCTCAAAAAAATTTAGTCACAAAAGTCGGGAAGGGTTGTAGAACAATTGCCGGTGGGATTGCTCAGATCAAATGAAGTTCTTTTTTTTTTTTTTTTTTTTTTTTTTTTTTTTAGGATGAAAGAGACATGAACATGTTAATTGAGGGCAGATTTCTGGAGAAATCAGGAAGGGATAGAATCAAGTGTGCATGAAGTTGTTTATCTTGGTAAGGAAAAGGGTCCCTTCTACATCTGAATCCAATGTGAAAGAGGAAAGAGAAGAGGGAGAGAGGTCTGATTGATGAGGGAAGAAAAGGGAACTCTCAGCAAAATGTCTTTTTTTTTTTTGTAAAGTAGGAAGTGAAGTCATGCTGTAAGAGTCTTGTGGAGAGACAGGAAAGTTTTGGGATGGCCACTGTAGAGAGTGGGAAAGCAGATAAATTAGAGAGGAATGAATGTTTGCTGTGTTGTAATGAGGACTCAGGTGAGATTACATGACATAAATCGCACAGCTTAGTGGTTTTCTCCCGCTTTGTAAAGCAGCAGATAACTATTAAAGGAGGCATATAGTAGGAGTAATCCAGGGTTGGGAACTGGCAAAGTTTGTTTGGCAATAGGACAGGGGGATAAGGGGATCAAAGGTGGAGGATTGTGTAGAGTCATTTTGATTCACAAAGGAATCAAGATAGGGAGGGGAGTTGAATGTAACTGATGTGTAATAGTAAGTGGGGCACAGAAAGTGCTTTGACTCCTTCAGAGACAGAACAGTAGCATTTGACCCTGCAGTGCGAACTGAGTACTCGGGACAAAGAAGGAATTTCTCTGGCAAAAGTTTTTGTGCCTAAGGGGTGACCACTTGGGAATTATGCAAAATGACAGTGTAAACCATGGCAGCCAATAGCCATTCTGGAAACTTCTGAAAAGCAGAAGGAGCAAGGACAAGGAATGACAGAACCACTGAGAAATTAGAGGATGTATTGCCTTTTGGGATACATGCCTAATTGTGATTGTAAGTGATTGAGATGGTAATGATCTCAGGAAGAAGTTTGCTTATGGGATTGTTTCTTCAGATTTCCTTCAGTTTGTCAATACAATTTCCTTTCTTACATTTTTGCAAGCATTTTGATTCTAAAGGGAGTTGGTAACAACACTTAGATAGAGCCCAATAACGTTTACCATACAGTTGAGAATCCCTCAAAGTATACCTGCGTACCTTTGCATCCCGTAACGACTTCTGACACATATTTGCATAAGAAACTTTTCTTCCTTTCAATAGTCAAATCAGGCAGGATGTTAGGTTCCCCTTTGCTCTTTTGTTTACATCTTCCCTCCCCACCCCCAATGGCTCATACAAGAGACAGGACTATTGACAAAGAACAGTACTCTCCTTAATGATTAAAAAAAAGAAAAAAATTATCTCAGTTATTTAGAGTCCAGGTCTATCTCTTCCACCTAGTTATCTAGAAACATGTCATTTGGAAATTTACTTTAAAGAAAGCCTGTCAATATCTAGATCATTATTTAATAATTAAAATAATTATGATATCATAAGTATATTTGAACAATTGTATTCAACGAAACATCATCTTCAAGCATGCACAGACATATATACCTATATGTACATAGCAACATGCAATACATGTATATGCAGTCCCACATGATACATGTATTTATATAATGTGCTGATTGGACATAAACACATGTACACGTACCTGCATGTATACCTATATATGTATATATTCACATGCATATGATTATATTTAGACATGGCCAAAGTAGTAATATTCACATATATTGGCAAAATACATATATTTATAAGGGTCTTATTTTTCTTTCTTTTTCCTTTGGAGGTGGGAGGGAGAAAATGTGGGTTTTAGGTAATTAAAAAATAATGTTGAATTTAAAAAAATCACCATGAGTCAGGATATAAGAATGTTTCTATATTAATCAGGAAAAGATCCCTTATAATGCTTTGGCAAAAAAGGCAGAGGAGTATAGGAGTTAGCATATTGACTTTGGAATCAGGAAGAAACCCTGGAAAAGTCATTTTATCTCTCTCAGCCTTCATTTTCTCCTCTATAAAATAGAAAAAAAAGTGTAGCTATAATACCTACAAATATTATCCCTGTGCTTACATTTATGCCTTGGGCACCTAGGTGGGTTAGTGGATAGAATGTCAGGTCTGGAGTCAGGAAGACTCATCTTCCTGAGTTCAAATCTGGCCTCAGACACTTATTGGCTGTGAGACCCTGAACAAGTCACTAAATCCTATTTGCCTCTGTTTCTTCATATATAAAAGGAGCTGGAGAAGGAAATGGCAAACTGCTGCAGTATCTTTGCCAAGAAAACTTCAAATGGGGTTATGAAAAGTCAGACACAACTGAAATGCCTGAACTACAGTAGCAAAGAGGTTATTGGGTATGAGGTTGTTGGGAACTCTAATGAGGTAATGTTTACAAAGCATCCTACAAACCTTAAGGAAGTATAGACATATCAGATATTATTAAAATGCTTCCTCCTTCGCCAGTCTGTGTGGTACAAGATAAGTGTTGTATGCGCATACACATATGCATGTTTTCATTTCCTTTATGAGTCTATATTGGACGTTGCGGGAAGCAGGCAGTAGATTTTCTAGTTTGATAACTTGATCTGTCACAACATGTCTCAGTATGCTTGAGCTGTCAAAGAGTTCACTTCTTGTGTTATCAAAAGTTTATTAAAGCTTTACACATGTTATCAAATGAGATAACAAGAATAAAGTGCTTTGTATATCTTAAAGTGCTATATAAATGCTAGCTTTTAAAAAATTGTTATAGGATTTATTTTATGAGAAACATTTAGCCTTTATTTGGAGTCCCTGAATTATTTGTAGAGAGGTAACACTATCAGACGGGGAAATGTGAAGTCATACGTGGGGGTAGGGTAGGTGGGGTGGAATGGAGGAGATTACTTATAACTGGCATGTAGACTGAAGATATAATCATTCTTTTTTTTTTGATAAAAATTTATTTATTTAACTTTTTACATTCATTTTCACAAAATTTTGGGTTCCAAATTTTCTCCCATTTTATCCCCTCCCCCCACCCCAATACACCGAGCAATCTAATTTTCCCTATCTCCAATCTGCCCTCTCTTCTATCATCCCTCCCTTCTCTTGTCCCCATCTTCTCTTTAGTCCTGTAGGGCCAGATGACTTTCTATTCCTCATTAACTTTATGTCTTATTTCTTAGCAGCAACAACAATACTAAACAGTTGTTCCTAAAACTTGAGTTCCAAATTCTCCCCATCCCTCCCTCCCCACCCATTCCCTTTGGGAAGGCAAGCAATTCAATATAGGCCCTATCTGTGTAGTTTTGCAAATGACTTCCATAATAGTTGTGTTGTGTAAGACTAACTGTATTTCCCTCCATCCTATCCTGCCCCCCATTGTTTCTATTCTGTCTTTTGATCCTGTCCCTCCCCGAGTGTTGACTTCAAATTGCTCCCTCCTCTCATTGCCCTGCCTTCCATCATCCCCCCCTTGCTTATCTCCTTCTCCCCCACTTTCCTGTACTGTAAGATAGATTTTCATACCAAAATGAGTGTGCATTTTATTCCTTCCTTTAGTCAAATGTGATAAGGGTAAACTTCTTGTTTTTTTTTCTCAGCTCTCCTATTTTTCCCTCCACTAAAAAGTCTCCTGCTTGCCTCTTAAATGAGATATAATTTACCCCATTCCATTTCACCCTCTTTCCTCCCCCTACCTTTCTCTCTCACCATTTACCTTAATTTCTTTTAAGATATGGTCCCATCCTCTTCAATTCACTCTGTGCTCTCTGTCTCTGTATGTGCGTGCATGTGTGTGTGCGTGCATGTGTGTACATGTGTGAGTGTGTGTGTATGTGTGTGTGTGATCCCACCAACTACCCAGATACTGAAAAGTTTTAAGAGTTACAAATATTGTCTTTCCATGTAGGAATGTAAACAGTTCAACTTTGGTAAGTCCCTTATGACTTCTCTTTGCTGTTTACTTTTTCATGCTTCTTCTCATTTTTGTGTTTGAAAGTCAAATTTTCTTTTCAGCTCTGGTCTCTTCATCAAGAATGATTGAAAGTCCTCTGTTTCCTTGAAAGACCATATTTTCCCCTGAAGTATTATACTCAGTTTTTCTGGGTAGGTGATTCTTGGTTTGAGTCCTAGTTCCTTTGACTTCTGGAATATGCTATTCCACACACTTCAATCCCTTAATGTAGAAGCTGCTAGATCTTGAGTTATCCTGATTTTATTTCCACAATACTGGAATTGTTTCTTTCTAGCTGCTTGTAAGATTTTCTCCTTGACCTGGGAGTTCTGGAATTTGGCCACAATATTCCTTTTGGATCTCTTTCAGGCAGCGATTGATGGATTCTTTTAATACTTATTTTGCCCTCTAGTTGTAGAATGTCAGGGCAGTTTTCCTCGATAATTTCATTGAAGATGATGTCTAGCCTCTTGTTTTGATCATGACTTTCAGGTAGTCCCATAATTTTTAAATTGTCTCTCCTGGATCTATTTTCCAGGTCAATTGTTTTTCCCATGAGATATTTCACATTCTCTTCCATTTTTTCCTTCTTTTGGTTTTGTTTGGTGAATTCTTGGTTTCTCAGAAAGTCATTAGACTCCATCTGTTCCATTCTAATTTTGAGAGAACTATTCTCTTCAGTGAGCTTTTGAACCTCTTTTTCCATTTGGCTAATTCTGCTTTTGAAAGCATTCTTCTCCTCATTGGCTTTTTGCACCTCTTTTGCCAATTGAGTGAGCCTATTTTTCAAGGTGTTATTTTCTTCAGCATTTTTTTGGGTCTCCTTTACCAAGGTATTTGACCTGTTTTTCATACTTTTCTTGCATTTCTCTCATTTCTCTTCCCAGTTTTTCCTCCACCTGTCTAACTTGCTTTTCAAAATCCTTTTTGAGCTCTTCCACGGCCTGAGCCCACCCAACATCCCCCTGGGATGTCTGGGATACAGATGCCCCACTCTCCATGTCTTTCCCTGATGGTAAGAATATTTCCTCGTCATCAGAATTGAAAGGTAGGAACATTTGCACCTGCTCAAAGAAGCTCTCTATAGTCTTATTTTTCTTCCCTTTTCTGGGCATTTTCACAGCCAGTTACTTGACTTCTGAGATTCCTGTCCACCCCTGCCTAGATCTGCCCAGCTAGTGCTTGGGGTCTGAGATTCCAATGGGCTTTCTGAGGCAGGCACGGCTGCTATTCAATGTGAGCTTAAGTTCTGGTGCTTGGGTGGGGGCAGGGCCGCCTCCCAGGCTCAGTTCCCTCAGGGGCTTTATGCAGAGACCTTCAGTAATGAAGATCCTGCCTGCTCGGGGAGTCCCGAGGGGCCACCGCTGCCCCTGCCTCTGCCTCCAGCGCTTCCTCACAAGGGGGCCCAATTCATGGAGACACCCCGCTCCCCTCTCGGCCAGCCCAGATGTCTCTCTCACTGACCCGTAGTGTCTGTGGGTGGAGGGACTTTCCCGGCTGCCGGAGATTCCGTCCCTGAAGCCTGCTCAGATTTACTCCTCTGGGGCCACGGCCAGGGCAGCGCAGGGGTCGACTCTGCTTTCCAGGGTGCGACGGACCCTGGGGACGGCTCTCCAGGGCTCTCTGGAACAGAAATCTCTTCCACTGTGTTTCTGCACACCCTGCAGTGATGCAGAACTTGTGGGGAGCTCTTCTTACATTAAATCCGTGGGCTGTGGGTTCGGAGCTAGCATACGTGAGTCTTTCTACCCCGCCATCTTCAAGAATACTCCTAATCATTCTATAATTGTTCCATCATAAGACAGCTAGGAATTTGCCTTTTTGGGGGTGATGTGGGCTCTTCCTTCACCTTCTTATGTTCATATACTATGCCTATACTAAAACCACCAATTCATTCTCCACAGTTTACTGAACAGTCTGTTGATGTCTCTTTAAGGTGCTAACACATGTATCCAGGCATGCAATGCAGAGGATTGATTAGAAGTCTTAATACCATCCTTCATGTCATATAGTATTAATGTTTTTTGTGGGATAAATACCCATTCTTCTGATGTTTAATAATAACATTTAAAAAATTTGAATCTATGACTTCATATGTATAAGGAAATAATAATGAGAAAACTCCCTGTACCAGTGCTGGTGAAACCTAAAACTAAAACCAGTTATCTTAAGGAGCTACCTGGGCCACTGGGAAGTTAACTAATTTGTCCAATGTCGCAGAGCTAGTATGTGTCAAAAGGACTTAAACTGAAGTCTTCCTTTCTCAAGGCTGGTGTTTGTTCACTATGCCACCTACAAATATTATTAATGATGATAGTGACAATAAGAACAGTTATCACCTTGTGAAAAACTGGGTCACTCACTCTTCTGAGAGAGTATATTGAATTTTTTGGGGGAAGTCAATGACAGCAAAGACTTGTTTGTTGTGTTTTAGAATTTCCTTTGCCCCTCTGGAAGGGGCTAGACATAAGTTACACAGTTCAATATCTCCTAACCTTGTTAATCCCACTCTCTCTGATTCTGCTTTATCATGCATGCTATTACCAGGTTGGATAGGATCTGTGATTTCATTGGCATAATGAACTTCCAGTATGGACATTTCTATCAACACAAAAGAAGCACTTCTGTGTAACTTATGATCTTAGAGTGGTGCCTGGCTAAATGACTTGCCTAGGATCAAATGACCAGTATGTGTCTGAGTTGGACCTGAACCTAAGTTTTCCTGATTCTGAGACTTTCTATCCATTAACCTTGGTGGCCTCTCTGCCAGGTTAAACTTCCTAAAACAGAATTTAGAATTGGGCGGAACCTTAGAGAACATCTAATTCAACCCTCTCATCTCACTTCCAATTTGCCATTTCCCAATTCAAAAACTTTACCGGTTCCCATCAATTCCAAACCCCCCAGCCCACCATTCAGGGACTTGCAAAGTGTGACCCCAATCCATCTGGGTCCCACTGGTTGTCATGGAGTCCAGAAACCATGTACTTCAGATAGACTTGTCTATTCATTGAGAACACTAGTTGACACTTTCCTACCTCTGGCTTTCTCATGCCATTCTCCCCATATTTCTTTCTCCTTTCTCTAGATAAAATATATTTATCCTTTCAAGGCCAGATCATATCTCATCTTCTAGCTCACTGTGGTCTCTTCCTTTGTTAAGTTTATCTCTTTTGTTCTCTATGGCAATCATCTGTCAGTTTGTAATATTCCATATTATTATTTTAATTGTTTTTCAGGGGTATGTGTCTTATGTTCCTAATTAGATTATAAGTTTCTTTGAAAGAGACCCTATTTTTTCCCCTTATTTTCCTGAAATAAGTGCCTTTTACACAAGATCATATATTTAAAAGTGTTAAAAGTGTCATTTAGTTCAAACTTCCTCCCTCCTCCTCCCCCAGCCACTGTGATATAAATGAGGAACTGAAGCCCACATGAGGATCTGAGGCCCACTGAGGTTAGATATCTTGTGCAGGGTCATACAAGTTATAAATGGCAGAGGCAGGATTTGAACCATTTTTCCTGGTGCCAAATGCAAGACTCTTTCCACTTTACAATACTCTCTCCCAGCATGAAGCTCAGTTTTCAAAAAGTATTCATGAATAATTTGATCTGAACTATCCACTGTTTTAAAGAAAAGGAAAGAGAAAGGCAGCTGATTTATGTTTTCTACCGCAGTCACCTGAGGGTGAGCTTTTCAGACACCAAGTATTAGATCTGAGATGGTAGAGATTCTGCCTCTCGGAGGGTCTTTTAAACAATAGTTTTAGGTTCACAGCTGGAAAACCTCATCACAAATAAGGAACTGTCCTACATTAATGTGGGTGACCTAACCAGTGCTTGAACAGTATCCTGTAAAGGTTTTGCACCTTGCATCAAAAAAAGCAAATGATGCCTGAAATGAGTAATATAGGGTTACAATAATTAGTCAATCTCTTTATCCTGAATTGGAGACCTCCGAGCACAGAAGTCATTTACATAGGTACTCTGTTAAAGGAAGTTTTGGACAAAGTGTCTGCAGACTCTGCTCAACATGCGTGTCCCACATAACCACATGGGCCTTATAAAACCACCAACATCCGTTCACATACACTATGTCTCGCCATTGTATTAATCATTACAGACAGCACTTTAAAAAAATTTCTTAACTACATTTTAGTTTCCTAAAGTAGATCCACTCATGGTCCTTGAGTGATTGTGGTATGGCTCTCAGGATGTGTGTAATACCTAAGTAGGAGGAAGACTATTAAGTAGAGGACCTTGATGAGAATGCAAAGGGTTCAAATCCTGGATGTACCACCTAAAATCTGTATGATTTGGGCAGATCACTTAACTTTTCTAGGGATCAGTTTTGTCATCTGTAAAGTGAGGCAGGTGAACTTGATGTCTATTAAAAGTCCTTTGAGCTCAATCTATGATTCTATAATCCTTTTGATGTCATTGATCCATTCACAAATGTTTTAACCTAAAATATGTATAGAATTATGGTAGATAACATGTTGGGTAGAAATAAGTATGAGATATGGTCCCTGCCATCAATGTTTCCATTTCACTGAACTTGAAAAGAGAGAAAACAGGAGGATGAAGAGCTCTTTTTTCCACCCTACCTTCAATTCCATTTAGTTAATTCACTGTCACAACACTTGTCTCCCAGGAACTGGGACTGGCCTTTTCAAGTTCTTTCAAGACTTTTTTTTTTTCCATTTTCTTGTTTTACCTACCCCATGCATCAGGAAAGAGTCACAAAATTTCAAAGCAGAAATGGACATTAGACATGACCTAGGCCAACCCTCACATTTTATAGAGAAAATTGAGGCTTGTAGAGATTGAGACTTGCCCAAAGTAACACAGAGATCTTGAACCAGTCTCTAAAACCTATGCTGTTCCCATGGAAAATAGGATTTTAAAAAAAATCACATCGTGAAATTTTTACAAACTAGATTCTGTGATTATTCTAATGTTATTTATTAAAACAAAACAAAACAAACTTTCTCCTTTGATCAATTTCTCCACAAGCATAAGAAAGCCTCTCTTGAGACTTTCGAACATAATACTTGACTTTTTTAAGTACATGAGTGTAATTGGCGTGGAACGTTACACAGATCATTAAAACTACATTACACTTCCTTTAATCAACAAATTAATTGCTGTGACCTTCCTGCTGCTCTGAAGATAATCTTCTTCCTCTGACATTCCTGTTGGCAGGAAAGATAGTATATTCCAGTGACAGATGTCACTTATCTTTATGGTTAGTCAGCTCTATAGAGCTCTGTGGTATGGTCAAGTCATGTGTGTGTGTGTTGACCTAAAGAACAATTACTTTTCACTCTTTTATTGGGTTAAGAAACATGGTCTTCTGAACTCTCTGACACAGTGGGTGACTTGGAGAAAATGTTTTGCTATTTATGGACCTGATGGTAATAACATTTGTGAACACAGAGGTGGTGAGATTACAGACTTAATCCAGTTTGTGACAGAAGCAGATTTCTCACTTTCTGGAGAGCCACAGTAATTCTGTCAGGTCATCTTTTAGGCTGAGTTGAAAGATATTTACACAGAGGACTGATTCATGGTTTTGACGGAACCAGTCAGCTGATTGGTTGATTCAAACAGTCTTAATTCCTACCTTCCCTTCCACTTATTTGAACTGACCCAGTGACGCTGTATTCTTGCATCCTCTCCATACACGGAATCATAGCATCTGAGAGTTGGAAAGGACCTCCGTGGCAATCTAATCTACCCTCCTCACCTATATATACACACGTACATGAACACACACATGTATACACATACACACACCCCCTCCAGAATCAAATGTAAGATTCTCTGTTTGATGTTCATAACTTGACTTTCCCCTACCTAGTCAATTTTCTTATACCCTATACCCTACCATGTACCCTAAAATTTAGTGACATTGCCTCTTTACTCTCCCTCTCTCATGACTCCATGCACTTTGTCTGTCTCTTCTGCTAGGAGCTTTCTCCCTTTTCATCTCTGTCTCCAGGCTTCCCAAGCTTGCTTCAAGGCTCTTCCAAATTTAAAGCTCTCCATAACCAGGCTTCTTGTATTTCTCGTCTTCTTATACCTTATTCTTCTCCACTCATCATATTCTGACTATATGGTCCTTGTGCTGTTCTAAAAGAAGCCATTCCATGGCCTGTATCTATATCTCTGTATTGGTCCCTCCCCCTTTATCTTTCATTTAAGTAGGAAATGTTTCCTTATTTGAGCTTATATTTCCTAGCCCATATTATTGATTTGTTGTTGATTGAGTGATTGGCTCCTTCCGTTCTGTCAGAGGGACTGTATCCATAGTACGGAACTACTCCTTCAAACCCTCAAGGCCTTTCAGTATTTGAGTGTCCTAGTTAAACAGAAAGTACTACTGCAAGGGTAACTAATGCCTTACATTATTAGTCAGCTAAAACATCATTAGCATTTTGCTATGGAGGGGCTCTGGATGTGCAGACAAGAGCCCTTACATATAGCTTTCCTGGCAGCTACATGTTAAGACAATTATGTTAAGGGATTTTACTTTATCTCTCTGGGTCTGTTTTCCACTACTTTGAAAAGAAAAAAAAATTGATTTCTAAGGTCCTTTTCATATCGAAATTTTGATAATTCTGTGATTTACTCTCCAGTAGTTCAAAAGTGGTATTTAGGACAAGCAACTTTAGGGGGAAGGATGTGAAGAAGAAAAGACATTAAAAGGGAGAGGGTAAGGCCTTGAAGACAAATCTATGGCTACTTCACATGGTTGCCTAAAACTGGCTGTTATAATGCTATTAAATAGCTATGTTTCCTTTCCTAGGAAACTGGACTAGACTTGAGGAAGAACTTTGAATCTTAGGGACAAGTTTCTAAGATTTGTACTTTCATTGTAAATTTTAAGGAAAATATACCCCACCAACTCTTTTGCACATTCAACTGATAGATCCTTATATGTTAAAATAATTGCCAAGTAGAGAGCTACTTTCTTTTTCAAGACAGAGCTGGCTGGGCTAGTCATTTTTTAAAGGCTTTGCATTTCAAACGTTGAGTTATGAGCATGATTTATTATAAATTAAGTAATCTTTAATAAATTTCAACATTATTTATAGAAATCAGACTAGTGTTACTACATGTATATTTTTATTACTTGTGATCACCATAGCAAAAATAGCTGACCGTAATTTCTGACCTCATGAACTAGTATACTGACATAACACACTGTCGTGTCCTTGGTAACCTGGAGTGGTTTGGGAATCCTCTAGATGGAAAAAAAACCCATTAAGTTCAGTTCATTGCCAATTAGAAATAATTTTAGTAAAAAGTTGACCAAAACTATGAAAATTAGTAGGATTCCTGGCATATTATTTTTGGTTTTATCTTATTATCGTAATGAGCTCTATGATATCAAGATATGTAGGTGCTTATTAATGTTGAATTGAAAAATTGATTTTGAAGTTGAAAAATTATTTTTTTTACTTATGTAGTAGTTCATTTTAACCACTAAAGAACATTGCTTAATTGTTTTAAATAAAATGAGATGTGTTTTTTCTTTTTTATGATAAAAGGTGAAATTTTACTTGTTTCCAATTCTGATACCTTATTGTGGTATAAGGGCAATCCCAGATTCTATAAAGTCATGCCAACACATAGAAACTCTTACCAAACTTGTAAGATGGTCACTATGGGCCTAGTGAGAAACTTTACATCTTTTGTCTAAGGAACTTCAGATGGGATCTTCACTTTGGAAAGGCAACCATTCCTGGTGGATAGAAGATGGCCTTAGATCCAAGAAGATCTGGGTTCTATTCCTTCCTCTGACAAGTATTCCCTGTGTCACTTTGGGTAAGCCATTTAACCCCTTCTCAGTTTCTTCATCAGTGAAATGAAGGGCTTACACTAGTTTTTTCCCTAAGATCCCTTCCTGCTCACAATCTATAGTCCTATAGTAAATCTTTTACCATTAGAGTTTTCCTTTCTTCAGGGGTGATGAGATGGCACAGAGCATGGAGCATAGGACCTGAAGTCAGGAAAAACTGAGTTCAAATTTAGCATCAGACATTTACTGGCTTGTGACCCTAGACTGGTCGCTTAAGGACTGTTTGCCTTAGTTTCCTCGTCTTTCAGATGGGGATAATTATTGCACTTACCTCCCAGGATTGTTGTTAGGTTCAGATTGTAAAGCATGTAGCACAGTGTCTGGCATACAGTAAGCACTACATAAACTTTTGCGATAATGATGATGATGCAAAATGGGAATGGTGCCACCTGAATTATCTACCTCATGAAGTTTTGGTATATAAAACACTACATAAAGGTCAATTATTATCACCATATTGGCTGCAGTATTATAGCTTTCTTAGGCACAATAATTCTCAAATCCATCTGTTATGTGCCAAGTATTGTGCTAGGACCAACAGAAAGAAGAAACAAGAATCTCTGTTCTCCAGGACGCTGCATTCTGTTGGGGAAAAATCATGTGCGAAATCATGAATGAGTTATGTCCACATCAATGAAATCACATATCCTTGTATCAATGAAATAATAATGGTGGCTGGTCTAAGTATGGCACATACAATATGCCTTATAGCATCTCCCAGTGCTATTATATGGCTAAAAAAATAAAGGAATATAAAATACTTTCACAAGAAACAAAATCTCAAGTGATCCAAAGTACATTGGAAAGATAGTGTGTATAAGTAAGCTCTAATATGATTATATAAAAGGGGATAAAAAATAAATCTAAGAGACAGTACATATGTGTCTATATAATAGCTAGAACTTACATAGCACTTTAAAGTTTGTAAAGTGCTTTACAAGTCTCCAGGACACTAGGTCTTTCATGGTGGGAGTATGATATGGTGGGCTTAGAGTTGAAGTAAATAACCCAGGTTCAAATTCAGCCTGCTACATAATATCTCCCATGTAACTTTGGGCAAATCATTTGTTTATGCATTTATAAAATGAATGGGCTAGACTAGAATATCTCTGTGGTCCCTTCCAGATTACAACCTATGATTATCTCTTGAAAAAAACATGAACAGGAACTATATCGGATGAGATGGTTTGAGAGGACTTCTATCTGTCCTGGAGGCAGAGTCTTTGTTTCCATGAGATTCTAGATCCAGTAGAGAAGTAAGAGTGAAGAACACCTGTTTCTAGTAAAGAAGCACGAGTAGTGAATGGTAGAATGGTAGGGGAATTAGAGAAAGAGAAGCCACCTCTATTCGAGCCATCAAAGCTTGAGAGAGAGCAGTAAAACTATATGATCAAATTATTTTCCAGAGCTCAGTTGGCCATAGGGCTCCCCCTAGGGTCAAGAAAGGGAATGTGTATACTGAGGAATACCTATCAACTGACGTCAGTGGAAATAACCTGGACAAAGAAAATGTAATTTACTTTCAAAGAAGTCACTTATTATTATCATCTTGTTTCTGTCCTTTTTGGTCCTACGAGACTACCAGTATCTTGGCTTTAATAACTTGGAGACTGGCACCATTTGATTCTTCTTTATGTAAGCCCCTAAAACATAGAGGCATAGCAGGAATCTTACTTTTATGAAATTTAACTCAGAAAGTAAAATCAGATTGATCATTTCTGTCTGTCTGTCTGTCTGTCTATCCATCTGTCTACCTATATACCTATCCTTCTTTCTGATTACTGACCATCCTGGCTTCCTTTAAGTTCCAACTATAATTCCATCTTCTACAGGAAGTCTTCCTCCACCCCTCTTAATTCCAGTGCCTTTCCTCGTCTAATTATTTCCCATCTATTCTGAGCATAGTCTGCTTTGTATATATGTGTTCCCATGCTGTCTTCCCTATTAGATGGTAAGCTCCTTGAGGTCAGGGATTGTCCTGTGCCTCTTTTTGAATCTCTAGTACTTAGCACTTGGCCTGGCACATAGTAGGTACTCAATAAATGTTTATTGCTTGACTGATTACAACTAACCAGTCTAATTAAAAGGACTTTCAACTGTAGTTAGTGAAAAGGAGTTGCTTTAGCCTTCATGTTGGCCTGCTTTATTCTGTCTAATTGGTTGGCACCTGTTCAGTTAAAAAAATATTCTGGGTCTTATATAAATCAGTGGAGAGTTTATTAGAGAAAATAAATGATACTACCAAGCTGAAGAATGCAATAAGGTTATCAAATTTCTTGGTACAAGGTTATTTGAGTACATAGAACTCATACTTCAAAGCAGTGTCTGTTTCTGGAGGATTCAAATCATAGTTATTATCCAATTTTCATCCATCAAAGCAGCTAACATCAATCAAGCTATGAGTATTTATTAAGTACTTACTACGTGTTAGGCACCAGGGATACAAAGACAAGAGGGAAATAGTACTTCCTTGCAAAAAGTTTATATTTTGTGGGGGTAAACAGCATGTCAGTGTGACATAGTCCTGCTGAATTCAGAGCCAGAGGTCTTGATTCAAATCCTAATCCTTGCTATTTTGGGCACTTAACCTCAGTGATTTTGAGTTTCTTTGTTTGTAAAACAAAGGACTCAACTCAATAGCCTGTATGGTCTATTTCTATTTCTAATTCTATCTTTGTATAAAGTAAATGATGTGCTATGACATTGATTGATGTTACAGAGAAACTAATAAGCAATCAGGACAATCTTCATGTAAATGATGGCTCTTATGTGGTGCTGCACTCCCATTGTCCTCTGTACCTTAATGATTGGGCATACGATCTTTAGAGAGGAAATGTTTATGGGGTATGAAGAAAAGAACAGTGAGGGGCTGTATAACTCATAAGTGAAGTTCCTTTTTTTCCCCCTTCCATTTTCTCTCTTGTTTTTACAAGGAAGATTATTTACATAGGGTGGTAGGCACAGTGGCAAGGGCAGGGAGAGGATTTGCCTAATTAGAGTGGCTGAAACTCTTCCCAGAGACAATGATCACAGGGAATGGATCTCTTGAACCTCAGATAGGGGAAGCATGAGTTCGTGAAATTAGATTCCTTCTGGAGCTTACCTCTGAAATCTTTCAAAATTTTCTTTTCAAAAGTTGATATACTTGAAAAGAACTAAACCTTAAACTCTTATCAGTTTAGTTTTAGATTGACCCCTTAGCAAGATTAGCAGAAATGGAATGTAATGGGGAGAAGGGGTAAGAAGGAAGAAAGGAACACTGAGAGAGTTTAAAATGCCAGTTGTCCCCCTTTCCGACCCTTCTTCCTCTTCCTGTTCCCTTATTGTGGGAGTCCTACCAGCTCTGGCTTTGAACCTTTGCTTGCCCCTGCCCTTGTCATTGATTCTCCAATGACATTTGTTGCAGATTCATTTTACACCTAGCTTTCTAGATTTGAAAACTTCAAGTTATATGTAACTGTGCCCTAGCTCTTATTTCTTATATCTAATCAGTTACAATTTTTTTTATTATCAGACCTTAACAGCAACTTTTGCTTTCCTTCTTTCCTCTCTAATCCTATTGCCCTACTCTGTTACAGAACCTCATTATCAGATATTTGAGTTATTGCTTTCATGCTTAGATAATATTTCCTTTAGGACTTTTAAAAATTACTTATTTGGGGATGTTAAGGGGAGATTCTTTATGGTGCTTATACTTTCTGTCTCTCCTTTCTCACCCTCTGTCTCTCTGTCTCTGTCTTCGTCTCTTTCTGTCTCTGTCTCTCTCTTTCTCTTTCTCTCTATAATTTTCCCCTACCAGACTGTAAACTCATGATCCATATCATATACAAACTTGGTATCCTTTCTTCCAATTCCTATGCATACACTAGACACTTAATAATTACTAACTTTAACTTTTCATGCTGACACCATCCCACACCTTTTTATTCGTTTAATTCAGCAGCTGGCACTACTGACTACTAGCCTGATCTTACTCAACTCCAAAAAAGCAGGTGTAGAGCAGTGTCTTGCTTACTTTGGCAATTGTGTAGAGGGCAGTTAAAGGAAATGCTTGACTTTCGGTGGTTTTCAGAGAATTGCTAGTTCTTATTCTCACCTCTTCTCGTTTTGTGGGTGATAGTATTTCTCTATTAGCCTAGGAGAGTGGTTGATGTAGATTTATTCACTTAATGTCTCAGATCAGCTCAAAAAGATCTGCTTTCTTTCTTTCCCTGCAATATTTCAAAGAACTCTCACATGAGCTAAAGTACAATAGAGATGGCCATAAATATGTGGCTTTACTGTATGCCACTTTTTTTAACTCGTGAGCAAAGGGGAGAGCACATAAAGAAACGAAAATAGAAGACTATGATGGGCGTCCCTAAAGAAGTCAGTATAATTTTAAACTTTAATAGTCTGAAACTACTGTGTGTCTCTCTCATCATATATCTATGTATATATGCGTGTATATATACACGCATATATATATATGGACATAGAGATATATGTGTATGTATGTATTTATGGATGTGTGTGTGTGTGTGTGTGTTTCTGGTCAGCTAGGTGGCTCAGCAGATAGAATGCCAGACCTAAAGTCAGTAATAGTCATCTTACTAGATACTTACTAGCTGTGTGACCCTGGGCAAGTCATTTAACCCTGTTTGTCTCAGTTCCTCATCTGTAAAATGAGCACAACAAGGAAATAGCAAATTATTTTAGTATCTTTACCAAAAAAAACCCCTCAAATGAGGTCACAGAGAGTTGGATATGACTAAAATTACTGAAAAACAACTATGTGTTTGTGTATATATACATATATACATACATATTTATATGCATGTATATTCATACTATATACATACATACAATGCTATATATATGCACCATGATATATGTATGTATAAATACATGGATGTTTATAAAAACTTGTGTATATATACATTATATATGGGTGTGAATAAATTTATGTATGATATATATGTATATATGTATGTATGTGTATATATATATATATATATACACACACACACACACACACACATAAATTTATGTAAACAGTTAAGCTTGGTAAATAGAGTACAGCTACTTGGCTCAGTGGATAGAACACTGGAATCAGGGAGATCCAAGTTCAAATCCAGACTCAGACACTTACTAGATGTGTGACTCTGGATAAGTCCCTCAATCTCTGTTTGCCTCAGTCCCCTCATCAATAAAATAGAGATCTTAATTTCAACTACCTTACAGGATTGAGGTAAGGATTAAGTAAGATAACATACAGAAAGCACTTTGCATACTTGAAGCACTATGTAAATGTTAGCTCTGTTGAGCTACTATTAATTATTTATTGTTTCGTTTCCATGGATATAGTCCCAAGGAATGCCTTAAATCCAAGTTCCCAGACTACACTTCAGGTAGTCAACATTCAGTCTCTTAATCTTTCATTCCCACTCATAGAAACCAAACATTATTGAAATTCACATTATCTAACATCCCAGATATAGAAGTTACAAATAGTTCCTCATCTGATTTCTTACTCATAACTTCTCAGAGGTTTAACATCAAGCCAGTTCGGGAATTTCAAAACCGACAGAAGCTCCCCGTGCTGTTGCTTTTCTGTTTGTAGTTCTGCCTTTTACTCAACCTCTGATGCTGTAATCCTTTTCTTCTTACCATGGATGATTCATGGGCTGGATTGTGAGAAACTCTAATTTATCTTTGCAGCCAACTGATGGTTAATGAAAAGGAATACCAGGAAAGCTAAACTTATGTGGCTAAGTCAGACCTCTTGTCCCTTGTCTGCTATAAGAATCCTCCATAGGGCTATTCACAAGCACAATTCTTTGTGCATTCTTGATAGATGCTGAACTAATACTTATTGAATTGGATCAGAGAAACATTCACAATATCTTAAATAGGAAATTTCTTGGATTTTTTTTGCGTTTAATGTTTGTTAGGGAAAGAAAGAGAGAAAGGCTTGTACTATTCTACACCCATTTGAATCTCAGTATCAATTTCTTGACATATGTTTAAAGATCATTTCGCTGTAGAGTTAGGGGGCAACCAAACATATGCAATCTGACTTCAGGAATATTCTGAGGGACAAAACTGAGGGGGCAAGTAGATTTTATATATGGTCATTTCTTTGTTCAAAACCAACTCAAAATGAAAGCAAATATCCAAGTCTCAACTTAAGTATTTTGTGGTCCCTGGAACCAATGAAAGAGGAAGAGAAAACATTCTATATTTGAGACTTCCCACAAACCTGTACAGGAAAGGTAAAAGAGGTTGCTTGGGAATTTGGGGACAAATATAGAAGCATTCTCATCACATGGTTTACTGGAGTCATTAGACCTTGGTTAGAATCTTTGGTTTATTACTTACTAACAGTCCGATCTCAGGAAAATCACTTAATCTTTTTGGCCCTTTGGTTTCCTTAAAATGATGCAGTTTGGATCACCAGCTCTAAAATTTCCCCCATTCTATTGTCTGTTTCTATCCTCTACCATGAAGTCCAATGATTATTCCATTTCTCCTTCACATACTTTAAAAAAACCCCTTAATATAACATTAAGTTACTGAGTTGTAATTGACATGTGTATTTAGAAGTACAGGAGGATATAAGAAGGAAAGAAAATCATCTGTAAAATCTGGTTAGAGAAATAAAACAAGATGTTAGGAGAGAGGAACAGCTATTGATTAGTGATTCACAAAATAAGGTAACGAACACTCGCTATATGCTCATCACTCTTCTAGGTACTCCATGGTCTGAGGGTAGGGGACTGGGAGAAAGAAGGCAAAAGTAGAAATGGTACAAAAGCCATAAAACTTTATCCTTAACTTCAAAAATTTATGATATAGTTAGGAAGAGCTAAGCTTTATCTATGTACATGAAATAATTAGAAAATTGGCACCTAAAAGATGATCTATAAGATCATAGGATATTACAGGTAGCAGGCAAACTGGAGTCTATTATATCCAACATTTTCCTTTTATGGGTGAAAAAAGCAAAGTTCAGAAGGGGTAATAAAAAGAATCAAGACAATAGGTACATGCAATTCTTTATCTAATTTATTGCCGAATTTCTCCAAACTATGAAATACAGTGAATTACGTAGGAGAAACAGCTTAAAATATATCTAAAGAAAGATCTGTGATTAGATAAAGGGGAGGACCAGTCATGTTGCCGAAAGGAGGGATAGCCTGCATGCTCAGATGGTATTCATTAATTGGCAGGAGAGGCTCAAGTCCCCAGAGAGTTAAGCTGACCTCCTTTGAAGGATCAATGGGAGGACATGCATGAGTCACACAGGATGAGAAACTGTGGATGGGTAGTGCTGTGAACCACTGGACCATTGCCCATCAGTAGGATCTTAAGCCCGTCAAAGTACTGTAAGAGGTATAAAGCACAACCAGAGTTAGGGAAGGATAAGATAAGAGTTTTCATTTTTAAATTTGTTTTTTCCTTCCCTCCCTTTGCCTATGAAAAGTGTTGACCTTAATGTTTCTGGTTATACGTAGGTTATGTCCAAAATATGTTAGTTCTTTCCTGTTAATGACATTATTTCCTGTATAACCTGAGGGGTCCCTCTAGCAGTCAACAGAACCTACAAATGTAAATGTTTTGGAGTGGATTACTGAAGAAACAACCAGGTTCTCTTAAAGTGGGTTTCCCAATTATTGTCCCCCAGACCTAGGGCTATGAGAAATCCCTTTATATTATTTTCCCCATTAGGGACAGATCTGTCTTAAATTCAGGAAAAGAAATGGAGATTCTTTCCTCGATATCAGCAGGGGCAACTAGAATTAGTTTGAGGGTTTGGGGAAGGAGGCAGGGATTGCCACTTAGATTATGCTTTCAGTAAAGATCTGTGCTACTTGAATGGAGCCAATAAAATGAATAGACTCTACTTCCTATGCTAACTCTCTACCTCAGCTAAATCATTCTACCCCAAATTATTTTACAAATTATTTCCTGCATCCAGAATAGATTTTATCCATCCTTACTTGTGGCGATCATCATCATGGGAATCATCATGCCCTCTCACAAGTACAGTAATATTGGTTATTATCCATTAGAGAACTTTGCCTAATATGTTACTGAAAAATATTGAGACCACTTGCCAGGAATTCCATTGGCTCCCTTCCTCCCTATCTCATTTCAGTCAGATGCTGTCTGCCACCATCTTCTCCTTCAAAATTATCTCCCATGAAGAATGGACTCCTGTCAAGTTATACCCCTCTACATGCACAAATAGTTCTTTTCCATCTAATTTTTCTCTGAAAGATTGTCCTTACTATCATCCTTACTCTTTAATTAATCTTCAGTCTCTCTATTGATTTCTTGCATCCTATCTACAAACACACTCAGAGCTTCTCCATCCTTAAAAAAAAGAAACAAGCGGAGGGAGGAGCCAAGATGGTGGAGTAGAAAAATTCACATATGCTAGCTCTGAACCCACAGCCCATAAAATACCTATAAAGAGGAACTCCCAACAAATTCTGGAGTAGTGGAAACCATGCAGCAACAGAGTGGAGGAGATTTCTGTTCCAGAAAGCCCTGAAAAATTGACACCAAAGGTCCATCGCACACTGGACCCGGAGCAGAGCCCAGCCCTGCCTTGGCTGCATCTCCAGTGGCCATGAAGGTCCCTCCACCCACAGATACCACAGGTTGGTGAGATACTCTTTTTGGCTAGCCAAGGGGGTAGCAGGGTGTCTCCATAACTCAGGCCCCCTCGGGAGGCAGCAGCTGAGGCAGCAGCTGAGGCAGCGGTGGACAGGAGCTCCCAGGGTGGAAATGGGCTCAGATCCATTGTTGAAGATCTCCACATAAACCTCCTGAGGGAACTGAGCCCCATGTGGTGGCCATGCCCCCACATGAGAACCTGAACTTAATCTCTGAACTTAAGCCCTGCCCCAGCTGAAAGCCCTGAGGCTGGGAAGCAGTATTTGAATCTTAGACCCCAAGCACTAGCTGGGCAGAACTGGAGGTGAGGTGGGTGTGGAAAGGAATCTCAGAAGTCAAGTAACTGGCTAGAAAAATGCCCAGAAAAGGCAAAAAAAAGTAAGACCAGAGAAGGTTACTTTCTTCGTGAACAGATATTTCCTCCTTTCCTTTCTGATGAGGAAAAACAATGCTTACCATCAGGGAAAGACATAGAAGTCAAGGCTTCTGTATCCCAAACATCTGAAATAAATATTCAATGGGCTCAGGCCATGGAAGAGCTCAAAAAGGATTTTGAAAATCAAGTTAGACAGGTGGAGGAAAAACGGGGAAGAGAAATGAGGGAGATGAAAGAAAAGCATGAAAAATGGGTCAATACCTTGCTAAAGGAGACCCCAAAAATGCTTAAGAAAATAACACCTTGAAAAATAGCCTAACTCAATTGGCAAAAGAGGTTCAAAAAGCCAATGAGGAGAAGAATGCTTTCAGAAGCAGAATTAGCCAAATGGAAAAGGAGGTTCAAAAGCTCACTGAAGAAAATATTTCTTTGAAAATTAGAATGGAACAGATGGAGGCTAATGACTTTATGAGAAACCAAGAAATCACCAAACAAAACCAAAAGAATGAAAAAATGGAAGAGAATGTGGAATATCTCATGGGAAAAACAACTGACCTGGAAAATAGATCCAGGAGAGACAATTTAAAAATTATGGGACTACCTGAAAGCCATGATCAAAAGAGCCTAGACATCATCTTTCATGAAATTATCAAGGAAAACTGCCCTGATATTCTAGAACCGGAGGGCAAAATAAGTATTCAAGGAATCCACCAATCACCACCTGAAAGACATCCAAAAAGAGAAACTCCTAGGAACATTGTGGCCAAATTCTAGAATTCCCAGGTCAAGGAGAAAATACTGCAAGCAGCTAGAAAGAAACAATTCCAGTACTGCGGAAATACATTCAGGATAACTCAAGATCTAGCAGCTTCTACATTGCATGTGGAATATGATATTCCAGAAGTCAAAGGAACTAGGACTAAAACCAAGAATCACCTACCCAGCAAAACTGAGTATAATACTTCAGAGGAAAAAATAATCTTTCAGTGAAATAGAGGACTTTCAAGTATTCCTGATGAAAAGACCAGAGCTGAAAAGAAAATTTGACTTTCAAACACAAGAATGAGAAGAAGCATGCAAAAGTAAACGGCAAAGAGAAGTCATAAAGGACTTACTAAAGTTGAACTGTTTACATTCCTACATGAAAAGACAATATTTGGAACTCTCGAAACTTTTCAGTATCTGGGTAGTTAGTGAGATTACACACACACACACATACACACACACACACACACAGAGACAGAGAGGACAGAGTGAATTGAATAGGATGGGATCGTATCTTAAAAAAATGAAGGTAAACAGTGAGAGAGAAATGTATTGGGAGGAGAGAAGGAGAAATGGAATGGGGCAAATTATCTCTCATAGAAGAGGTAGGCAGGAGACTTTTTAGTGGAGGGAAAAAGAGGAGAGTTGAGAGAAAAACATGAAGTTTACTCTCATCATATTCGACTAAAGGAAGGAAGAAAATGCACATTCATTTTGGTAGAAAAACCTATCTTACAATACAGAAAAGTGGGGGAGAAGGGGATAAGCAGGGTGGGGGGGATGATGGAAGGGAGGGCAATGGGAAGAGGGAGCAATTTGAAGTTAACACTCAGGGAGGGACAGGATCAAAAGAGATAATAGAAGCAATGGGGGACAGGATAGGATGGAGGGAAATATAGTTAGTCTTACACGTGGGTAAGACTATTATGGAAGTCATTTGCAAAACTACACAGATATGGCCTATATTGAATTGCCTGCCTTCCCAAGGGAATGGATGGGGAGGGAGGGATGGGGAGAAGTTGGAACTCAAAGTTTTAGGAACAACTGTTTAGTATCGTTCTTGCTACTAGGAAATAAGAAATACAGGTAATGGGGAATAGAAAGTTATCTGGCCCTATAGGACAAAAGAGAAGATGGGGACAAGAGAAGGGAGGGATGATAGAAGAGAGGACAGATTGGTGATAGGGGAAATTAGAATGCTTGGTGTATTAGGGTGGAGGGAGCGGACAAATGGGGAGAAAATTTGGAACACAAAATTTTGTGAAAATGAATGTAAAAAATTAAATAAATTTATTAAAAAAAAGAAACAAGCAAAGAAAACCCTTCACTTGATCTATCTGTTCTTTCTAGCTATATCCCATATTTCTCTTCCTTTTTGCAACTAAACACCTTGCAAAGAATAATTATAATTGTTAACTATAATGGTACCTTTCCTCTCACTTACTTGCTGTGCTATGACTTCTGATCTCATTATTTAACTGCTATTGTTTTTCTGAAATTATTAAAGATCTCTTAATTGCTAAATCTAATGGTCTTTTCTCAGTCCCCACCTTTCTTGTCCATATTAAAGCTTCTTATATGATTGATTACCCTCTTCTTGATATTCTCTACTTTCTAGGATTTTTTTGGACATTGCTTCTTCTTATTTCTCCTTCTACCTGACAGTTCCATCTTGGGTTCCTTTCCTAGATCTTCAACAAGGTCATTCCTGTTTATGTTGGATAACCCCCAAGCTTCTGTACTGTGCTTCGTTTCTCTGTATATACTGTTTTACTTGGTGATATCATCAACTCCCATTTATTCATTAATTAAATCCATTCAAATGATTCCCACATCTCTGTGGTTTCTCAGTCATTTTTTTAGTCAGGTCTTACACTTTGTGACCCCAACTGGGGTTTTCTTGGCAAAAATACTCGAGTGATTTTCAGATTTATATGTCCCTAATTTCTTTTCTGACCTCCAGTCTTAAATCTCTGTTTATTAAATGTCTTGACCTAGATGTCCCATAAATACCTTAAACCTCAGTATGTCACAAATTGTTTATTATTTTTCCCCAAAACTTTGCCTCTTTTATCTTTCCCATTCAAGTTCACAACCTCAACTGATCACTGTCTGTCACTTTCCCTTACCCCCTTCCATATCTAGTCTGTTGCTAAGTTTTATTCTTTCTACCCCTCACCCCTCTCCCCCACCCCGACCAATCTGTCTAGTGTACACTCTCTTATTTCACTATCATCACATGATGCAGGCTCTCATTCCTGGGCTATTGCAGTGACCTTTTGCTTGGTATTTCTGTCTCAAGTCTCTCCACATTGTAGCCTACGCTCTATTCAGCCGACAAATTGTTCTTCCTAAAGTGAAAGTCTGACAATATTACCTCCCTATTCATGAAACTCCAGTCATTGTCCTATCACCTTCAGGACAAAATATAAAATCCTTTATTTGCCTTTTAAAGTTCTTCATAACCTGGCCCCTTCATACCTTTTCCATTTTTTAATACCTTACTCCCCTCTACATATTTTTTTTTTCATTGACACTAATTCCTTTAAATTTCTTTGTGTTTCTTGCATAATATATTTCATCTAGTCTTTCACTGGCTAGGCCTTTTCATCTGAAATCTTTCCCAATCTCCCTTAATTTCAGTGTCTTCTCTCTCTCTCTCTCTCTCTCTCTCTCTCTCTCTCTCTCATACCTAATTAATCATATATATATATATATATTATTTATACATAGCATGCGTACTGCTTCCTATCCTCATTAGACTGTGAACACTTTGAAAGCAATTCAATAAACATTTATTTAGTGCCTACTGTGCCAGGCACTGTGCTAAGTGCTGGCAATACAATTAATAAAAAGGAAGATCAGGGACTTTCTTTTTCTTTCTTTCCTTCTTTCTTTCCTCCTTCCTTCGTTCCTTCATTCCTTCCTTCCTCCCTCTTTCCCTCCCTCCTTTCCTCCCTCCCTCTCTCTTTCTCTTTCTTTCTTTCTCTCTTTCTTTCTTTCTTTCTTTCTTTCTTTCTTTCTTTCTTTCTTTCTTTCTTTCTTTCTTTCTTTCTTTCTTTCTTTCTTTCTTTCTTTCTTTCTTTCTTTCTTTCTTTCTTTCTTTCTTTCTTCCTTCCTTCCTTCCTTCCTTCCTTCCTTCCTTCCCCAGTGATTACACATAGCAGTCACTTAATAAATGCTTACTGAGAGTTGACTGTCTACAGAGATTTGACTCCTTTTGGTGAATCCAGTGTTTTTATAACTCTATGGAAAGCTCAATATTTGTATGTGATTATGATTTATGTAACTATATTAAAATTAATTTCTTTGTTACCTTCCACAAATGGAGAGAGAGTACTCAATAGTCTTATTGATTTGAAAGTTTCTTCCAACATCTGCACATCTTGTATAGGCTTTATCCATGTTTTTCCATTAAGTCATCACAGAAAGTCCATGAAATATGCTCAGGGCTTTCCTTGATTTCTCTTGGCATTGTTAGGGTTCTCACGATGGAGCACTCTATCTGCTTGTTACATCATTCTTGCCACATGACCAGCTCAACTTCTTTTCCTCACATACAATTACTTGATATTCTTTTACTCCTGTTCTTTAGGGATCTTCATTCTTTATGTGTTACAGCTTGTTCATATCCAGTGTATATAGGTCTTCCTGTGTGACAATTTGATAGTCATTCTTTTAAAAAAATTTTAAATTTAAACACCATAAAATACATAGAATCCCACATGAGAATTCTATATGAAACTCTGAATTTCCATTCCACACTACTTGCTTAAAATAATTAATACTAAATATTATTTTAAAGTTTTCATGAATTCCTATTCTGTGCATTTAGTAAAAAAGTTTCTATGGGTCTCATTTTTTTGGGGGGGTCATCATTATCACTGACTACCCTCAACCTTAGTTTGACCCATTTCCAATTAACCAAGATAAAAAAGTAAAAGAAAAATGCTCATTTAACAAATATGGTCAAACCGAATGAATCCACACAGTGGACCTGTCCAAAAATATATTTCTCTGCATCCTTGTATTCATGCTCTGTTAAGACGTGCTTCTTCATAGATTTCTCCACAGACATTTTTGGTTATATATTTAAGCAGAATTCTTAAGTCTTTAAAAGTTATCTTTCTTTAAAGTGTCATTTTCCTTGTAAAAATTTTTCTCCTGGTTCTACTTAACTTCATTCTGTTAATTCATACTCTCCAGAATTCACCGAAGTCTTCTCTTCCATCATTTCTTATGGAGAAATAATATTACATTCATATACCATAATGTGTTTGGACATTTCCCATTTGTCTGCAAGGAAATCTCAAGCACCCCTTAACATTCTAGTTGTTGTCTTTGCCTATCCACCCCCCCTTTTAAAGCACACCTTAAGGAAATTTGTTTTGCTTGAAGTTATTCCTTTACCAATCTTTTCCGTCTTGACTATTTCTGCTATGAGATCTCTAAATTTGCTTATTTTTTTAGTTTTTTTTTAACTTTATTTCAATATTTCGTGTTTTCCTCACACTGGATCTTGTGACCAAGTTACAAGTTGGTACCTTTACCTATTCTTTGCACAGGATGAGACCCTTCTTTCTGTGGGGTTTGGTGTGCAGATGTGGACTAGCTCTCATTTATTTCTAGCAATAGGCATAACACACTTCTGACTAGAACTTCCCCCTTTCTCCAACTTCCATTGTACTGAAAGATCTCTCTGTTTTTCCCTATGCTAACCTGGACTGGAAAAATGACTCGTTGTTTTTGGGTGGATTTTCTAGTCAGGACTCAGTCTGCTGCATTTTTTTAATCTTTGTCAAGTGATTATGGGGTCGAACTCACCTGTATTTCTTGCTGCTAATCCATCATCTTGATAGGTTTCTTTAGTTGATTGATTTTTGTGAGGTACTGTCAAATGCAACAGTATTTTTTTTTCATTTGAACAAACTTGAAGTTTAGATTTGTTTTATAACTTTTTAAATAGGTAATATTAGATCATATCTACTGTACTCAATAGAGTATCTTGCATATGACTTACGTTTAATTGAATCACTTATTAAAATGGATGGAAACTTATTTCAATATTTTCACTGGTTAATGAAATACCATAACAATTTAATTCAAAGAAATAAAGACATAAAAAGTTATAAGCAAAAGAAAAAAAAGAGTACCACTCTGAGTTTCAGACTGTCTTTTGACTTGGAGTATGACATAGGGTAAGGATTTGAATGGGGATAATTTAAATGAATAGGTTTATCTTAAAAGTCTACTCTATCATGTAGTTGGATGATGTGGATTTAGAAGTCTTCTGAATAGATTTTAGAAAAATCTTGGCTCTCCACAACAATTTGGATTCACACAGTAACATAGGTAAGAGAATATGACATTCATGGGCTCTCATAGCAGCTAAAATATTATCTAAACCCTTTAGCTCACTTAAAATATCACGTTTGAAATCATGTTGCTGGATGATATATGAATCACTTGTTCACTCTCTTAAAGAAAATACAGTGCTCAGGGGCTTTAATTTTCCTTATTAACTTCCAAAGAAGCTAGTGTAATGATCTCCTTGCTTTTGGTACCCTATGAATGCTTGTGGGATATTTGTTTTCTGTACTCATGAGAGAAACCAGACAGAAAGCAAATATTATTTGGCATAGGAGTAAAATCCTAAAATGATGTCTAGAATGATTCTTTTAGGCTAGAAAGATACTTGGCTTACTCACTCATGCATTCATTCACACACATTTAATAAATACCTACTGTTTTTTAAGGCTTTGTTCATGCTATTTGGTAAGACAAGGAAATATGCTGACTTTTCCCTTAAAATGTTTACAGAGTAGTTGGAAATATAGCAAAAATACTTGTTAAAAGGTAAAAATACAAATAACTTCTCTTCTTTGTCTCTATGTTTTAGGTTATTGTTTTGTATTTGTTTGTTTTTGTTCTATCTAATTATGCAAAATATCCAAATATCATTGCCAAGGGTGATACATCAGGTAGCTAGGGGACACAGAGGGTAGAGTGCTGGGCCTGGAGTTAGGAACGCCCAAGTTCAAATCTTGTTTCAAATACTTACTGGCTATCTGATCCTGGGCAAGTTTACCTCAGTTTTATTAACTGTAAAATGGGAATAATAAAAGCCGACCTTGCAGAGTTGTAATGAGGATCAAATGATATAATAATATAATAATTGATATAAATGATATAATAATTGCCTCGCACAAAGTAAACTCTATACAAAGGTTAGCTATTATTATGCTATGAAGCTGAATGAATCTAATAACTGATGAATTAACACCACCTCTATTTCCCTATTATAAAATCAGCTTACAAGTCATATTTGACTTTAGACCAACCTCTGATTGACTTTATATGTTCTGTTTTAAAGTCTCTCTGTGATAATTGACTTAGGTTAATCCTGTAAGGGTTACCTGATCAGACACTGAAAACAAGTACATTAATTTATTGCTAAGATTTTCCATAAAGGAAAACCACCCATATTTAGTAGACTTTCTAATGGGAAGATTGCCAGGAGCTTAGTACTGCTTATTTTTGTTGCTAGCAACAAGAAGGTATGGCAGAGAAATACTTGAAAATTATAGTACTCTGGGCTTTCTCATCTGTAATAGAGTATGTCATTGTCCAAGGTTCAAATGCCAAGATGTAAAAGAAAAAAATGATTTATTCTTGGAAAGAATACACATCATGCTCATAACAAAGAGGAAAGATGTTTGCCATGCCTATAAATGAGAGGAAAGTGTTACTGAGAGCTGAAGTAATAATTTTGTTGTGAAGATCTCTAGTTGCATGAACAATTTCAGACAAAACCATCAAAATGTTAATTTCCCAAGCACCCATTAGAAAAATGTAGATTTTTCTTGCTCTTCATTTGAGTAAATTTTTATTTAGTTACAATTTTTATTACAGTAATTTCAACTTTATATGGTAAAGAATAATGTTTGAAAGTGAGAGAAAACATTTACTATAGTAAATTTTGGAATCAGGTGCTCACTGAGTTGGAATTTAATTTTGGATTTTTATTTTCTTGCTGAAGGATCCTTCCATTTTTCTCAACTCAAAGCCATGAGGCAGTAGCTTCTCAGTGATGTTTCCAAATAGTTCTTCTAACACCAGTCCTCAATGATGTTTTCCTTTTTGTGGTTTATGTAATCTGTTGGAAAGCTTTTCTGGATATGTCCTTTTTCTGAGACAGAAGCCGTGAAACAATATTTGACTTGGTAATACACAGGGTTGAGTATATATGCGTTTGTGTTTGTGTGTTTGTGTGTGTGTGTGTATGTATTTGTGTGCACTTGTGTGTGTTAGGTTGGGAATTGCCCAGAGGATAACCAAACTAGGTTCAATTATTTATTGAAGACCAAATGAAAGGTCTTCAGCAAAGAAGGACAAACATACACACATATGTTAAATTACTAACCAATCAGTTTAAATTAAACAATGTGTCATGCATTCTGGTAGAAACTAGAATTAAGATAAAAAAGAGGGGTGGAGTCAGGATTGTGAGGTAAAGGCATGAATTTGCCTGAACTCTCCTCCAAATTCCTTTTAAATATGAGTCTAAACAATTTCAAGAGCATCAGAACGCACAAAAACATGGCATGAAGCAATTTTCTTGCCCAAGACCATTTGAAAGGTCAGAAGGAAAAGTTTATTTCACCAGGGTGAGAGAGGAGCACAGGCCATGCCAACTTAGACTTGGCTCCAGCAAACCCAGAGCAGGCCTTGGCACTACTAAACCACTGGCAACAATGGTGGTTTCCACGCCTCTCAGTCCACAGACACCAAAAGCAATTTAGAAGGTCAACAGGAATAGTCTGTCTCACCTGAGTGGGAGTGGAAAACAGTCCAACTCAGGCTGCCCCAGCGCAGCCGAGTGACTGAATCAGCAGCAGCAGTGGCTGCTTTCAGAACTCTTAGCTCACAGATGGTAAAGGGGTTGAAAAATTGGTCAAAAGGAGAATACAAGGGAATTTTTACTAGTATTGAGGCAGGACTCTGTTACTTTGCCCATACTCAGATCTGGGTCGCAATCCTGGGTGGCAGTCCCAAGGCGAGGTGAAGCACTAGTATACCAGAACTTGCAGCCACAGTGGACAGCCAACCATCCTTAAAGTCCAAAAAGAGTGTTTGTGGTCACTCACAGACTGGAACATAGGCCAGGAGAGTAGTAAACATCTCTCCTTGAATCATACCACTTAGAAGAACTGACAGCTTACAGATCGCTAGAAATATTTCTGGAAACAGCTGCACAAAACCCTTGAATTTTGTGACAGTGTGCACCTTGAAAGCAGAGCCCTGGGAAAATGAGAAAACAATGAAAAAAACTCTACCTATAGAAATTTACAATGGTGACAAGGAAGATAACAACACACATTCACAAGGAGACAGCAAAGTCAAACCTCCTGAATCCAAAGCCTCCAAGACAAATATGAATTGGTCTCAGGCCATGGAAGAGTTCAAAAAAGATTTTGAAAGTAAGTAACAGAGGTAGAGAAAAAATTGGAAAGAGAAATGAGTGATGTAAGAAAATAAGGAAAAACAAATCAATGGCTTGGTAAAAGAGATATGAAAAAAATGCTGAAGAAAATAATACTTTAAAAAAAGAGTAGGTCAAATGGTAAAAGAGGTACAAAAAGCCAATGAGGAAAAAAATGCTTTAAAAAACATAATTGGACAAATGGAAAAGGAGCCTCAAAGGCTTGCTGAAGAAAACAATCCCTTAAAAATTAGAATGGAACAAATAGAAGCTAATGACTATATAAGGAATTAAGAAACAGTAATGTAAAACCAAAAGAATGAAAAATAGAAGACAATGTGAATCATCTCATTGGAAAAACAACGGATTTGGAAAATAGATCCAGGAAAGATCATTAAAAATTGTTGGACTTTGTGAAAGCCATGATCAAAAAAAGAGCCTAGACATCATCTATCAAGAAATTATAAAAGAAAACTGTCCTTATATTCTAGAACAAGAGAGTAAAATATACATTGAAAAAAATCTACCAATCATAACCTGAAAGAAATCCCCAAAGGAAAACTCCCAGGAATATTAAAGTCAAATTCTAGAGTATCCAGGTCAATAAGAAAATTTTGCAAGCAAACAATTCAGGTATCATGGAGCCACAGTCAGGTTAACAAAGGATTTAGCAGCTTCTACATTAGAGGATCCAAGGACAGAATCTCCAGTGGCCATGAAGGTCCCTCCACCCACAGGCGCTACAGGTCAGTGAGAGAGAGTTCTGGGCTGGCCGAGAGGGGAGCGGGGTGTCTCCGTGACTCGAGCCCCCTCGGGAGGCAGCAGCAAAGGCAATAGCGGCCTGGCACCCCTGGAGCAGCAGGCAGGAGCTCAGGGCCATTACCAAAGGTCTCTGCATAAACCCCCTGAGGGAGCTGAGCCTGGGAGGCGGCCCTGCCCCCACCCAAGCACCAGAACTTAAGCTCACATTGAATAGCAGCTGCTCCTGCCACGGAAAGCCCTGAGGCTGGGAAGCAGCATTTGAATCTCACACCCCAAGCTTGGCAGATCTAGGTCGGGGTGGAGAGGGATCTCAGAAGTCAAGTAACTGGCTGGGAAAATGCCCAGAAAAGGGAAGAAAAATAAGACTGTAGAAAGCTACTTTGATGGGGTGCAGATGTTCCCACCTTTCAATTTTGATGATGAGGAACTATTCTTACCATCAGGGAAAGATGTGGAGGTCGGGGCCTCTGTATACCAGACATCCCAGGGGGATGTCTGGTGGGCTCAGGCCATGGAAGAGCTCAAAAATGATTTTGAAAATCAAGTTAGACAGGTGGAGGAAAAACGGGGAAGAGAAATGAGAGAGATGCAAGAAAAGCATGAAAAACAGGTCAATACCTTGGTAAAGGAGACCCAAAAAAATGCTGAAGAAAATAACACCTTGAAAAATAGCCTAACTCAATTGGCAAAAGAGGTTCAAAAAGCCAATGAGGAGAAGAATGCTTTCAAAAGCAAAATTACCTAAATGGAAAAAGAGGTTCACAAGCTCACTGAAGAAAATAGTTCTCTCAAGATTAGAATGAAATGGATGGAGTCTAATGACTTTCTGAGAAACCAAGAAATCACCAAACAAAACCAAAAGAATGAAAAAATGGAAGAGAATGTAGAATATCTCATGGGAAAAACAACTGACCTGGAAAATAGATCCAGGAGAGACAATTTAAAAATTATGGGACTACCTGAAAGCCATGATCAAAAAAAAGAGCCTAGACATCATCTTTCATGAAATTTTCAAGGAAACTGCCCTGATATTCTAGAACCAGAGGGCAAAATAAGTATTCAAGGAATCCACCGATCACCACCTGAAAGAGATCCAAAAAGAGAAACTCCTAGGAACGTTGTGGCCAAATTCCAGAATTCCCAGTTCAAGGAGAAAGTATTGCAAGCAGCTAGAAAGAAGCAATTCCAGTATTGTGGAAATACAATCAGGATAACACAAGATCTAGCAGCTTCTACAGTAAGGGATCGAAGGGCGTGGAATAGGATATTCCAGAAGTCAGAGGAACTAGGACTCAAACCAAGAATCACCTACCCAGCAAAACTGAGTAGAATACTTCAGGGTAAAAAAATGGTCTTTCAATGAAACAGAGGACTCTCAAGCATTCTTGATGAAAAGACCAGAGCTGAAAAGAAAATTTGACTTTCAAACACAAGAATGAGAAGAAGCATGAAAAAGTAAACAGCCAAGAGAAGTCATAAGGGACTTACCAAAGGTGAACTGTTTACATTCCTACATGGAAAGACAATATTTGTAACTCTTAAAACTTTTCAGTATCTGGGTAGTTAGTGAGATTACACACACACACACACACACACACACACACACACAGGACAGAGTAAATTGAATAGGATGGGATCATATCTTAAAAAAATGAAGGTAAATAGTGAGAGAGAAATGTATTGGGAGGAGAGAAGGAGAAATGGAATGGGGCAAATTATCTCTCACAGAAGAGGTAGGCAGACTTTTTAGTGGAGGGAAAAAGAGGAGAGTTGAGAGAAAAACATGAAGTTTACTCTCATCATATTTGACTAAAGGAAGGAAGAAAATGCACACTCATTTTGGTAGAAAAACCTATCTTACAATACAGGAAAGTGGGGGAGAAGGGGATAAGCAGGGTGGGGGGATGATGGAAGGGAGGGCAATGGATGAAGGGAGCAATTTGAAGTCAACACTCAGGGAGGGACAGGATCAAAAGACGGAATAGAAACAATGGGGGGCAGAATAGGATGGAGGGAAATACAGTTAGTCTTACACAACATGACTGTTATCAAAGTCATTTGCAAAACTACACAGATATGGCCTATATTGAATTGCCTGCCTTCCCAACGGGAACGGGTGGGGAGGAAGGGATGGGGAGAATTTGGAACTCAAAGTTTTAGGAAAAACTGTTGAGTATTTTTCTTGCTACTAGGAAATAAGAAATACAGTTAATGGGGAATAGAAAGTCATCTGGCCCTACAGGACAAAAGAGAAGATGGGGAGAAGAGAAGGGAGGGATGATAGAAGAGAGGGCAGATTGGTGATAGGGAAAATTAGAATGCTTGGTGTATTGGGGTGGGGGGAGGGGAGAAATGGGGAGAAAATTTGGAACCCAAAATTTTGTGAAAATGAATGTAAGAAGTTAAATAAATAAATTTATATTAAAAAAAAAAACAGTATAGTCCTTGAGGGTGGGGGATGGATAATCAATGAAGATAGAGGACTTTTATGCATTCTTGATGAAAAGACCAGAGCTGAACAGAAAATTTGACTTTTAAATACAAGACTGAAAAGAAGCATAAAAAGGTAAACAGGAAAGGGAATCATAGGGTTCTTAATAAGGTTAAGCTGTTTATATTCCTACATGGGAGCATGATATTTGTAACTCATAAGACATTTCTCATTATTAGGGTTGTAGAAGAAGTCCATATAGATAGAGAGGGCACAGTCGTAAGTAGAATATAAAAGGAAGATATCTAAAAATTAAAATGGGTGAAAGAGGAATGTACTTGGAGGAAAAGAAAGGGAGAGGTAGAATGGGGATTGCACATAGAAGATCTTACATAAAAGAGGCAAGAAAAAACTTTTACCATGGAGAGGGAGAGAGAGGTGGAGGTGAGGGAGAGTAGGTAAACCTTTGTCTCATTGCATTTGGCTCAAAGAGGGAAACACACACGCTCCATTGATTATAGAAATCTACAGAAAAGTTGGAGGGGAAGAGAGTAAGAGAAGGTAGGGATGTGATAGAAGGGAAGATAGACTGGGAGAGGGGCAGTCAGAAGCAAAACACTTTTGAGGAGGGACAGGGTGAAAGAGAAAATAGAATAAATAGGGGGCGGTAGGATGGAAGGAAATATAATTAGTAATAGTAACTAAAAAAATTGAAACAAGTTTCTCTGATAAAAGTTTCTCAAAAATATAGAGAGCTGAATCAGATTTGTAAAAATAAGTCATTCCCCAATTGATAAATGACCAAAGGACATGATCAGTTTTCAGATGAAGTAATCAAATCTATAGCCATATGAAAATAACCTCTGACACACCATGGATCGGAGAAATGCAAATTAAAATTTTGAGGTGCTACCTCATACCTATTAGATTGGCTAATAGGACAGAAAAGGTAAATGACAAATGTTGGAGGGGGTGTGGGAAAGGTAAGATATTAATGCATTGTTCATAGGGTTGTAAACTGATTCAGCCATTCTGTATAGCAATTTGTAACTAAGCCCAAAGGGCTATAAAACTATGCATGCCCTTTGACTCTGTGATACCACTACTAGGTTTGTATCCCCAAAGATATTTTAAAAAAACAAAAAAGAAAAGGAGCTATGTGCACAAAAATATTTAAAGCAACTTTTTTCTGATGGCAAATGCTTAGAAATTGAGGAGATGTCCATCAATTGGAGAATGGATAAACAAGTTATGGTCAGTGATTATTATGGAATATTATTGTACTACAAGAAATTATGAGCAGGATGCTCTCAGAAAAACCTGGAAAAGCTTGCATGGGCTGATGCAAAGGGAAATACACTGTGTAAAAAGTAACAGTAATATTGTAAGATGATCAGCTGTGAATGACTTAGCTTTTCTCAACAATACAGCAAACCAAGACAACTCAAATGATGAAAAATGCTATCCATCTTCAGAGAGAGAATTTATGGTGTCTGAATACAGATTGAAGCATACATTTTTTTACTTTATTTTTCTTGAGTTTTTTTTTTTGTCGCAGTTTTTTCCACAATGTGACTAATATGGAAATGTTTTGCATGACTTCACATGTGTAAGCAATATTGAATTTCTTGCCTTCTCAATAGGAGGTGGTAAGGAGAGAGGAAGGGAGAGTATTTGAAACTTAAAAATGAATCTTAAAAATAATTTTTGCAATTAACTACAGCAAAATATAATAAATAAAAAGTTTAAACAAGATAAAAAAAGAAAACAATTTCTGTATTCAAGCATTTTGCATTTTATAGGGGAAATATCATGTAAATATGCAAATACATTTAAAATTTGCAAAGTAAATAGAAAGTAATTTGGAATTGGAGAGATGTAGAAGCAGCTAAATAGGGATAGGAAATGCTTCATGTAGGGGGTAATGATTGAAGGAAATTTGAAGGAAGAAAGGAATTCTAAAAGGAAGAGTTGAGGAGGGAGTACATTCCATGGATGATTCCCAGCTTTTACAAAGACACAGAGATGTGAGATGTAATGTATAGTGTGTGAAGAATAGAAAGACGTCAGTTTGACTAGACCATAGAATGTGGAGAGAGTCAAACTGATCTTCAAGTGTAGGTCTGATTATATCACACCTCTCATTCAGTAAACTCAAGTGACTTCCTGTTATCTCTAAAATAAAATTCAAAATCTTCTATATAAATATTAAATCTTCTGGCATCTAAGTGATATGATATTAGGAGGGAGAAGAGTGAGATCTTGGCAAATGGCCTCAGTTTTTTTTTCAACGAAATATAAGGTAATATTCTCAACAGAGTATTAAGAGAGCAAGGTTTAAGGAGGAATGAGAAGGTTTAGAGAAGCTGATGTGCTGAGTGATATACTGAGTTGAGGGAGTTGTAATAGGATTGCCTTTCTGCAGTGAGGGTCTGTTTGAGATTATTAAAAATGAATTTTAGTAGATCATATAAATGCACACACACACATATATATACACACATATCAAGAGTATATAATTATTAGTAGAACAAGGGATCAAGGTAGTGAAAAGTAGAGAGTATAGTTGGAGAAGAGGTGAAAATCTGGAAATGAACTGAAGGGTGGAGGGACAGGGTGAGGACGAAGAACAGGATTATTGGTTGGGAGTCAGAGAGAGAGGTATAATGACAACAAATCTGGATTTTATGAAAGAATGTCTGAGTTCATAAATGTGGAAATTTTTCATTTGTGGGCAAGATCAAGAGTATGACCATCTCAGTGTCTAGAGTGGGTGGAGAAGTAGGTCATAGGAAAAGAGTAAGTTGAGGAATGGGAAGGTTAGGATGCTTGAGGGAATGTATATGTAAATTTCTTCTAGTATGTTAAATTCTTCCAGTTTGAGGGCAGGAGTTGAGGAGAACAGAAAGACTATGAGTCAGAGAATTCATTGAGGAAGATGGGAAGTCCTAAATGTTTGTAGACATCAGCTACCCAATTTGATTGGGTGGCAGACCTGCTTAGAGGAAAGCTTAAAGGAGATGAGATTACTGAGTGACAGTGATAGCATGAGAGCTTGGAAGTCACAATGGGTTACAAAAATATTCCAATTCCTTCCAATAAGACAATGATAATGAGTGAAAATAAAACCATTGCTGGAAGTGGAATCAGTGTAGCCAGGGAAGCTATGTTGTCAGGAGGGAGACTGAGCTCAGTGAAAGACAAAGATGGAAGAGGTTGGAAAAGGAAAGATGTCAGATGAAACCAGTTAGAGTAAGCATTTAATTGAACACATTGTAAAGACTGTGTAGCTTTATAGATTTCAAATCCAGCACTCCAATTTAGAGAGAAACACTGGAGGGGGAATTCAGCTGAGGAGGAGGGCAATAAGGATTGAGAATTGTGGAAAGGAGAAGAATTTAAACAATGATGGTTAATGAATAACTACTGGTATAGAGAAGTTATAACTGGGTGATGGTTATGGTTGATTGGTAGTTTAGTAGTCACTAAGGAATGAATTCAGGTAGGTCATCAATAATTCTAGGGTTTAGCCTCAGGGCAGATTCCTCTCAGGGCATCAGATAGCAAGAGAATCAGTGGGGGAAGCCAATGAAATGATGTTTTCCTCCTCCAGTAAGCTGGCAGGCCAGGCCAACAGACCAATGGAGAAAGCATGATGGAATTGTATTTCTCTGCTTCCCAGGGAAGTAGGAGCAGAATCATTGAATTTCAGACCTGGAATGGACCATTGAGCTTATTTAGTCCAATGGTCAGTCTTATTTTGCAAATGAGACCCCAAAGGGGTAAGTATGTTTTCCAAAATCATACACTGAGTTAATGGTTGATATTAGAACCAAGGTCTTCTAACTCTCCATTCATTCATTGTGTCACTAAGCTTTGCAAAGTGCTTTGCATATATTATTTCATTTTACCTTTACCACAACCCTATATGTAGGATTTATCATCATCTCCATTGTACAAATGAGAAAACTGACCTTGAAAACTGTTGTTACTTACTCATACATACAGTGAGTATCTGAATGAGGATTGAATTTAGATCTTCCTAACTCCACATCCAGTACTCAACTCACTGTATGATCTGATATACTGCTTATACTATATATTACACTATACTACTTCTGGCTTGTTGGATATGCTATACTACTCTGGATCCCTGGCTTGTTGAACTGATTAGTTTAATTAAGTCATTTTGGACCAATGGAAATATTGCTGAACTTGGAGCTCTGTGTTTAGAGCTATGGGATTTGAAATTATATCTGGGGCCTTCCACTTCCTACTTCTGTTACATTGGGTAAGTCACAAAACTTATTTAGACCTCAGTTTCCTCATCTGTGAAATGAGGAATTTGGGTTAGATTACTTTTAGTTCTAGATCCAAAATCCTACAATGTATACCTCTTCAGATCACTTCTGATTTTTTGTGCCTCTAATTTATTCTATGATCCTCTGATGGTTTTTTAATCTATAAAACATGTGGGTCTCTTTTAGCTCTAGCTCTGTGATGCTATGATTTTTCCATTATGTAGGTCAATTTTGATTTTTGTCCCCCTAATTTTATTTAAAATAACACCCACCTGTGGATTGATTTCAATGCCTCAATTAGTAGATATATGTCTAGATATGTTTTTTTGCCAACCATAGCTCAGAGATGGTTTGTTGTCAATCCAAAGTAAAGAGCAGCCCAATCAAAATCTATTTACAAATATTAGGAAGGTCCAATATACCTCTCAAATGATGATAGGTACACACTGGTAACCCACCAAGAATTTGATTCATTATCTTATATGTTGTGTTCAACGTGAACCCAGCCTTATTGTCCCAGCTCCAAGTCCTTCTGCCTGACCCTAACTGCATCTTTCTTCCTTTTCCTCTACTTCTGTTGGTGTCTATAATAACTGATGCTTCTTTCCTAGGTGCTATCTTCCAATTCAAGTGCTTCAATATATCCCATAAACAACAACCTGCCTCATCTGTAAAATAAGCTGGAGAAGGAAATGGCAAACCATTCCAATATCTCTGCCAAGAAAACCCCAAATGGGGTTACAAAAACTCAGATATATCTAAAAATTGCTGAACAAGAATCTCCCAGAGTGGTTGTGAGAATAAAATGAAATATTTGTAAATAGCTTCGCAAAGCTTAATGTGCTAAATAATGATGATAATAAATAATGATGATGACAGTTTATTTCGCCAGGAAAAAAGGTGGATAAAATTGATCACTGAACACACATAGGCTTTCTAGTGAGAAAATGATTGAACTCACAAAAAAAATATTTTGCTGCTGTTTTTCCACCATCTAGATTACCCCTTGGATCCCTCCTCTCCCTTCCCTTCCAGTCACTAACTGTCTCATATGTATGCATATATGTATTTGTATGCACATTGTACCCATTCATGTATATACATACATACATATCTACATGCACGTGTATATATTTCTCCAGTAGTATAAGTCTGCCCCCTAGTGGAAGCAACAGTTTAGTTGAAGTTTTAAGAAACTGAAATATGATTTGAGTTTGATGTTAAGTGCAAATGATAGCTAGATTCATGTTATTCTCCCTTTCCCCATTTACTCTATGCCTTACCCTGTCCTTGAATTCCCATAGCCTGAACTCCCAGCCTGAAACTTCAGGCTATAAAAGTGAAAAATCCATTGGCCCAGGAAGAGAAAGATGCAGGCTAATTGCTTAGATTTCGGTTCCCGGAGAGACTTTTGTATAATCGAGCAGTGAGAAGGGGTGAGGATGCCTGGGATTGAGTCTTAGACAGCCATTTATTAGTTGTATAACCTTAGCAAAGCTATTTAACCTCATTTTCCACACTTGCTAAAAAAAAAGGATGATTATGTGTAGTATGTACTTCATAGGGTTATTGTGACGTTCAAAGGAAATCCTCACAATAGATATAAAATACCTCATTACTATGAAGTACTATAAAAATGTGCGTTATTTCTATGTAGGAGAAGACAAGTCCCTTAATGTCTCAGTGTTCCAGGCAATTTTCTAAGACCATAAGTTGTAAGGAACATACTAACCGTCATAGGCGAGAGTTTTTCTCCTGAGAGTCCTCCACACTATTGAAATCACAGGTCCTGTTTCTATCTCTATCTTTTTCAAGTCACTTAATCCAAACCCCTCCTTTCTCAGATGAGGAAACTGAGGCCCAGATAAGTCAGTTAATAAGCATTTATTAAATAACTACTCTGTGCCATGCACTGTGCTAAATGCTGGGTTACAGAGAAGGGAAAATGACAGCCTCCAAGTAGTGCAAAATCTAATGGAAGAGATAACTTGCAGTCAATTATGAGCAAATGGATAAATGAAAGATAATTGAGAGAGGAAGGCATTAGCATTAAAGAGGGTGGGGGTGGGGGATTATGTAAGTAGCCCAGGGCAGAGCAGGGATTGAAACAAGTTCTCTTGATTCCAAATTCAGTTCTTTTTCCTGTTTGGGTATACAACCGTCTTCTTCATTTTTGCTAAAGCATATGAAAATCATCATCATAATAAGTGATAATAGCTACCATTTCGATAGTTCTTTAAGGCTGCAAAATGCTTTGTATGTGCTGTCTTACTGAATTCTCACAGCTTAATCAGGTAAGTGCTATCAATATCTCCATTTTATCAATGAGTATCCTGAGGCTGATAGGTTAAGTAGCTTGCCCCAGTGCCAAAATGGTGAAAAGTTAAGTGTCTGAGATAGGATTTGAACTCCAGTTTTCCCAACTCCAAAGATAACTCTTATTTACTGCTGCACTTAACTGCTATATAGAAGAGACATATATTCGTTTTTCTTTATTTATAAGATACCTCACAAATTCAGTGAATTTATAATCTCATGGATGTGAATCCATTCTCAGTGCAAATCAGAAGCCTCTTCTCATCTCATATCCTGTGCTAGGTAAAGCCTGTGCTCTAGGTATTTTAACATTCTGAAACTATCAGTGAAACACTTGGGTAATCTGTTTGTTAACCTCTTGATCTTACTTATGACCATTCTATCTTTTCTTGATCATACATTTTCTAGATGAAGTCTCTTACTCCACTTTTTGTATACAATTTATTCTTGGCAAAACACCATGACTTGATTTAAACCATCTTATGCCTGTTCATTGCTTTCCGTGCAAACCTAGATGTCACTTAACCTCTCTCTCTTTGCCTCAGTTTCTTCCTCTGTGAGAATAGGAATATTTTTAGTATACTCTTATCAGTACTGTTGTGAGGATAGAATGAGATATTTGCAATCCATAAAGCTCTTAGAAAATACTACTTGTTATCACCTGAAGTATTTGTTCTTCAAATATTTTGTCATTTTATGATATATATCATTGGAGAGAAAAAAATTAGATTAAAAATTGGATTTTTGTCAGGGAGAAACTGGGAATTATTGAAAACATTACTGAATTTCCTAAATTCAACCTAGATTACTCTCTTTCTACTCTTCAATTATGATTCCAGTTCATTTCAAACTCCAATGAATATCCAATATGGTTATGCACTAGATCAATGAAATTTCCATCCAAATGTAGAGAATAGTTTGGTCAATAGATCTTCATCTGGTAGTTTTTATTTTCTACTGTAATAACTGAAATTTCAGTAAGTGTTGAGAATCAGTGGTATTGCAAGGTGAGGTATAATTTTCTTAGAAATGCAGTGTATCTTAGAAATTCAGAATGAGAAATGCATGGTCAGACATGGATATTGTGGTAATTATTTTGTTGGGCTATCAAGATTTGATTTAAGGTTGTTTTTAGTGGTGGTAAATTAGTGGGTAGTGATATTTATAAGGGAAAAGAGCATAAATAAAACATTTAAAATACTCAGACAAGAAAAAAAGCACAAGTAGGAATGCAAATAAATGGGACAATTTTGTCATTACCTTATTAAATTTAAATATATATGATATATGCATACATATCTTTCTACAAAGCAAATTAATTATAATTGAAATTCAATTAATTACATGATCCTCTTGCTCTTCTTTTATATACAATTTTATGATTAAATTTGCAATCAAAAATTTATTTTAAATAATACATCTCAAATCATTTATAAAATGCCTAACTAGTTTAGATAAAATTGTCAACTTGTTCCCTCTAGTGGCATAAATATAAAAGTGCATCTCCGTGAAGACGGGATTTACATTGAAAAATAAAAACGAGGATGTCAGAGTTAAGAGAGGGATAAAGAAGGGAAATCCTTAGAAGTATAAAACTGACAAGGATTTGAAAATTTTACTATTTGGGCCATCAGTCAGAAAACCTTAGGTTTAGGTTCAAACTCTTTCTGTCTTAGATTCCTACCTGCCCTCGCCAGAGGTGTTTCTAGTCTTGTAATTTCTATGATTTTACGTAGCGCTCTCCAAAGTGGGATCAAGGCTCCAAAGCATTTAGGAATCAGATATATGAACCATCAATCAGAGAATGGGAAGAAAGATCACATTTCACTCTCCTAAGGATATCCAAATATGGTGCTTGTCTCTAACACAACCACAACTTTCTCCGAGATCCTATTAAAGGCACCAACAGTAGAAGACGTCTGGAATACTGCAATATTCTCCTAAATGATCTCAATGCCAAAAAGCCCTACTCTCTAATACTTCCTACATACATCTACCAGAATGATTTTTCCTATAATCCAAATATAGCCATGTCACCCCTTCCCCCAACTCAGTAAACTCTAGCGACTATTGACTTTAAGATCAAATATGACTTCATTTTCAGCTCATCCTTTTAAATTGATATTTTATGCACACTTTATAATGTATATAATTATTAGTACAATACTACATTACATAATTTAAACAAGTAAGTATACATATTGATGGTGAGCTTTTTTTTAATGATATAGGCTTTTTAAGTTGGGATATTATTGATAAAGAATAAAAATGCTCGTTTTAAAATGGACTTTTATCAACATCTATATAGAAACAAAATTTCAACTCAGTTCAATTGACATTTATAGACCTTGCACCATTATAATTTTCTTTCTGCTCACATACTTAGATATATCAGTGCATGAGACAAGACTTATGGATAGTAATAATGCTCCATATTAGAAAACGCCCTGTGTTCCAAATTGTGTGGTTTAATTCTACTTCTTGTTTTCTACACAGTTGTTCTCTTTCTCTCTCTCTCTCTCTCTCTCTCTCTCTCTCTCTCTCTCTCTCTCTCTTTTTGGCACATGCCATCACATTTCTGGGTCTGTGCTCTCTGGCCAACATTCCCCTCAGTGGATTCTGTCTCTAAGAGGTCACATTTTCCTGCTCTTGGGATAGAACCCTATCAATTTATACACAGATTTCTATGAGAAAGTATTCTCACAATGCACCAACTCCCATAATCTCCAATGAGAGTAACACTCAGTGAAGATAACACCCTTTTCATTCACTTAGTTTTAATACTTGCTATTTACTACAGCCTTGCTAAGATGTTGAGTTATCAATCCTTTGCTGTTCACTCATAGTCTTGATAGGGGAGAAAAAATCACCTAGTCTCCCCTTTTCTCTGCTTCCTCCTTTCTTCTATGAATGTGTTTATGTGTGCGATATTGCTGTTACTATTTATAATGTTCTGGTTCTACCCACTTCGTTTTGCAATCAGTTTATGTGAGTCCTCCCTGGTTTTTCTGAAAGTATCCTGCTCATCACTTCTCATAGCACAATAATATTCTATCATAATCATATACCACTAGTTTTTCAGCCATTCCACATTGAAGGACATCCCCTCAATTTCCAATTCTTTGGCACCACAAAAGCATTGCTATAAATATTTTGTACATATAGATCAGTTTTCTTTTACGTCTTTGGGATACAGATATAATAGTGTTATTGCTGGATCAAAGGGATCAATCACAGTTTGATTGCCCTTTGGGCATTGTTGCAAATTGTTCTCTAGAATGGTGGACTCAGTTCACAACTCTACCAATATAGAATTTATGTCCTACTTTTCCCACATCTTCTCTGACATTTATCATTTCCCTTTTCTGTTGTATCAATCAATATGATTGGTGTGAGATGATTCCTTAGAGTTGTTTTGATTTGAATTTTTTCTAATTAATAGTGAATTAGAGCATTTTTTCATATAAGTATAGATAGCTTTAATTTCTTCATATGAAAATTGCCTTTTTATATCCTTTGGCCATTTATCAATTGTGGAATGATTTATATCCCTATAATTTTAATTTAATTTTCTATGTATTCGAGCAATGAAGCCTTTATTAGAAATATTGACTGTAAACTTGTCCCATCTTTCTGCTTTCCTTATAATCTTGGTTGTGTTGGTTTTGTTTGTTCAAAACCTTTTTTAATTTAATGCAATTAAAATTATCCATTTTTCATTTCACAAAGTTCCCTATCTCTTGTTTGGTCATAAATTCTTCCCTTCTCCATATATTTGACAGGCAAACTTTCCTTGCTCTCCTAATTTGCTTATGGTGTCACACTTTATGTCTAAATCACATATTCATTTTGACCTTATTTTGGTATACAGTATGAAGTGTTGGTCTATGCCTATTTTCTGCCATACTATTTTCCAGTTTTCCCAGCAGTTTTTGTCAGAGTTCTTATCTCAGAAGCTGGAGTCTTTGGGTTTATCAAGCAGTAGATACTATAACCATTTACTATTATGTCTTACATATCTAATCTATCCCACTGATCCACCACTCTGTTCCTTACCAAATAGTTCTGATGATTACTACTTTCTTTTTCATATTTATTTATTTTTAAGATAAATTTACTATTAGTTTTCAACATTCTCTTCCACAGGTTTAAATTTTCTCCCATCTCTCCCCCCTCCCTCACCAGGATGGCATGCAGCCTGTCATAGGCTCTACACATACATTCCTATTAAACACATTTTCACATTAGTCATATTGCATAGAAGAATTATAACAAACGGGAGAAGGAATGAAAAAGAAAAGAAAAAAAGAAAATAATCTGCTTCACTCTGCATTCAGACTCTACAGTTCTTTCTCTGAATGTGGATGACATTTTCCATCATGAGTCCTTTGGAACTGTTTTAGGTCTTTGCACTGCTGAGAAGGGCTAAGTCTATCAAAATCAATCCTTGGACACTGTGGCTGTTACTGTGTACACTGTTCTCTTGGTTCTGGTCACTTCACTTGGTATCAGTTCAAATAAGTCTTTCTAGATTTTTCTGAAGTCCATCTGTTGATCATTGCTTTTCAAATATTTATTTATTTATTTTTGGTTTTCAGCGTTCATTTCCACAAAATTTTGAGTTCCAAATTTTCTCCCCTTCTCACCCCTCCCCCATCCCATAATGCTGTGCATTCTGATTACCCCTTTCCCCAATCTGCCCTCCCTTCTATCACACTCATCCCTTCCCTTACCCACATCTTCTTTCTTTTCTTGTAGGGCAAGATAGATTTCTATACTCTATTACCTGTATTTCTTATTTCCCAGTTGTATTCAAAACAATGCTCAATATCCATTCCTAAAACTTTGAGTTCCAACTTCTCTTCCTTCCTCCCTTCCCTCCCATTCCCACTGAGAAGGCAAACAATTCAATATAGGCTATATATGTGTAGTTTTGCAAAAGACTTCCATTGTGTAAGACTAACTATATTTCCCTCCATCCTATCCTGCCCTCCCCATTTATTCTCTTCTCTCTTTTGACCTTGTCCCTCCCCAAAAGTGTTTACTTCTAATTACTCCCTCCTCCCATTTATCCTCCCTTATGTCATTCTCCTCACCTCACTATCCCCTTCTCCCCTACTTTCCTGCAGTGTAAGATAGATTTTCATACCAAATTGAGTGTGCATGTTATACCTTCCTTATGTTAAATGTGATGAGAATAAGCTTCACTTTTTCCCTCTCATCTCCCCCCTTTTCCCTTCTATTGAAAAAGCTTTTTCTTTCCTCTTTTATTGAGAGATAATTTGCCCCATTCCATTTCTCCCTTTCTCCTTTCAATGTATTCCTCTCTCATTCTTAATTTTAGATTTTTAGATATCACCTCTTCCCATTCCACCTACTCTGTGCTCTCTGTCTATAAATAAGTGTGTATAATCCATCCAAGTACCCAAATACTGAGAAAAGTTTCAAGAGTTACAAATAATATCTTTTCATGTAGGAATGTAAACAGTTCAACTTTAGTAATTCCCTTATGATTTTTCTTTCCTGTTTACCTTTTCATGCTTATCTTGATTCTTGTGTTCAAAAGTCAAATTTTCTATTCAGCTGTGGCCTTTTCATCAAGAATCTTTGAAAGTCTTCTATTTCATTGAATGACCATTTTCCCCCCTTGGAAGTATTATACTCAGTTTTGTTGGGTAGATGATTTTTGATTTTAATCCTGGTTCCTTTGACTTCTGGAATGTCATATTCCAAACCCTGCGATCCCTTAATGTAGACGTTGACAGATCTTGTGTCATCCTGATTGTATTTCCACAATATTTGGATTGTTTTTTTCTAGCTGCTTGTAATATTTTTCTCCTTGACCTGGGAACTCTGGAATTTGGCTACAATGTTCCTTAGGAGTTTCTCTTCTTGGATTGTTTTCAGGAGGTGATTGGTGGATTCTTTCAATATTTATTTTGCCCTCTGGTTTTAGAATATCAGGGCAGTTTTCCTTGATAATTTCATGTAAGATGATGTCCAGGCTCTTTTTTTTGATCATGACTTTCAGGTAGTCCTACAATTTTTAAATTATCTTTCTTGGATCTATTTTCCAGGTCAATTGTTTTTCCAATGAGATATTTCACATTATCTTCCATTTTTTCATTCTTTTGGTTTTGTTTTGTAATTTCTTCATTTTTCATGACATCATTAGCTTCCATCTGCTCCATTCTAATTTTTAAAGAACTATTTTCTTGAGTGAATTTATGAACCTCCTTTTCCATTTGTCTAATTCTGCTTTTTAAAGCATTCTTTTCATTAGCTTTTTGGACCTCTTTTGCCAATTGAGTTAGCCTATTTTATAGGTGTTATTTTCTTCAGCATTTTATGGGTCTGACTCACTTTTCATGATTTCTTGTATCACTCTCATTTTTCTTCCCAATTTTTCCTCCACCTCTCCTACTTGATTTTCAAAATCCTTATTGAGCTCTTCCATGGCCTGAGATCATTTTGGATGATTTAGATGCAGAAGTCTTGACCTTTAGGTCTTCCTCTGATGATATGCCTTGTTCTTCCTCATCTGAAAGGATGGAAGAAAATACCTGTTCACCAAAAAAGCAGCCTGCTATAGTCTTATTTTTTCCCCTGTTTCCATTTTTCTAGCCAGTTACTTGACTTTTTAAGTCCTTTGTCAAGAGGAAGGTATACTGTGGAGACCTGTAAGTTCTATTTCTCCAAGGTGGCATAATCAAGGGAAAGGAGATTACTTCTTTTCTGGCTTGCACTCTGGTCTGGGAGCAATCATAAACACTCTTCTTCCCAGGATCTGCATGTAGGATTCCCTTTTCAGAGTCTCCACCAGCTCCATCAGACCAGCGTTTCTCCTCCATCCAGGGCCACCACTCAGGGCTGAGACCCAGATCAGCTGCTCAATTCCCCCAGGGTCTTTAAGCCAAGGGCTCCAGAAATGGATGCTGCCACTGCAGTGGCTGCTGCTGCTGGGTCTAGACCATGTTCCCTTCTCACCCAGGTGAAAGAGCTTTCTCACTGACCTTTGAAGCTGTCTTTGGTATTTGTGGGTTGAGCAATTTGGGAACTGCTGCTGCTGGTGGTGCTCTGAAGCCTGCTTTGATCCTGTCCCTGCCATGCTGGGGGGCCCACACTGGGCTGTGCTCTGCTCCCAGCCCTGTGCAATAGACCTTTCTTGTTGGCCTTCCAGTCCTCTTTCACTGTGGTTTTGTGGCTTCTGATGCTCTAGATTTGTTTAGAGTCACTTTTTACAGGTATTTTGTGGGCTATGGGGTGGGGGGAGGAGCTTCTACAGGTCTGTTTTTCTACTCTGCCATCTTGGATCTACTCTTGTTCATCATTTTTTATAGCACAATAGTATTCCACTGCATTCATATACCACAGCTTGTTCAGCTATTCCCCAACTGATGGACATCCCCTTAATTTCCAGTTCTTGGTCACTGCAAAAAGAGATACTATTAATATATTTTTTTCTATTTGTGGGTCCTTCCCCTGTTTTTATGCTCTCTTTGTGGTACAGTCCTGGAAGTGGTATTGCTGGGTCAAAGAGTATGTATATTTTTATAGTCCTTTGGGCATGGTTCCAAACTGCTCAATGGAATGGTTGGATCAGTTCACAGCTCCATCAGCAATGAATTAGTGTTCCAACTTTCCCACATCTCCAACATTTAACATCTTCCTATTTGGTCATGTTAGTCAATCTGATAGGTGTGATGTAATACCTCAGAGTTGTTTTGATTTGTGTCTTTCTAGTTAATAGTGATTTAGACCATTTTTTATATTTATAAATATTTATTTATATCGATATAGGTTTATATCTATATATATACTTACATATGATATTTGATATGATACATTTGATATATTTGATATAGCTTTAATTTCTTCCTCTGAAAAATCACTTTTCATATCCTTTGACCATTTTTCGCTTGGGAAATGACTTGTATTTTTGTAAATTTGACTTGCTTCTCTGTATGTTTTAGAAATGAGGCCTTTATCAGAGACACTGATTGTCAAAGTTCTTTCCCAGTTTTCTATTTCCATCCTAATCTTGGTTATATTGGCTTTGTTTGTCCAAAACCTTTCCAATTTAATGTAATCAAAATTATCCATTTTGCATTTTGTAATGTTCTTTATCTCTTGTTGGTTATAAATTCCTCTGTTCTCCGTAACTCTGACAGATAAACTATTCTTTGCTCCCCTAACTTGTTTATATCTAAATTGTGCAACCATTTGAACTTTATTCTGGCATACAGTGTCAGATCTTGGTCTCTGTCTTATTTCTCTGCCCACGCTATTTTCCAGTTTTCCTGGCAGTTTTTGTCAAATAGTGAGTTTTCATCCCAGTAGCTGGGGTGTTTGGGTTTATCAAACAGTAGATTGCTATAATCATTGATTACTGTGTCTTGCATACCTAACCTATTCCACAGCTCTACCCCTCTTTTTATTAGATAGTACCAAGTGGTTTCAATGATTACTGCTTTATAATGCAATTAAGATCTGGTATGACTAGGCCACCTTGCCTAGCATTTCTTATCATTAATTCCTTTGATATTCTGAACCTTTCGTTCTTCCAGATGAATTTTGATAGTTTGTTGTGACGCTGAATAAGTAAATTTAGGCAGAATTTAGATAGTAAATTTAAGTGGAATTTTTATTTTTATTATATTAGCTTGGTCTAATATAATGTTTGGTCTAATATAATATAATATTTTTCCAGTTATTTGGATAGGACCTTTTTTGTGTGAAAAATGTTTTGTAATTGTTTTCATATAGTTCCTGAGTTTGTTTTAGCAGGTAAATGATTGCTGCCTTATAATGTAGTCTTAGATCTGGTATAGCTAGGCCAACTTCCTTTGCATTTTTAAAAATTAATTTCCTTGATCTTCTTGAACTTTTGTTCTTTAGATGAATTTTATAACTATTTTTTCTTACTCCATAAAATAATTTTTCATATCTTGATTTGTGTGGTACTGAATATGTAAATTAATTTAGGAAGAATTATCATTTTTTATATATATGTATATTTATATACATATATATATGTGTGTGTGTATATATATATATATATATATATATATATATATATATATATATATATATATATATATATACTAACTGGCCCTACCCATGAGTAATTAATATTTTCCCCATTGTTTAGGTCTGACTTTATTTGTGTGAAAAGTGTTTGGTAATTGTGTTTATGTAGTTCTTGGGTTTATCTTGACAAAAAGACTCCCAAATATTTTATATTATCTGCAGTCACTTTAAGTGAAATTTCTTTTTCCTTCTCTTCCTGCTGAGTTTTGTTGGTATTATACATAAATGATGATTATTTCTATTGGTTTATTTTATATCCTGCAACTTTATTCTTATTTGATTTTGAAAATAAATTTTTTTAGCTCTTCCAGGAATTTTGTTGGGCCTTTTCTTGAATTTACATCTTTTTTTGAAGTTTTACTTTTGGTTGTTTTGACATCATCATATTCTTCTGAATTTGTTTTCTTGATCTTTCCTGTGCCCATGGTAGCTTTTTATCTTTAGGTTTTTTTGTTTGCTCATTTTTCTATCTCATTTCTTGACTTTGAACTTTATGGTAAAATTAGCCTCTGTTTCTGGTGTTGGGAGGGGAGGAATAAGGGCATTGTTTTAAGTTTCAGGCTTTTTTACACTGCTGTTACTAGAGATTGTTCTGGGAGTTTGGAAGTTTTTGGTGTTTCTAAGATCCAGGGAGATCACTGCTTTACTGACCTGGGCTCTAGTCCTTAACCAGTAAGGCCCTTGTTCCTTAAGACTAAAAATATTCCTCCTCCTCAGGGCCTCTGCTTTCTTGAGACTTGAAATACTTTTCTGTATCTCAGAACTGTGACCCAGAAGTAGGTAGCTTGTCTAAGTCATCTTTCCCCTCTTGTTAATATATACTTTTACTCTAAAACTTTTTCCCACATGTGAAAATCAAACAGTCCTTTTTTTATATTTTTATTCCATTCTGTAACTGATTTTGTAACCTTATTCTGTACTTTTTACATATTAATCTGTTTTTCTTTTTCTCTGAATTAAGAAGATTATGAGTTCAATAATTGACTCTTCTTTCCTAGAGGCCAAAGTTTATTCTTTCTATCAATCACTTTTAATTAAAGAAAAACTCTGAACTAAATTTAAGAGTTTTATACTCTCTCAAGACGCTGTAAGGGAATTTTTATCTCATCACCACCTGCAAATCACTTTGTGCCAAGGAAATTTGTTATTCCTCATAATTTAATCTCCTGAGAAACTCCATGTCATTTGTATGTTATCCTTGAGAACATGCAAGGTGACTTTATCCATCTTTGCTTATCCTTGCCTTGTTAAATGTGGTCTTATTTCATTCCATAAGTCAGTGAGCCTGGTCTACTTTTAATGGCCTTAGGTTGCAGTGGCATCACATAAATTGATAAAGCGTTCCTTTAAGACAGAAAGGGATGGTCTTTGTCCCACATATGGGGAGGCTTACTTTCCTTAATGTAACAAATCATAATTTCTCACCCTCATGATGCTACCCATCCTATTACCAATTGTTTTATTTCTCGACCTACCCCATTCTGTTCTTTGATCTATCGTTACAAAAGGGAATTATGCCTCCATTTCAAAAACTCTGGCTTAATTGAGGCAGCCAATGGTCTACTTTAATACTTCACTTTCTGTTAATAAGCTGTCATAAATATATAAGTTTGGAGAAAATATAATGCTTGGAGAAAACATGTTGCAGTCAATCTTTGTTGAATTTCACTTAAAATATGAAAAAATCTTGATTTACCCTTCAAGTGGGAGCAGGTTTGGGGTTTTGGTCATGTACCTTCATTTCTTCTCTTCCAATTTTGCTTCTCCTAATTACAATTATAATTCTAATTTCATCTTTATCTCCTTGTATGCTTTATTTATTTCTTGATGATCCCTCTTTCCTTTATTCACTTCCTTCTCTATAACCTTTGAACTGTCTTCCTTACACCACTCTCCATCTTAACCTGTATATTTCTATCTCTTTCTCTGTCCTTAGTTGTGAATGAGAAAAATTTCCAGTCTACCATCTTTTTGGTCTAATGATCTAGAAGTTCCATTTCTTTACAAGTATATCATCATTTTATAATGAAGGCATAACTTATTTTATTGCTTATTCTTTCTTTGCAATTGAACTTATTTACCTTCAATTGTTGTGTTTGGAATTTTTGCAAATGAAATATCTTTTCATGTCTATTTTTCTTTGAAACCAATCCTGCTGGCTCCTTCTCTCAGTCCTCCCTGGACTCAGCTCCTTTCCTTCTTTGTTTGGGCTTGTTCACTATAAGCTTTTTTTCAGGGATGGGGATGAATGAATGAATATCAAAATATTCATAAAGATTTTTCTATGTGCAGAAGAATATTATGAGCACTAGGATACAAGTAGAAAAGTAATAAATTCTTTACTCAAGGGATGGAGCCAAGAGCATGGAATAAAGGCAGAGACTTGACTGAGTTATCCCCCAAAACACTCTAAATAATGTTACACGAGACCCTAAAATAAATTCTGAGAAGTGGGAAACCATCAAAGGAAGGGGTGAAACAGTTTTCCAGTCCAAGGCAACTTAGAAGGTCAGTAGGAATGGTCTGTTGTAGTGTAGTGACAGTGAAGTGCAATCCAACATAGGTGAAGTCCCAGAAAACCAACAGTAAACCTTGGGGTAACTGAATCAGTGGCAGCAGTGGTGATTTTCAGATTTCTCAGTCCACAGATGATTAGGGGGTCAGACAACTGCTCAGAAAGAGATTACAGGGATCCTTTTACTTGAGCTAGGAACAGAACTCTTGCATTGGCCATACTTGGATCTGGGTTGTAGCCCTGGGTTTTAGTCCTTGGAAAAGGAGGAGTACTAGCATACTGGAGTTTGTGGCCACAGGAAAACCAGGACTTTGGTCCCAGTTTCAGAGCAGAAGAGAGTGCTTGTGGTGATTCATACAGCAGATTATAGAACATCTATGCCTAGATCATACCATCTTGGAAGAACTGAAAAAAATACAAGTCCCTAAAAGTATCTCTGAAAACAACTGCACAAAAGCCCTGAAGCTTGAGATAAAGTCCCCTTTATCCTGGAAGTAGAGCCCCCTTTAACAAAGACTTCAAAGTTAAGAAATAGGCTTGAAAAATGAAAAACCAACAAGGAAAATTTCTGATTATACAAAGTTACCACAGTGACAGGGAAAATCAAAACCCAAATTCAGAAGATAATAAAGTCAAAACCCCCAAATCCAAAGCTCCAAAGAGTAATATGAATTGGTCTCAGGTGATAGAAAAGCTCAAAAAGGATTTTAAAAGTCAAGTACAAGAAGTAGAAGAAAAATTAGAAAGAGAAATGATCATGATGCAAGAAAATCATGAAAAAAGTGTAAATAGCTTAGTAAAGGAGGTAAAATATACCAAAGATAACACCTTAAAAGCACAATTGGCCAAATGGTAAAAGAGGTACAGAAATCCAATGAGGAGAAGAATGTCTTTAAAAGCAGAATTGCTCAAATGGAAAAAGAGGTACAAAAATTCACTGAAGGAAAGGGTTTCTTAAAAAGAAGAATTGACCAAATGGAAAAAGGAGGTAGAAAATCTCAGTGAAGAAAATAATTATTTAAAAATTATAGTTAGGAAATTTGAAGTTAATGACTCCACGAAACATCAAGAAACAGTAAAAAAAAATCAAAAGAATGAACATAAAGAAGACAATGGGAACTATCTCACTGTAAAAAAACTGCCCTGGAAAATAGACCATGGAGAGATAATTTAATAATTATAAAAGCATGATAAAAAAGCCTAAACATAATTTTATCAAAAAAATTGTCAAGGAAAACTGATGATATGTTCTAGAAATATTGTATAAAATAGAAATTTAAAAAAAATCATTGATCACCTCTTGAAAGAGATTCCAAAATGAAAAATCTCAGGATATTATAGACAAATTTTAGAGCTCCCAGGTCAAAGAGAAAATGGGGAAGCAGCCAAAAAGAAGCAATTCAAATTTCATGGAGTCACAGACTTAACACTTTCTATATTAAAGAATAGAAGGGCTTGGAATATAATATTCAGGAGGGCAAAGAAACTAGGATTACAACCAAAAATCACCTACCAAGAAAAACTTACTATAATCCTTCAGGGGAAAAAATAGACATTCAATGGAAAGAAAAGACTTTCAAGCATTCCTGATGAAAAAAGACCAGATCTGAATAGAAAATTTGACTTTCAAATATAAGACTCAAGAGAAGCATAAAAAAGGTAAGTTGGAAAGAGAAATCATAAAATAAAATTAATTAGTTTATATTCCTATGTAGGAAAATGATACTTGTAACTTGTATAAACTTTCTCATTGTTGGGGTAGCTAGGAGTATACAAAGACCGAAGGTACAAATTCATGGGATGCTTCTCTAAAAAAAACCAAAACAATAAAACAAAATTTTTCTTTTTTTTCTTAATAAAAATTTATTTATTTAACTTTTTACATTCATTTTCACAAAACTTTGGGTTCCAAATTTTCTCCCCTTTTATCCCCTCACCCCAACCCAATACACCAAGCAATCTAATTTTCCCTATCACCAATCTGCCCTCTCTTCTATCATCCCTCCCTTCTCTTCTCCCCATCTTCTCTTTTGTCTTGTAGGGCCAGATGGCTTTCTATTCCCCATTAACTGTATTTCTTATTTCCTAGTAGCAACAACAATACTCAACAGTTGTTCCTAAAACTTTGAGTTCCAAATTCTCCCCATCCCTCCCTCCCCACCCGTTCCCTTTGGGAAGGCAGGCAATTCAATATAGGCCCTATCTGTGTAGTTTTGCAAATGACTTCCATAATAGTTGAGTTGTGTAAGACTAACTGTATTTCCCTCCATCCTATCTTGCCCCCCATTATTTCTATTCTGTCTTTTGATCCTGTCCCTCCCCAAGAGTATTGACTTCAAATTGCTTCCTTCTCCCATTGCCCTCCCTTCCATCATCCCTCCCTCCCTACTTATCTCCTTCTCGCCCACTTTTCTGTATGGTAAGATAGGTTTTCATACCAAAATGAGTGTGCATTTTACTCCTTCCTTTAGTCGAATGTGATGAGGGTAAACTTCATGTTTTTCTCTCAGCTCTCTTTTTCTCTCCACCAAAAAGTCTCCTGCTTGCCCCTTGAATGAGATATAATTTACCCCATTCCATTTCAACCTCTTTCCTCCCACTACATTTCTCTCTCACCATTTACCTTAATTTCTTTTAAGATATGGTCCCATCCTATTCAATTCACTCTGTGCTCTCTGTCTCTGTATGTGCGTGCATGTGTGTATGTGTGTGTGCGTGCATGCATGTACATGTGTGTGTGTGGTCCCACCAACTACCCAGATACTGAAAAGTTTTAAGAGTTACAAATATTGTCTTTCCATGTAGGAATGTAAACAGTTCACTTTTGGTAAGTCCCTTATGACTTCTCTTTGCTGTTTACTTTTTCATGCTTTTTCTCATTCTTGTGTTTGAAAGTCAAATTTTCTTTTCAGCTCTGGTCTTTCCAACAAGAATGCTTGAAAGTCCTCTGTTTCATTGAAAGACCATATTTTCCCCTGAAGTATTATACTCAGTTTTGCTGGGTAGGTGATTCTTGGTTTGAGTCCTAGTTCCTTTGACTTCTGGAATATCCTATTCCATGCCCTTTGATCCCTTAATGTAGAAGCTGCTAGATCTTGAGTTATCCTGATTTTATTTCCATAATACTGGAATTGTTTCTTTCTAGCTGCTTGCAATATTTTCTCCTTGACCTGGGAATTCTGGAATTTGGCCACAATGTTCCTATGAGTTTCTCTTTTTGGATGTCTTTCAGGTGGTGATTGGTGGATTCCTTGAATCCATATTTTGCCCTCTGGTTCTAGAATCTCAGGGCAGTTTTCCTTGATAATTTCATGAAAGATGATGTGTAGGCTCTTTTTTTGATCATGGCTTTCAGGTAGTCCCATAATTTTTAAATTGTCTCTCCTGGATCTATTTTCCAGGTCAGTTGTTTTTCCCATGAGATATTTCACATTCTCTTCCATTTTTTCATTCTTTTCGTTTTGTTTTGTGATTTCTTGGTTTCTCAGAAAGTCATTAGACTCCATCTGTTCCATTCTAATTTTGAGAGAACTATTATCTTCAGTGAGCTTTTGAACCTCTTTTTCCATTTGACTAATTCTGCTTTTGAAAGCATTCTTCTCCTCATTGGCTTTTTGAACCTCTTTTGCCAATTGGGTGAGGCTATTTTTCAAGATGTTATTTTCTTCAGCATTTTTTTAGGTCTCCTTTACCAAGATATTGACCCGTTTTTCATGCTTTTCTTGCATCTCTCTCATTTCTCTTCCCAGTTTTCCCTCCACCTGTCTAATTTGATTTTTGAAATCCTTTTTGAGCTCTTCCATGGCCTGAGCCCACCGGACATCCACCTGGGATGTCTGGGATACAGAGGCCCCGACCTCCATGTCTTTCCCTGATGTTAAGAATAGTTCCTCGTCATCAAAATTGAAAGGTGGGAACATCTGTACCCCATCAAAGTATCTTTCTATAGTTTTATTTTTTTCCCTTTTCTGGGCATTTTCCCAGTCAGTTACTTGACTTCTGAGATTCCTGTCCTCCCCTGCTTATATCCGCCCAGCCGGTGCTTGGGGTCTGAGATTCAAATGGGCTTTCCGTGGCGGGCACGGCTGCTATTCAATGTGAGCTTAAGTTCTGGTGCTTGGGTGGGGACAGGGCCACCTCCTAGGCTCACTTCCCTCAGGGGCTTTATGCAGAGACCTTAGGTAATGGCCCTGAACTTCTGCCTGCTTGGGGAGTCCTGGGCTGCCATGTTCCCTCCGCCGCTGCCTCCCTAGGGGGTCCAGGCCACGGAGATACCCTGCTCCCCTCTCGACCAGCCCAGAAGTCTCTCTCACTGACCTGTAGCATCTGTGGGCAAAGGGACCTTCCCGGCCCCTGGAGGTTCCCTCCCTGAAACCTGCTCGGATCTGCTCCTCTGGGGCCACATGGTCAGGGCAGCGCATGGGTGGACTCCGCTGTCCAGAGTGCGACGGACCCCTGGGGATGGCTCTCCAAGGCTCTCTGGAACAGAAATCTTTTCCACTGTGTTTCTGCACGCCTTGCAGTGCTCCAGAATTTGTGGGGAGTTCTTCTTGCAGGAAATATATGGGCTGTGGGTTCGGAGCTAGCATACGTGAGTCTTTCTACTCCGCCATCTTGGCTCCCAATGAAACAAAATTAAGGGGAAAAAAAGAGGAATGAGAGGGTGAAAAGGAGAAGTACAATGAGATCAATTATCTCACATAAAAGATGCATCAAAGAGCTTTTATTGTAGAGGAGAAAATGAAAGAGGTATCAGGGGACGAATGAACCTTGCTCTCAGTGTGTTGGCTCAAAGAGGGACTTACATACATGTTCAGTTGGATATTGAATTCTATCTTACTCTACAGGAAAGTAGAAGAAGAAGGAGATAAGGGAAAAGGGGATGAAAGAAGGCAGTGTAGAAGGAGTGTAAAGTCAGAAGTAAAACACTTTAGAAAAATGGACAGGGTGAAAAGAGAGAGAGAATAGGATAAACAGGGGGAAAAAGATGGAGGAAAATACATAGTAATCATAGCTGTGAAAAAAAAATTATAGCATGTTTGTCTGACAAAGACCTTACTTCTCAAATACATAGAGAACTGAGTCAAATTTATAGGAACAAGAAGTGCTCCTCAACTGACAAATGGTTAAAGGATATGAACAGCAGTTTTCAGATGAAGTAAAACTGTAGTCATGAAAAAAATGCTTTAAATTACTATTGATTAGAGAAATGCAAATTAATACAACTCTGAGATACCACTTCACACCTAATTGGTGTGATTGGCTAATATGATAGAAAAGGAATATGATAAATGTTGGAGGTGATGTGGGAAAATTGAGACACTACACTGTTGATGGAGTTGTGAACCGATCCAAACCTCCTGGAGAGCAATTTGGAAAAAAGACCAAAGGACTATAAAACTATACATACCCTTTGACCAAGTAATACCACTCCTACATCTATATCCCAAAGAGATAAAAAGCAAAAAGGAAAAAGACCTTTAAGTACTGACACATATGCATATTAGCTCTTTTATTAGTGCAAAGAATTGGAAATTGAGGGAATGTCCACTAATTGGGGAATGGCTGAACAAGTTGGTTGTACATGGTTGTGATAGAATATCATTGCACTATACAAAACGATGAGCAGGAGGCTCTCAGAAAAACCTGGAAAGGCTTATTATGTCAACTAATGCAAAGTAAAGTAAGCAGAATCAGGAGAACATTAAATATAATGATAGCAATACTGTATGATGATCAACTGTGTAAAACTTAACTATTCTCAACAATGTAGATATATCTAAGACAATTCTGAAGATCTTATTATGAAAAGTGTTATCCATCTCCAGAGAAAGAAATGATGGAATCTGAATGCATATTGAAGCATACTTTTTCCTTATTTTTCTTGTTTATTTTTGGTCTGTGTTTTCATTCACAACATGACTAACATGGAAATATGTTTTGCATGACAACACACATATAACCTATTTCAAACTGCTTGCCTTCTTAATGAGATAAAGAGAGGATAGAGGGAGGGAGAGAATTTGGAACTCAAAATTAAAACAAAATAAATGTTATAAATTGTTTTTACATGTAATTGGAGAAAATAAAATATTAGAAAAATAAATAGAAAGTGGGAAAAAAGTCCTTACTCTCAGGAGTTCACATTCTAATTTTGAAGATTGTATCTATAGGAGTTCTCTGCTGCAACTCATATGAAAATGTTCCACAGTCCTTAGGATGCAATCAATAAGTGGATGAAAATGCATCTTCTTTAATGTCCTGTCTCCTGATATTCATAGCTGTTTCTGTTGCTAAACCATTTGTCAGTTCTGAGGACTTCAGTTGCAATAGCTTTTCATTTCAACTTTTCATTAGCTTTGACTTTTGATGAGGCAGGGAGGGGATCTTCGACTAGAGAAGCACATAGCAATTACTTCCTAGGATTATGACTGTGGGGGCTGACTGCAAGCAGCACCAATGGTCTGCCAAGACAATGCCACTCCTGGGCTTGTGTACTTACTTTATTTTTGGCACTGGTAACAATTGGCATTGGTAGTGTCAAGGAAAGGGGGCACTTCTCCAATTATTGCTTCCTTCATTTATGGCTGTGGAGTCTGGAGTGGAAACAGAGCCAGTGGTGTTGGAGGTACTGCTATTCTCCATGCTCTTAGGCTCAGGATCCTCCATCTATTTCCTTTGGGGTCTGAGTGACCATAGTGATCCAGACTGAGATAGTCTTCTTAATTGCCTGGCCCCATGCTGCCTCATCTCTCTCCCTGAGGATATCTTTCTTTTTCAGTTAGAGTGACTTGCTTGCATGGTAGGTAGCAGTTAGGTAGAGTGGGTGTTCCAGACTAAGTATCCAAACTTTGGGGAATTTAGTCTAAAGTAGAAGACATCATTCCTTTATTTTCCAACCCTGACCTTCCTCCTATCATAGATGAACAGAACCACTGTCTGTGCCCCAGAATCAATGTTCTTGTTACAAGATAAGGGGGGAATAGGATTGAGATATGCAGGTTGTCTCTATGATAGGGCAACCAAATATGACCTTTTCTTGCTGGAAGCATGGAGGCTGCTGGGGAAGGGGTAATATGTGAGGACTTTAATTATTAGTGTTCTCTATGGTAATTTCTAAGGACCTTACCTTGTTGGAGTGTCCTCTTGGCCTCTCTCTGTGAATCTATGTTTATGACTGTGTCTGTCTCTCCTGTACCCACTCCTGCCTCTTTGTCTATCTGCATCTGCCTCTATATTTCTCTCTCTGTCTTTGTCATTAGTCATTATTGAGAATAGTGTCTAGTTTGCCACCTTGTTGGCCCAGTATCCCAGAAGCTACCTTTCTTTACAACTATACTGTTGTTTTACATACATCTCTATTTTATTTATTTTTACTTCGCCTTCTTTTGTCAAAATACCTTTTGGTTCCTCACATCTTCAATAAAACCAATACATAAATTAAACACAAATAGTCATTTATTTAGATGAGTGAATGTGATCTATTTTTGTTACATAGTAGTAACTAGGGAAGGGAATCAAGGGCCTTTACCCCAGAACTGGGCTTTGCTTAGGAGTAGGAAACTTGTCACAGGGTAGCATTTAAAGGGCCACTGACAATAGTCCTCTAAGAAATAGATTAGGCGAAGGCTGGTGACAGTGTGGAGCTATAGTGAGGTCATATCAGTGACCCACAGGGTGGAGACAGTACCTAGAGAGTGGTTCAACTAGGGCTGCATACATGGCTCCGATTTGTGGAATTCTTTACATATTATTTCTTGGGTTGAGGGTGGACAGTGCCTGAGTAAAACAATGACCCTCCAGAGAAGTGGAGAATTGTAAGTGCTAGGTCACCTCAGGTCCCAGGAGTGAACTAGATATCAAACCCCCAACTGCCATCAGCCCAGAAAGGAAGACTCCCTAGGAAAGGCAAAGCTGACAAAGGCAGATAATGGTTCCTGTTCTAGGATCTTTTATTTCCCTTTAAATCTTACTCTGCCTTGTTTCTCAAACTTTCCTTTGAACAAGAGACTTAGGGGATGAGGTGACTAGAAGATTGGATTTATTGCCAGGAGATTAAAAATGATCACCTGAGAATCAAGAGGTCCCTGGATGTCCAGGAATAGGGCTATCTCGGTGTTAGCATTTCTCCACTGACTCTCAGCACAACTGACTCTGGGATAAAGAGTGTTGGTTCATTTTAGCAGAGCAGAAGAGGAGACCAGTTTTTCATCCCCTGCTATAGGACTTTGCATTTTTGGGAATGTGGTTCCATCCCCTGTTTTTATTTCCTTTGTCTCCTTACTTTTCCAGCTTTCCCAAGGATGGGGATGGGGCAGGATGTGTGAGAGCTTGGCACCAGTCTATAGCTGGAAGAAACAAAGCCCACTTTCCCTCCCTCCTCTCCCCCTCACTTTCCCTGAATTCTTGGTTCTAACCTCTAAGTTGCCATCTAACTCTAGCATGATACTTGGAGGGTTTTAGTGGGGTTGTCTTCAAGACAGATTTTTAGTTCCCCAGCTCTTTGCTTTAAGAGCTGCCACTTTCCCCGTGCATGTAAGTAATGAGGCATCTCATGTGCCAAATGTGAAGAAATACCTGATCTTAATAGGAAATTATCTAGAATGATTAGTTAACAGGAAGTCTTCAAATGCCCAGCTTCCTCTGTGTGTAAAGGTAGGAATACCCTTATTATGCTATTGGCCTTGGGAGTAGAAAGTTCTTTCCTCAGGTGCAAAATTTCTTAATTAAGAATTTCTTAATTTCTTAATCTTAATTCTGTAGAATGGGGATGGTGGAGGCCCAGGGCAAGGCCCTGAAATGGGAATTAGGAATTTGCTTTTTCATTTTATCTCAGTTGCCAACTATCTGTGTGACTTTGGATAAGTCATTTGGTATCTCGTATGTAAACTAAGGCATTGGGACGAGGTGATTTTTATGATGTCTTCTAACATTCTATGATTCTATATTTAATTCCCTTGAAAGATGCCATCAATCTGCTTATCCTTCTCACCTTCCCCCCGACCCCCAACACACTTTAGGTTTGGAACAGAGATTTAAAACAAGGAAGACCTCACAGGATTTTTTAAATGTGTTACTTTTTGTGTTTGAGGGAACACAGCAGATCCTGAGAGATAACCATGGCATCCGTTCTTGGCTGGTTTGGAGTTCATTTCCCTCTTAGAGCCCTCTAATTATATATCAGTTTCATCAATCTCTTTGGCCAAAAACTAGATGAAGTTTCTTCTGGAATTCACCCAACCCGGTTTATATTTGACCAGGGAAAGATGGTATTGAATACTTGGAAGGAATATAATGTTTTAAAGGGTCCCAAAGTACAGTTCTTTTCACAGTCAGTGATGCACTATTAGCCAGCAAATGTTAATTTCCAACTTAATAAAATTACAAAAATCTGAATCTCAAAATAGAGAACATTTAAGGAACAACCCTTTGGGGAGTGCTTGCTATCAGCCATGCATAAAGCCCAATTGGATCTTGCAGTAGTACTTACTGTAAATGAGCATCTGTTCCTAAGCCTATTAATTCTCTTGCCATAGGAAAGCCATTAATATGTGAACGCATGTGGTGACCTGGAGGCAAATGTAGAGTAAATCCTTTTGGTAGTGATGGGAGGTGCTAAGCAGGTAGGAGGTTAGGACTCTTGAAGAGAATCACTGAGGGCTACCTTAACACACTTGTGACTGACATCTGAGTGGCAGTATCGTTTCACTGGTCAGGTAGGCATGTCCAGTTTATTCAGTTCAAGATAGATAATGATCAATGTAAGCAAATTCTCAGAAGAGCTAGGGATATTTACTAATGGATATGAGAAATGTAATAAGAAATGATGGTAATGGAGTGTCAGAATTGTTTTTTTAATCATTGGGCCAAATAAATTGGACATGACACAGAATACTTACATTGATGCATGAGAACATTCTGGCATCTTTAGAGAGAAATGCAATTATCTCAATGAGTTGAGTTCTTCATCATCTGTTCATCAATAGTTAGGAACCTGGGACCTGGAATGGCGCAATAGGTAGGGATTTCAAAGAGACAAATTCGAACTTGATGTAAGGGGAAAAATCATGACCTGACTCAGCAGGTAAGGAGCTCCTTTTAGATTAAAATATGAGCTTTTTGAGGAGAAGGATTGTCTTTTGCCTCTTTTTTTTCATCTCAGGACTTAGCACAGTGATTGGCACATAGTAGGCATTTAATGGTTGGTTGTTGCCCTTCATTCTCAGAAAGAACCAAAATGGCATTACCATGCTAGAGTTGTTTCACTGTGTCCAACTCTGACCGATCAGACCAATACTAGCTCAAAACGCTGAACCATAGGTCAGGAACAAATAGTCTGTGTGAATATTTGGAGTGGATACTCCAAAGTTGTGCCTCCTGAAATTCCTTTGAGCTATCTCAATTCTGCATTGCTCATAGAACACAGCATTTTCTCTGGTGTTTAATAGATGTTTACTGACCGACTGACCCTTTTGTTGGAAGATTTTATACCAAGTCTGGATGACCAATTGCTTAGTAATTAGTCGAGGAATGAGTTGGTTGATAGCTACCAAAGTCCCTTCCAACTCTGAGATTCTGTGAAGTTTTGTGAGCTGCTAAGGCAAATTTTTAATGTCATATAAGAATTTGGAAAAAATTCTTGAGTAAGGCTATTTCTTTGCTTTATTTTTATTCCAGACCTATGATTTAATTAGTACAGAAAACTCCCAGAGATGAAACTCCTTTTATCAATGCAAATTTTCAAATTCTTTTAAGCTTCTTCAATGGAAGGTCTTAATTTTCTTGGAGAGTTGAAAGGTTAAGTGCCTTGCTCAGGGTCATTGACCCAATATTTATTTGTCAGTGACTCAAGGTTAACTTTCAATCTATTAATATATACTGCCCCTATCCCCACTTTGGTGGCATATATTCTAAAGCTTGTTTTACACATTTATAAAAATTTGACAGCTATTTAAAATAACTTTAATGGACAGAATTTGTCCACTTGGTATCTTTGGATAGATGATTTCATTTTAATTCTTATAATCACACTGTTCATGACTGTGTACATATGGAAACACACTAAACTGGTGACTGTTTTCTTGTGCTTTGGGCAACAATCTTGGCTCTCCATCACTTACGTGCCATAAAGACAAATGATCCTTCTTGAGTGATTTGTGAAGAGGGATATACTTTACTGTCTTTAATTAGCCACCTGTCTCAAAGGTTAGTTGTGTGGATCAAACGAGATAATGTATATAAAGCACTGTGTAACATAAAGAGCTATGTTAATGTTCACTATTGTTACCATTATTTCCCATTCCCCTGCTACCCCATTATACAATTAATAGTGATTTAGTGTTTGTGATTAATTTTATGGTATTGCAAAGAAAATTGGAATAAAGACTCACATTCTTATCACTACCCAATAATTCAACAAAGAACTATTAGCCTTGCAATCAAAGGCAGGGTTTAATCCAGCTCACTATCTCCAAATAAACATTCCCAATACACAGGCCTTTCAATTTTTTTCCCTCTACTATGATATAAGGACTAATCAGCTCTCCTCTGCCTATAATTATTCATGAATAAAGGATGAGAATAATAAATGAATCTATATTTTTGATTCAAGGATTTTAAAAGGGAATTTTTCTAAAGGTTTCACAGCATTAGGGGATGAAAGCAACCTATCAGCTAAAACATTCATTTTGAGACAGGCAGTAGTAAAATGCTTATGTCTTTGCAAGTAATCAAGTGCTTGCATATGTGTTTCACGATGAAGCAGATATTTCTTTAATTACTCTGTCAAAATGAAACCTCAAGCTGACTCTAAAAGTTTTTTTAACCTGATGCAAATTCCGAGTTCTTTTTATGTGTGCTTTGGAGAGGGACCTATTTACTTTGCAATTTTCAGGTAACTCTATGCACCCCCAATTTGTAAGCATAATTGGTTGGTACACATAATAGAATTTACCAAGTATGCCTTTTGAATCTCAAGATGGTCCCAGAAGATGGCTTAAATTACCTCTTAAATTCATTATTGCTTTGATTCGGTGATAGCTGTTTCTGTGACAGACAATGCTGCTAAGGTTCCATCACTATCTGGGATCTTTTATTGTCTTGTTTCCTTGTGACAATTTAACATGGCAGATTTCTGAACTGCTTCTACTAGAGTAAGAAAAATGATCCGTTGAAATGGAGAAAATAGCCGGAATTGGAATGAAAATGACTTGTGGTCAGCTGAGCCTTCTCTGGGGATGGGATACATGTCAGGATTTCTCTGTAATTTCACATCCTCTGTGATTATCTATTCTTACTTTGACATAAATAATGCTTTACCAAAGGAAGTGAAATAAAAGGAAAGAAACGGAGTCCTACAAAAATTAAATGGCTTGGTCTGTGTTATGTGGTTAAAAAGCAATTGAACCAGCATTTGAAACCAAGGCTTCTCACTCCAAAAAACAGTTCTCTTTCTTTTTCATCGATTTAACATTGTTTCTCTCTATATTTGAGTAAAGTTTTAAAATGTAAGAATACCGGTCATCTCTACCCACATTTATGGAATAACTTTGGCTACTTTTCCTTGCGTAAAACAAGCATATATTAGACTTAGGTGATCTGAAGTTTCCTCTATGAGATGAAGGGGAAATAACTGTGATACTTCAGCATCAGTGGGTGAACCCCTTAACTCAGTGGGTCCAAGAGGAGAGCTAGTGGTTAGTCAAAAAGAACAAATTGTTCAATAATAGGGAACTGTGAGGAAAAAGCTGAATTACAGGATGGAATCTTATTTAAACAGGATACCCCAAGTCCCAATAAGATTTTATAGAAAAACTTATAGATAAGTTTTTATAGAAAAGTTGTGATTTCCACTATTGATGAGAGAAATACAAGTCAAAACAACTCTGAGGTATATCAGATTGGCTAACATGAAAAAATAAGAGAATGATAAATGTTGGAGAAGATGTGGGAAAATTGGAACACAAATACATTGTTAGTGGAGTTGTGAACTGATCTAACCATTCTGGAGAGCCCAAAGGGCTATAAAATTGTGCATACCCTTTGACCCAGCAATGTCACTTCTAGGACTATATCCCAAAGAAATCATAAAAATGGGAAAAGGACCCACATGTACAAAAATATTTATAGCAGCTCTTCTTGTGGTGATAAAGAATTGGAAATTAAGGGGATGTCCATCAATTGAGTAATGACTGAACAAGTTGTAGAATATAAATGTAATGAAATGCTATTGTGCTATAAGAAATTGTGTAGACTTCAGAAAAACCTGGAAAGTCTTATATGAACTGATGCTGAGTGAAATGAGCAGAATCTGGAGAACTCTGTACACTGTAACAGCTACATGGTGCAATGACTGACCTTGATAGACTTAGCTCTTCTCAGCAATGCAAAGGTCTAAGACAACTTTGAAAGATTCATGAAAGAAAATGCTATCCACACTCAGAGAAAGAACTTTGGAGTCTGAATGCAGATGGAAGCATCTATTTGCTCTACTTTTCTTTGGTTGTTTCTTTTGTTTCTTCCTTCTCATGGTTCCTCACATTAGTTCTAATTCTTTTTTTATCATGACTAATGTGAAAATACATTTAATATGAATGTATAAGTAGAGCTTATATCATTGCACACTTGGGGAGGGAGTAGAAGAGAGTGAGGGAGAAGATTCAAAACTCAAAAGCTTATGGAAGTGAATGTTGAAAACTAAAAATAAATAAATTAATTATAAAAAATTATAAAAAGGTTGTGATTTCAATAGTGTCTAAGGATGGGCAGGATTTAGGTAAGATATGTAGGGGAAAGAGGACTTTCCAGGAGAGAAAGAATAGTAGAAATATGGAGAAAATAATATATTTGGGGACTGTAAGTCAATCATATTAGTTAAAGTGAAGTGCTGAGCATAGCTAAAAGTTAAAGCAAAAGATAAAAATGAAGATTAGGATCAAAGTTGAAAGAATCTTGAATGTTTGCCAAAGAAATTTAGACATTGATATGGAGTCATTGGGAGACTATGGAGGCTATTTGATCAAGAGAATGACATTATGGCATTTAACCCATGATTTCTGCATATGGGTAGTTTATAATCGAGTAGACTAAGCTAACGTAATATTCTTTAAAAGACATAACATGGAAAAAACCCTATGTTTTTATTGATTATTAATATCAAATGAGGGCAACTAGGTGGTGCAATGGATAGAGTGCTGGACTTGGTTTCAGGAAGACCTGAGTTCAAATCTGGCCTCAAAGAGTTACTAGCTGTAACTCTGCCTCAGTTTTTTCATCTGTAAAATGAACTGGAGAAGGAAATGGCAAACTACTCCAGCATCTTTGCTAGGAAAACGCCAAATGAGATCATGAAGAGTAGGACAGACCTGAAATGACTGAACAGCAACATGAAATGAAGCATAAGAAAGGGAGAGGTCAAAGATATTTGCTTTTGTTAAAAAAGCCTGTTTTTTAGTGCAGTGTAAAGACTGCACAGATGGCATGCTCATCATATTTGTACATGTTACAAAGCTGGAATGGCTACTTAATAAACATTTAGTGAGCATTTAGTGTGCCACTAGAGTTAGATAGAAAAATAGAAGACAGTCCTTGCTCTCAAGGAGCTCATAGTCTGATCATTTGTGTAAGTAGAGGGCTTTGCTTGGGCAAAGAGAAGGGCCAGAGATAACTACCACTTTGGATGCTAGAGTTAGGATCAAAAATCTTGATAGATGCTATCTTATGCTTGGATGCAAAATCATCTTTTCTACTATAAATGGGAGAAACACGAACTGACGGAAATAATAATCTAGAAGTTTTAGTGAATTGCATGTTTAATGTGAGTCCATTATGTGCTGCAATTGCCAGAAAACTGCGGTAGTTTGTGTTTGAATCAACAGAGGCATAGCTTCCTGGAATAACAAGGTGACAGTCCTTCCACTGTACCCTGTTCAGATCTCATTTGGAGATCTGTGTTTAGTCCTTGATACAAGGATGCTATTGACAAACTAGCGAGTATCAGAGGACAAACAGACCTTGAAACCATCTCATACGAGGGTTTGTTGAAAGAACTGGGAATGTTTAGTCCCCCAGTTATACTTTAAATCATTGGAAAAACCATTCTTAGTTCATAGATTGTACCAAAACAGACAATGGGCCGTAGTTTGTCAACTCCTGTTTTAGTGTATGCATTGGACTAGATTGATATTGAGGACCCTTTCAACTCTCAGAGTCTGCGATTTTTCTCTAGACTTACCATCAGCCGTTCCTTCAACCACCAATTTTAGAATAAATGTAAACCCATTTTTAGCTCATAGCTGTACAGAAACAGGTGGTATGCTGAACTGGAACATAGTTTGTTGACCATTGTTCTAAATGAATCCTCATTTAAAATAGTGAACAAATGCTTATCCAGTTCTTGTTTGAATTCCTCCAAGTGAGAGGAATCTACCATCTCTTGATGAATCTTCTTCTTTTGCATATTTCTAATTGTTAGGAGACTCCGCCTCCCCCTAACTCCCATATCAATTCAAAATTTCTCTAATTGCAACTTCCATTCATTATTTCTTGTTATGTCCTTTTGGGCCATGTGGAACAAGCCTGATTCTTTATCATATGACAGATCTCCAAATATCTGAGTGTAGTTATGGTACCCCATCTTCTCTCTACATCAAGCATATTATGTTCCTTCAATGGATTTCTTTATGTCATAGGCTCAATTTCCTTCACCATCCTCATTGCCCTCTTCTAGGCATTCTCAAACTTAAGAATATCTTTCTTAAAATATGTCACCTGCAAGATCAGAGGACAGAGAGATTATTAATTAACTCTATATTACTGGAAGATGTGCCTCTTACTGAAGTCTAAGGTTACATTTCTTTTGGCTACCACATTACACTCTTGAACTGATGGAAAAATACAAAATCATGAATTTGGTTTTGAAAAAGTAATAAAGGAGACTCATGAGGAATGTGACAGTTATGTTGAAATATCTAAAATGTTGTCTTTTAGTTGAGAAATTGAATTTGTTCTGTTTGACCCAGAAGAGCAGAAGCAGATACAAGAGGAAGAAGCTGGAAAGGAGGCAAATTTAACCTTAATATCAGGGGAAAAGGTCCTCGCAATTAGATCTGTTCAAAACTGGAATGAGCTACCTTAGTAAGTTATGGATTCTCTTTCCTTGGAAGTCTTTCAGGGGAGAATGGATGGACTCTTGTTAACTATATCATAGAAGGAATTCTTTTTGGATATATTGGAATAGAGGCCCCTTCAGATTTTCACCTTCTCTGATTCTGAATTTAAATTGAAGAAGGATTTGACATTGTCTTGATTAAATCAGTCTTTGGAACATGGCACACCTTAGCAAGATTTATGATCTTTCACTAGAGTTGAGCCAACTATCCATATAAGAAAAAAATAAATAGATGAAGAATGACATTTTTCCAGGATATGATAGGTAGTTGGATTCAAAGTCTATAAGGATGATCTGTCTTGACAGTCTTTGGTACAAATACTCCAGATGGATAATGAAATGGGCTTAGAATTGTATAAGAGGTGGAGATCATGATGGATTGTCTTTAGAAATTGCAAAATACTTTCAATGATCTCACATTTTTCTTTTCTGAAACAAGGGTCTAAAAATTTTTCTTCCAGTTATGCTGAGTTATATGCCAGTCTGAAGGATTAAAATAACAGATTATGTGAGGGACAGTGGTGAATTCTCTGCCGAGCTTGAGTAGGAGGTGGAATATCAACAATGAAGAATGGTGCAAAGGAAGAGGTACAAAAGTTAATCATCAGAGATATATAGTCAGTAGAGAAGGTAAAACATCCATATAATGAGAGTCAGTGACAACTGATAACTGATTCATTTTGTGTAAGAACACAAAATCAAGAGATCTAGAGGAAGGCGGTCAGTATGTCAGATATATTCTTATTGGAAAATTTGTGGCAAAACAGGAGCAGGAATTGCCTTGGATAAGGAAGTGTGAATGTCATGGAATGTGTCATTAGAGGTAGTCACCTCATCATCTATTGATGCGTTAATGTATGGCTTTTACATCTTACCCTACTCAGAAGATTTCTCTCTGTCTTGGTCTCTCTGTCTCTGTCTGTGTCTCTGTCTCCCTCTCTGTATTATTAATGTATTTAATAGGATTAGTATATTTTAATGGAATAGGAAGATCTTTCTCATCCCTCAATAGGCCTATGTGACTTGCTTAAGTCACATGGATGCCTAAGTCATATGAATTTGAATTATGTGAAGTCTGATGGGAGGAGCTTGCTGAACTGGTAGAAATGGAAGAGGCAGAACTGGAGCAGAACTGAGAGGAAGTTGGTCAGACTCGTCAGAGCTGGGAAGGCCAGAGAAAGCAGGTAACTGGCTGTGAGTGAGAGAAGGGCACTTTGTTCAGGGGAGTCTGACAATGTGTATAGACTTCTTGGTTACCATGATGGATTTCTTTGTTGCTATGATGGATTTGGTTTTCTGGTGTTGGGATTTGGCTTTCTGGTGTTTGAATAAATGTTTTGGTTGTGTCTTCCATGTGGAGAGTCTGTTATATTTTGCTATTCAGAACTGTGCTTGTAAGTATTCATAACCTATGCAGGCACTATGAATATTACATTGGCACTACACTTTCTCTCTGTCTTTCCATGTCTGTCTTTCCATCTCTTTGTCTCTGTTTCTCTTTCTTTGTCTTTTTCTTTCATTAATTATGAAACTGGCTTTCAAGCTACAGTGCTAGGCTACTCTACAAATAAATATAATGCAATATAATTCTAAAACTACATTACTTTTTTAAATGTAGTTTTTTTATGTTCTGAGTTCTACAGTGCCATTTTCTTAAACAGTTTGGCAGAACAAGTGGTCTTTCAGATATAATACAATTTTAAAGTATTTATTGGGTTCTGATACAAATTCTGCCATTGGTTGTGGTTGGTATTAATCTCCATTAATCATATATAGTATTTTATACCATACAATATGATATATGGTATCTATTATAACATATAGATACAATATAATATACAGACACAATATAATATATAGACATAGTACATATACATACACATGTATGTGCATATATGTGTATATACATACATAGATATATGTATGTATTGCTTGTGTGTATATGTGTATTTACTCATCTGAATCTGTAATATCATTAGCATATGGAATTCCTGGTATGGAAACCCCATTCAGTGATGCAGATAGGCTACTGGTCTATAAATCATTGTCTTAGAGATTTTCCTTAGGACAATAAGGGGTTAAATGACTTGCTTATGGTCACACAGGGTATATCAGAGGCAAGGCTTATTCCTGGTTCTTCTTGACTTCAAGGCCTGCCCTCTATCTATTATGTCAGGTTGTCTGTCACTCCTTTAATATTATGTTTAAATTGCATGACCTGGGATCAGGAACAGAGAATCTGATGCTAGAATAATCAGTCACAGAAATAGCTTCTTCTTTTTTTATTTCTTCTTCTGGTATTTCCCTGGGGGAGGTAGTCGGAAAGAAAGGGCTACCTCTTTACAGCAGCATTGCCACGTATGTGTAGATTTGTTTATGAAAGTGATAATTTCTAGACTTTTTTCTCTATCCCTGAGATAAATGTCCGGCAACCCCAGTATAGGCAAAGAGAATTCACTATTGTATTCACATTCATGTTATATCTCCCAAACATAGGAAGGGCCATGCATTATTCAGTGGCTATTCATGGACTCTTACATATGATTGCTTACCAAGTGCATTCATCAAACCTGCTTCAGTGTTAAGTAGGTCCCTTTGGGACTTTTTGGCAAATTCCATCCATTCATCATGAAGCTTCCTTAACATCATGCAGCTGTTTAGCCCACAGTGAAATCATTTAGTACAGCACAGCCCAGAGTCCATGCAGTCTGGTTGCTGAAGGCTCATTATCCAGTGCTGCTTGAGAAACAGAGTCTGACTTATAGGTATTTTTCAAGGACTAAAACCTGGGAAGCAAAGGATCTCATTTTTTGGGATATCACAGAGATTTTGCACTCAAAAATATAGTGACTATTCTAACTACTCCCTCCTCCCCTCACAACAATGAGCTAGGACTGATTGGGTGAAATGACCACCCATTATAACAAAATGATGGCATAAGCTAGAGCAGTCGTCTATCATGCTTATAATTGTCTTTCGCTTTAGTTAAGAATTGAATCTTGCAGCTTCCAAACTTAGATGGACTCACACCCAGAAATTTTCCAAGCCAACCATTCTTTGTAGATCAAATAGATAAAGAACCAAAGGACGTGAACACGTTTTGATTTTTTTTTTTTAAATTTTTGGAATGGTTCTTTAATGGGAAACTCTTTAATGATATTTGTACTTTGGAAAATAACCACAAGGTGGCACCACAGCATTTAAAATTTGTTCCATTACCTACATAATGGAAAGACTTAGTAACAAAATTGTCATTAAAAAAGTAGTTAAGATTGTATTGGTCTCTTTTGAAAATCATCTTTTTAGATTCAGATATGAAAGGCATTGCAAAGACAAATTATTATGTAGGGAAACTGAAGTTTTAAAATTTCAGGTATTTTATAAAGAATAAATTCAATGGGACAAGTATTCAGAAAGGACAATTATGGATCAAGGTAGGAAAAGAAATGCTTAAGAATAAAACGAAGTAGGTACCTTCAGTTTGAGATAACCAAAATGAGTTCTTCCCCATTTTGTAAATGATATAATGACTTGGATGGATTTTTTTTTTTATTGTAGATTATATCAAAGTATGAGTAGTTGCCATCTCATTTCACAAATGAAGAGAATGAGTTAATTCAAAGAGATTACATGTTTAACAAGGATTAATAAGGGAAATGGTGATATTTAATCTGGAGAAAAAAGAGATGGGATAAGCTGACAGGGAAGCTATCTTCAAGAATTTTTAAAAAGCTTTTACATGGAATAGACTTCTGCTTTATGTTAGAAAGCAGAACTAGGAACAATGAATGCCAATTGTAGAGTGGTAGACTAAGGCTTGATATCTACATCCAGTCAGTTGCCAAGAATTCTTGGTTCTCCTTCTACACATCTCTCAGACCTATCTGTTCCCTTCTCTCCGAAGCATAGCTGCCAGCCTAATTCAAGCCCTTTCACCTAACCTCTTGAAATAGGCTCCTAATATGGTTTCTCTGAGGCCAGTCTCTTCCCTCACCAGGTCATCACCTACAATGTCATCTTTACAACTGTAAAATTGCCATTACTAAAGTATATGCCTTTCCCTTATTTGAGGATATCTACTAGTTTCTTCTAGCCTCTTGGGTAAAATGCAAAATTTTCAGGCATTTAATGTCTTTTTTATTATGACTTCAACCAATGTCCCCAGACTGCTCTTGTACTAGTCCCCCTTGAAATGCTACATTTCTATTTCCCATTCATGATGTAGTCATCACCTCTGGGTGACCTCTAAGCCTAGAATGCTCTCCATCCTCACCTTTGCTTCCTAGAATCCTGACCTTTATTCAGAGGACTACTATTAGAGGTAGTTTTTTTTTAATAAGTACAGATTGAATTAAATGGCCTCTCATGTACCTTAATATTTTTAGTTTCAAAGATCATATACATGTTTAAAAGAGATCTTTCTTGATCTTCCTAGGCCCCAGAAACTATTTTTTAACATATTTCTACATATTTGTTATTGCTTTTTTCCCTCTAAAATATAAGTTCCTTAGGGACAAGAATTGCTTCCTTTTTCATTTTTGTATTCTCAGGACCTGACATGGCATACAGTAGATTCTCACTAAGGGCTTATGGAATTGTTACAGAGCTTTTGTTTTCTTTACAATCAGATATGTTATTCAAGAGTAGAATGGGAAGCTTCTTCATTAGACACCTTTAATAATAACAATAATGATAATTGAGGCAGATAGGTAGAGTCAGAAGCCCTGAGTTCAGAGATGACTCTACCTAAGTAAATGTGAGTCATTTAACTAACCTCTGTTTGCCTCAGTTTCCTATAAATGGAGATACTAATAGCCCCTACCTCCCACATTTGTGGGGAGCACCCAAAAAGATAATAATAAGAATTGTAAAGCACTTAGCTGGTGCCTGGTATATAGCAAGCACTACATAAATGTTAGATTTTATTTTTGTGAAAATCTGCAAAGCACTTCATAAATGCTGTCTCATTTTATTCTTATGGAAACCTTGAGAATTATATATTATTTTTCCCATTTTGCACATGAAGAAATTGAAGAAGATTTACCAAAGGGTCCCCCAGCTAATAAGTTTCTAGGACTGTATTTGAACTCAAGTCTTCTTGACTCTGGGTCCAGTGATTTATCTATAGAATCATCTAGTTACTTCAGTCCCATCAAACTGGCAAAGATGACAGAATTGAAGAGTGATATCTGTTAGAGGGACTGTAGGAAAACAGGCACATGAATGTCCTGTTGGGTCTATTCTAGAAAACAATTTTGAACCATATCTGGACTCCTGATCAAGCACGCTATCCATCACACCACTTAGTCTGTAATAGAGAAAGATTTTTTTTATAGTTAAGTGAATTTTTGGACTCAATTATCATGGGAATATTTAAAAACTCCAATATTATCTTAGTTCGTTAGACTCTAACGACTCTAACACAGGAGTTCTTAACATTGTGTGTGTGTGTGTGTGTGTGTGTGTGTGTGATGGACTCCCTTGTAAGTCTGGTGAACCCTTCCAAGAATGATATTTTTAAATGCATAATATGTATATACATATTTATACATTTACTAAGGAAATCCATTGTATTGACATATAGTTATCAAAATATATTTTTGAAAGTTCACAGATCCCAGGGTAAGAATTTCTGCTCTAGGGTTTTAGATAAAGAGCTGCTGCATGCATACTACTCACTCTGGGGGCAAACTCCAAGCAAGAATTTGATGTGGGGGCAGAAGATGAGACATGGCTTGGTTGAGAAGAGCAGAGTAGCCTAAGTAACTCTAGGGACCATATGCATAGAGGATCTGTGGTTGTGGCGAAAAGTCAGTTTGCTGTTTTTCCCAATCCTCACTGTATATTGGTGTTTTATCATACTCAGGTTACACAGCATTTGATGGTACAAAGAGATGAGGTCAGGTATATCTGATTTATTTTATACTTAAGCACTTTATAAACTTTGTGAAGAAAGTCTTACACTAATACATATATATGTGCGTTTAATATATATATATACACACACACACATACACATATATATACTATAACTATATCCTTATCTGTTTCTTTCTTCTTATCTATCTACATCCATCCATCCATCTATCCATCCATCCATCTATCCATCCATCTATCCATCCATCCATCTATTCATCTTCTGTCTGTCTATCTATCTATCTATCTATCTATCTATCTATCTATCTATCTATCTACCAATACATATTAGCCTGCTGATTGGTCTCCCTGCCTCAAATATCTCTTCAATTCATCCTCCAATCAGCAATCTTAAAGCGTAGGTCTAACCATATCACCCTTCCCAGCCCCATCCTCATCTCCATTCAATAAGTTGTAGTGGCTCCTGTTGCCTCTGGGATCCAATAGAAAACCCTCTCTTTGCAGTCCCTTCATTCTTAGCCCCTTTCTACCCTTTCTGCCTTCATTCCACTTGTTTTGTGATTCATGGGCACTGGCCTCCTTGTTGTTTCTTACACATCATGCTCCGTCTCTTGATTCTGAGTATTTTCACTGACTGTCTCCCATGCCTGAAATGGTCTTCCTCATTTCTTTCTCCCCACTTCCCTGATTTCCTTCAAATCTCAGCTGAAAGTCTATCTTCTGCAAGAAGCCTTTTCTGATCCCCCTTAATGCTAGTGATTTCCTTACATGATTATCTCCAATTTATCTTTTTGTAAATGGCTGTTTGTATATTGTTACCCCATAAGACTGCGAGCTCTTTGAGAACAGAACTTCTCCCCTTTCTGTGGATACCCAGCATTTAACACATCCTCAATTGTTCAGTCATTTTTTCAGTCATGTCTGACTCTTCTGATCCCGTTTGGTGTTTTCTTGGCAAAGATACTTCTGTTTATTAGTTTTTTCTCTGGATGCAGATGGCGTCTTCTTCATATGTCCTTTGTGGCTAATTTGGGTATTTTTAATAGTCAAAATGACTATATTTGCTCAAAGTTGTTTTTAAAACAATATTGCTGTTATACAACATTCTCATGGTTCTGCTCATTTCTTTCTTCATTATTTCATGCAAGTCTATCCACGTTTTTCTAAGATCACCTAGCTCATCATTTCTCATAGCACAATAGCCATCACAATTGTATACCACATCTTGTTCAGCCATTCCCTCGTTGATGCGCATCCCTAAAATTTCCAGTTCTTTGCCATCTTAACAAAGGGTCTTGACAAATGCTAATTGATTGGATAACTAATAGAGAGATCCTATATTATTTATTTAACTGAATATGAAGTTGATAGGCATGAATATCTGGCTATATGGTTGCAATGTGACACAGTTGGACTCAGAGGACCAGGGGTCAAAACCTGATTTGGCCAATCATATGAACGTGTTCTATTATTTCTTCTTTTTGGTGTCTGAAGTTCTTGATTTGTAAAATTAAAAGATTGAACTCTAAGTCAAAATCTATGATCTCCCCTTGTGAGGATAGTGAGGGTAATTTCTTGTGAATGATGATCTAGCTCAGTGAGGAATCTCTTCAGTTTCCCAGGGATTGATGTCATTATTAAAATGACAGCTATAGCATTCAGTGGTCTTTAACTTGAACTTGGTGATACATCTCCCCTACCACATTAATAAAGACCTCTGTTTTATGCTTTGAGTGATACTAAGGATCAGACTGTCAACAACCAATGATATCTATTGTTATATCATTTGAAGAATCCTGAGTAGTTTTGAAATATGAGTGGGAAACATGTTGTGGAAGAGGTTTACGGAGAAATTTTGTCTTATCAAATACAATTTTGCTTTTTTGTAGTCAGCAAATAAATACAGTGGAATGTTTTATTCTTTACCACTTTTAGTCAACTGTGTGATGGTAAAGAAAGAGTGTGTTTGTTATAAGAGTACATATAAAAACTTGTTTCCCTCTTCTAGTGCTCTGATTAACCTCACATGTTCTGTCAATCCATATTTAGTTTATTTTGATGTGTTTTATATCTATGAGAAAGTAGGGAGATAGACTGGAATTCCTGATGTTCTCTTGATCATTTTTTTTGTTAATAAAATCTAATATATTTTCCATACAGTTTCATTTCTCCCTCCTGAAGATAACTTGAGAATCAACTTCTTAATACAGTCAAAATTGAATGACTTCTAGCATAAAATTCTGTATATATCTGATCTAATCCAACTGTTTTCCTCATCTTTGTTAGCATTGTTAAATATAAAGAACTGTTAACCAGCGTACTTTCTTTCTGTCTCAGTTTGGCTGATGTTAAGATAAGCTGACTAATGACGATAGTAACTCGTTTTGGACATTCATTGTGGTATTCACTTAAGAACTTGGGTTTTCATTACTTTTTTACCTAGTAATTTCACTGAAATACTCATTGCCTTTCAAACTATCAGGAAGCATGCAGTTAGCCTGATCAATTACATCAGACTCAACATGCCATATACACTCTACCAAGCACTTTCTTGTGAGTTAATAATCTGTTTTCTTTCATACCCCTTGTTTACAATTCTTCTACTAGCTATCAAATAATTCAGCTAATTTGTTTTTTTTAAATAATTAAATATTCAGATAGAAATACAGCATTTTGAAACATCAGGAATACTATTTGTGCAGAAATGTGGGTTCTTAGAAGTAATACCTCTGTTTTATTTTTAATTTTAGTAAGATGCTTTAATCTTTATCTTTTGATTTATTTAGTTTTATTTTAATTATATCATTATTTTAGAAATTAAATATTTCTCTTTGATCATAAAGAAAAAAACAATGTCTTTTAGCCTATACTAACACACATTTATATGGAACAGAAAGCCACTAGCAATTTGCCTTCGTATCCACTCAACATGCTTAGTTCTGTGATATCCTGAGGTTAAGGAAAAATGAAAATAATAATTTTTCTTCCAACCTATCAGCTTTTCTTATGCTAAAATGACTTTCTATCTAAAAACATGAAAACTATAATAATATCATATGGGTAAATAGAGGCAGAATCAGAAACACAATCCAGTGCTCTCCATCTATTATTCTTGTAATACTTCTCAGCCATTAAAAAAAAAAGTAAATGTGAACTTACTGAAAACTGAAAGTGCAGAAGAGAAAAAACAGATTTACTCTGAATCTATTTAAATGTCACACTATTGTATTAGTTTTTCCTCAGAACTTCTAATGTAGATTGAAGAGGGAGCAAATGCCTAATAGAATATGAGCTGTTACCCTAGTAAAATGAATACTTCCATAAAGGTCATATATTCCTCACCATTTTCAATCTCTCTTTTCCTGGAAAAACTCTACTCCCTCTGCCTTTTTTATTTTGGTCAAATTGTCCTGGGCTTCTCTTAAACACAGTGTATACCACTAAGGAGTCATATATCTGCCAATGTGTCATTTCTAGTCTTTCAACTCTGCTGTGATTCATCTTTTGTTGAATGTTTTTGATATTTCAAAATAAGAAAACAGTTTAAAATGGAGTCTCATAAAGACACAACCCCAAACACACCCATGACACTTCTTTTCCCCTCACCACTTGTTAGAGGGTCTTGTTTACACCAGAACAATGCTGTCTTCACAGTTGGCATTTAACAAATGCTGGTCAAATGACTGTGCATTTTAGAAGTCAACTTATAAAGAACGGATGGTTTGGGTGATATGAGCTATTGGAGAAAGGAATCTTATGTTTATGTATTTTACTTATTATTAGCTCTTCATGTAGAACTTGAAACTTCAAAGTTTCAAGGATGCTTAAACTCTCTCAGAGAAGTAGGTATTGTAGGCATTATCTCTTTTTTTTTTAACAAAAGAGGAAAATGGAGAGCAAAGACATAACATGAGCTGGCTGTGGTCATATAACTAGCAGAGTGAGAGCTGCAATTTGAACACAGAGCTGTCTCACTGAAATACCAGAGTTCTATCCACCAAACCATACTGACTTCCACTGTTATCTAGAGCCTTCTTATTATTCCACATGGCAATTAGCATAGTGCTTTACATTTTTGATTGGTCAGTGATTGATTGAAGAATGAGTTAACAAATGAATAAATGAATGAAAAATCATTCTTTAAGCACTTAGCACGTGCCATGTACTATGAAAGTGCTGGAGATAAAATAAAAGTAAAGACAGATAGTCTTTCCTCTAAAGAAACTTAGATTATAGCAGAGGAAGACAAAAATAGGAAACTGGGAGAGGTGGGGGAAAGGCTCAGCAGGTTGGCTTGGAAATGACACGATAAAGTAAAAGTTCACTTATCAGAGCTCAGGGTCCCAAAAGGCAGAGTCCAGGTTCCAGTGGCTGGGAGATAACTATCCTGGCCATTTCTTCATTAATGGTTTTTTATCAGTAAGTTTAGCAACCTCCTGGAAAACTTTCTGGTTTTTCTTTTCTTGGATGCATTCACTAAGTTTACTTTCCTTCATCTTATTTTTTGAGCAACTGCTAAGTTCTTTGGGGAATGCAATGAAGGATAACCCACACTTTCAAGGATTTTAAAGCATAATCTCAAATTGATATAATGGAGAATACAGAGGATGGAAATATTTTTGCTCTGTCCTCCTCTTCCTTCTGTTCATTCCCTCCTCTTCTTTCTTCATCCCTCTTCCTTTTGTTCAACTACACAAATCTGCAAATGATCTGTAACTATGGTCTCAGAGAGTTTCTTGAAGTGCTGAAAGATTAAACAACATGCTCATGGCCATGCAGTGAGTGTGGGTCAAAGGAACTGACTTTGATGCAGGTCTTCCTGCCTATCCATATCCAAATGCAAGGCACTATGCTAATTGTCATGTGGAATAATAAGAAGGTTCTAGATAACAGTGGAAGTCAGTATGGTTTGGTGGATAGAGCTCTGGTATTGCAGTGAGACATCCATACACCAAGTTCAGATATGTTTCTATACTGAATATTTAAATGGAAAGATAAAATCATATCAAGATATTCTGCTATTGCAAGCAATTTTTATCAAATTATACAGCCTTAGGAATCATTTGGTGCCAAAGTGTGTGACCAACTGTAAATGATGCTTTAGGCTTAAAAAGAAGATAAAAAATGTAGTTTAAGACTCTTCCCAAACCTAAGACTAGTGATATTTTTGAATTATTGACATCATGAAATTTCTATGGGTAATTTGGTGATATGTTCTGCCTTTGCCTTTTTTTGTTAAAAAAGAAAAACAACTAATGAATGACTGTGTAAATGCAGTGGTTGTTTACTTCAGTCTTCAATAAATGAGATGTTTCATCTCAGTGGATTTTCTTAACAGCACAGAGAAAACATTATGTAAAAATAACATACGTTTTATTTCAAAGGTGAACTATTGTTTGATATTTAAGGGAAATATATTTTGCTTCCATTGCTCTCATTTGGATTTTTAATTCATTTGTTTCTATGAAGTTTATGCTTTGAAAAAGTCGAGTTTACAATTAATTTACATGGTGGATATAACTGCATGCAAATGCTGTGGAAAATCTACCTGAAAGGCTATGCTAATAGATAGTCTTCTTTCACCACTTCCTTCAGCACCACTTGTTGTTATAGATTTATTTCTATGTAGATAAATCTATATAGATTTATTTCTATTCAGAGCAATATCCTCAAAGTGACCTTGGGAAACCTCCTTAAACTCTCTCTGAATCATGCCTAGGATGGTGTATTGCACCTAGTAATACTGACTTGACATGTGATTTCATTAACATTTAGAACTCCTGCACAAATAAACCCTACCTACAGGTGTGCGCTGGCATCTTTTGAGCAACTTAATATCTTAGAGGATTACGTAGGGTACTAAGAGGTTGTGACTTGCCCAGGATCACACAGCTAGTGTGTGTTAGACATGGAGGATTGAACCCAGATCTTCCTGGCCTCACAGCTAGTTCCATATCCATCATGCCATACTGCCTCTCAGAGTATGCCCTTCATATTTATTTGTTCAAACAATACCTAAGCTTCTTGAAAAACTATTTCATTTTATGTTTTGGTGTTCCTAGTTCTTTACATAGTACCTAGAATTTTTTTTAATTTTTTTGGTCCAAACATATAACTTCATCAGCATGAGAAACTCCTCCCCTTTGAAAACTCCTTTCACCATGTCAACCTAAAACCCTGTATAGTTTTATACTCATAAAAATGTGCTGTAGGGGCTCTGAGAATTAAGTGACTTGATCTAGCATATAATTTGGGCCTAATAAATATGCACTGAGTTGATTCTAATAAAATTGAAAAGAGGAATTGGTAGATACATTAATTTGATCTAGACATAGTAAATTAAATCTAGAATATTTTCTAAGAAAGATGCCTTATGGAGAGGAAATTAAGTTTCTCCTTAGAGTATTATCTCTCAGGCACATGACTTGCTTTTAGATAAATGTCCCATTTTAGGTGGAGGTCAGAATGATATCTCTCTGTTCCTGAGTTTATGCGTACCTCACCAAATAGATCTATGAACACTGAGAATAACCTGAAGCAAGTTGGTATATGTTTGACTGCTCAAAAACTCTAGGTTCAAGGAGAGAGCCTTCTACTAAGAAATGGTTTGAGTTTTGACCATCAGGGTCATTAGATTAAAACAAATTTATTACATAGGAAAAGTTGGTCTCAGCAGCTCCAGTCTTCTTCAGTTTCTGTCCTTTTCCTTTTTCTTTGTGGTACTCTTTTTTATGCAGGGTAGCCAATATTTTCATGTTCTTCCTTGTTCTTTTAAGCTGTTGTTGATATAGAATCTCTGCGTTTTTCCTGGAAAGAATTATACACTAATTTGATGTCCTTACAGGATCACAAATTTGCACTTGTAGATACAGATTTATCAGGTACCTCAGAAGCTTTCTACTCCAACCTTAACATCTTATAGGGGTCATAGAGGTTAAGTGGTTTGTCCAAGTTCATATAGGAGTGAGTGGTAGAGCCAATTTCCAAACCCAAGTCTCATGAATCCAGGGGACTGTAAATATTATCTGGTCCAACTCCATCATTTTAAACATTAGGGAACTGATTATTATTTAATTATTATTGTCTAATAATAACAGCTAACATTTATAGAGCATGCTAAGGTTTGCAAAACTTTATATGAATTTTCTCAACATCACCCACAAAGCAAAATTTGACAAGGACAGAACTTGAATTCATCTTCTGATTTCAAATTTATAACTCTTTCCACTACATGATACTGTCACTGTGGTATTTAAATTTTATACTTTGTCTTTAATCAGGAAATACAAGTCTTTTATCAAGAGAATTTCAGATACCTTTAAAGAAGTTTGTGTGTATGGGGATGAGGAAGGATTGCTGTTTGTTTGTCCTTTCTTGAGGAGGACAAACGACATATCAAAAGTGAAGACTTGTGTATGGATTGGATTTAAGTGAGGTGGTTTTAGTGCAAAGGAGTCTTATTGACAACCCTGGAATTATAATAAATAGATTGCTACCAACTCTTTTTATTAGTATATGAACCCCTGCCTGTACCTCATAGGGTAATTATTTTATACATTTTTAACTTTAAAGTATACAAAGTGATTTTCTTACGACTACTCAAGGAACTAGATGTCATGAACATTGGAAGGGGCTTTAGAGATCATTTAGGGAAACTTGTAATTTCACAGATGAGGAAACCGAAATCCCAGAGGGGTTAGTTAATTTGCCAAAGGGGAAGTTTATAGTAGCAGTCAGGATTCAAACTCAACTCCTTTGACTAAAAATCCAGAACTCATTCTGTAACACCAGGCAGCCTTATATACTTCACCAAAAATAGCATTGTAAATTAGTAACTAAAGGAGTTGTAATTAGTTTAGTATTTGTTGTCCATGGAATGCATTAGGCCTGTGTCTTTAAAGTAAATAGACTCAATTTGAAATCCTTCATCCCACTGATTGAATTAGGGAAAGTTACAATTTTCATACTGAAAATCAGATTTTTCCCCCTCAAATCTTAACTTAATATTTTTCTTTAAGGCTCAGTAATCAAATGTCTAATTCTTTCTGATGAAGTCTTCCTAGAATTTTTCTCTCAATTTTAAGGAGAATTCTAAGTTGCTAGTGGGACTCAGCAGGAAGTTACCTACACAATGAGATTGCTGCTTCTCTTTTATCAAGGATAAAAAAAATAATGCCAACTTGTACCATCTGGTGGGAACTCGCTGTCTGAATTGTCTTCTAGTGTCAAGGAATGAAATGGAAAAAAGTTCATGAAATTCTTGAAATCAAACCTCTCTACTATATTTTCTGACTAAGTCTCTCTGGTTTTGAATGGAAAGCATTGTTGGTAAAGCCATTCAAACCTTCTATTGCAATGTTTTCTTTAGTCTTCTACACAATGACAGAGAGAAACACTTTCCTCTTAGGTATAACCTTGCACAACTTGATAGTACATTGTACAATTTAACTTCTTAACTATATTTACTGATAATGGATCATATATACAGAGTCTACAGTTTTGGTGTCTGGAGGATATATTTTGACTTTAGAAAACTGAATTTCAAAGTAAATGATGACATCAAGCAGTAGAAGCTAAACCGGTTACTTATTAAATCTCCATCAGAAATGGATTGATGCTAATCAATTCAGTTTCCTTTTGCTTCATAGGTTCAAATATAGGGGAATAATTTTTTTACTTGCTAATCTGTATGCTCTTCTGTAGTTTTATTTTTGGCTATTTTAGCCCTTTTCCATTCTCTTTGCCATCACACTAGTGTTGGATCTCAAAATTTTATGCGAGAGCTGTGGTATACTCGAACCTAATCAATCCATCCTAAATGGGGCAGTGTGATACAGAAGACTGAGCACTAACTCTGGAACCAGAGAACCTAGCTCCAAATTCTACCTTGAGGCCATTTAGTGTACCTTTGAAGAGCATCCCCACACTAATTCTTGTCAACTAGATTGTAAGGTTTATATAAGTAATGTGGGAGCAATGGGGGCAAGGATGAAATTGAAGTAAATGTTGGGAAATCTAAAACTCCAAATTGTGTCGGTAGCAAGGAACCTTCCAGGATTTACTATTGTTGAGTTGGAGGAGATACAGCTGGTGCTGTTAGAGAACCAAATGGAAGGAAACTGTGGTACAGATTAGGGTGAAACTGTTAAGTGGTAGGAAAAAAAGAACTCTTAATAGTGGTCCTTGATCTCCTTAGGGTCAGTGCCCATTGGAAGTCCTCACTGAAGAAATCTTCCATGTCATTACAGATCCAATAAACATTTATTAAACCTCTACCAAGTTCCTGACACTGTGCTAAATGCTGGGGATATAATTAGTAAAAGTCAGTCCCTACCCTCAAGATGCTTATAATCTGAAGGGGGAGATAACACTAAAAAGGAGATAGGAAAGGTTCAGGGCAGGGGGAAGGGTGGGTAGAAGGTGACACCTGAGGGTATCTTGTTCTAGTAAGGGCCACAGATGCAAAGCAGAGTAAACTTAGAGTCTAGATTCTGCCTTGAATAAAGGATGGTGTCAGGAAAAATTTGGTGCTTTGTCCTGCTCTCTAATCAGAGTGTAGAGAAGGCTGAAGGAGGTGGTGGTTCAAGGCTTGAATTAACAACATGCTAGTGACTTTTGAAGTGATGAGACTAGTCCTGGAAGAGCATCTTCCTCCATGAAGTTGTAACCAGAAGGGCAGTAGATGCAAAGTGAAGTCTTGTAAGGCACATAACATCAAGAATTCGTTACTCTTAGTACTGTCTTAATCACATTTTATGATTCTATTGATTGGGATTCAGCTTATTTAACAAATTTGAAGTAGAATGTATTTTCTGGCACATATTTTCCTGTGTATACTTTCTCTGATTTCTGTTTTGTTATGATTTGCATAAATGGGCTTGTTTGTTATTCTCTATGCATACTCACTATAGAATTGATATTAAATGGGAAAGGGGTCAAGGCTTAGATATAGAGTCTGGGCTCTTCCTTCCTCCCAAAATGATAAAACAATCAAAAGTTAGATGGAACCTGATCATATCCCTGAAAGATGTGATTGCTCCTAAGGGGACAACAGATCTATTTCTAGTTGGGTACCACCTTTCTCTGAGGAAAGCATGGGTGCTCCAGCCTAATCCTCCTGCTTCCTATCTTGGCAGGAATAAGTTTCTGTTGGAGAAGGGTGGGGAGAAAGAGGCTATCTATTTTGCCTCCCTTTGAATCCCACAATGGCAGCCCTCCCCATAGGTGGATCTCATTCTAAATGTGGGACACTCTCCTGTCCTTACACATAATAGGGTCTACATCTTAAGATAGTTTTACATTTTTGCATATCCATGTTGAATATTAAAGATAGTAAGGAGCATCATTCAAAGAAATGATGAAACATTGGGGAGAGACATATATAGCCAAATAAAAAGTCAAGGGTATAAACAAACTAGATTTTCAATGGTAGAGACACATTTCACTTCCCCTCCCCCCCCCCATCAGTAGATCTGCTTGCTTTGGATTCCCCAGAATTCTGGAAGTGAGATATCTCATCACCTATCACTGTAGTTTTAGGTATTCAGTCCATAATTTACAGTTCTTTACAGTCTCTCCAGATTAAGGGCAGAGTAGTACTCACAGGGTTGTAGATTTAAATTTGCAGATTTAAAATGAGCACCAGATTAAAGAGATTTTCTCTTCTAGTCTGGAGCAAGATTTAGCATGAATTTTCTCCCTTGGTGACAGCCAGGGTTGTAAAACTATCAGTTTTCATGGAGGGACAAACTCTCAAATCAAATTAAAATGGGAGTGGGAGGGAGCTTAGCAATTTTACTCCCTCTAAATGAGCTTAAGGCGATTCCATATAGTATATTTAAATATATTAAATAAAGATTTGCCTCAATCTTCTAACAGGCAAAAATCTCATTAATCCTGACAATGCTGTTGTCAATAGGAAGAATCAGATAAAGAAGTGTAGGAGAAATTAGAGGTAAGGCCTAGCTGGTTAATAGTTGACCTTAGTGTAAATCTAACTCATGTACTTCTTTTTAAAAAAAGCTTACTTCTGTGACATTTATTTCATGGACAAAAAATTAAAATATTGAAGAGTGGGGCAAAAGATCATGTAGTGGGGCAAAGCACAATGGAGAGCTCTCAATTCCACCAAAATCATGCAAAGGATTTAACATTTTCCCAGAAGAATTCAGAACCCTTTACGATCTCTCCCCCTCCTCCTACAACCTACAGAGGTTCTTCACAGATGCCCTGATCCACTGATACCTATTCATTAAATCTTGGAAAGCTGATGTCAGAGAAATATAAGTTCTGAAAGTCTTTTAAGTTAAATAAAGATCATGACTGTGTCCTTGTTGATATCTTCTTTATTGTAATACAGTCAGGTTGTCTAACTATAGAAGACTTCATCAATAGGCAAATCTACTAGATATCATATCTTTTAGTCATGGTAACCCATAAATCAAAGAAAAACATGAAATGACCCTCTTAGCTGTCAGTTCTCTTCCATTTCTGTAGTGGGGGTAGCAGCTTGGTATAAAAGGGAAATGAGGGATGCTAAAGATCACAATGGTTTTTAGATGTTTTGTGAACATTAACTTTTAATAATGCAAATATGAAACTCATGCTCCTGGAACAACTGCTCCATATCACTGTGGACATTCTCCCTATAAACAAAACTGTAACACATAAGAGAATTTCAGTTAAATGGAAAAATAGCCCATGGATTGTCTTTGAAAAGAAAATAAAGCAGTTGGGGGAATTGCATTTTCAAAGACAAAAATGGATGATAATTTTGTTTTCTGTTTATCTTTTCTTGCAATGCTCATAAGGAACATAAACAAAAAAATGGTCAACATGAAGATAACTTTGGCTTATGCTCTATTTTCTGGTGCAGAAGAGAAGCAATAGAGACCTTGTATGAAGAATTTGACAAAATTCTCCAAAGCAACTAATCATATACACTGATACCAGGTGGCTTTTGAAAAGGAAAGGTGGCAAATGTTTTAGGATTAAGAAATGCAAGACTTATGAACTACTTGAAGGCCTCATAATATGAATCACAAATCCACTCAGATAATCAAAACATGCTGGATGTATTGAGCTCTGCACAATACTGCCTGAGTACCATGTTTGCACATACAGTATAAAAACAGAGAGCAAAGGGAAAATGAACAATTATTAACATTGGAGTCATTCCATTTCCACAGTCTCTGTGAAGCCATACCCTCAATTCAGTACAGGAAAAGTAAAATCAACATGAAATTAAAAAAAATAAAGAAGGAAAGACAACACAGCTAATGATAATGTCTCCAATCTGACTTATTCAAACCACTGACATTAAAAAATGAAAATAGGTATCGGAAAAAGCATTGACGTAGGCCATTTTCTATAAAGCTATTCTCTTTAGTTTCTCTTACCTTTGGTTACAAATTTGCCTGAAAGTTGGGAGAGAATATAATATCCCTTTTTGTCCATTATTTGTTGATTTAAAAAAAAAGACAATTGGTTTCAGCAAGGTAAAATTCAGAAAAAAATTCACCAAGATTCTTTGATAAATGAAAGCACTGATACAATCTGCCAAGGATTTTTTTGTTTTTAGCAATATCAAACAAGGCATTCTACAAGTAGATATATGCTCAGCAAAGTTATTTACCACTGTCAAGGAGGATATTCTTTTTAAAAATTATTTATTTTTACTTTTCAACATTCATTTCCACAGGCTTTTGAACTTTAAGTTTTCTCTGCATCCCTTCCTTTCCCCTTCCCCAAGACAACATGCAATCTGATATAGACTCTATATATGCATTTATATTAAACATATTTCCACATTAATCATGCTGTAAAGGAGATGGGATGAATCGCCAGTGGGATTAACCACAAGAAGGAAGAAACAATACAAAACAACAGCAAAAAAGAGAGAGCAAATATTATGCTTTGATCTGCAGTCAGACTCTAGTTCTTCATCTGGAAGGGTATAGCATTTTGCATAATGAGCCTTTTGGAGTTGTCTTAGAACTTTGCATTGTTGAGAAGAGCTAAGTATCAAAGTTAGTCATTGCACAATGTGACTATAACTGTGTACAATGTTCTTCTGGTTCTGCTTGCCTCACTCAGTATCAGTTCATATGTCTTTCTAGGTTTTTCTGAAGTCTTCCTGTTCATCATTTCTTATAGCACAATAGTATTCCACTACATGCATATGCCACAACTTGTCAGCCATTCCCCAATTGATGGGCATCTCCTTGATTTCCAGTTTCTGGCCTCCACAAAGAGAGCTGCTATAAATATTTTTGTACATGTAGATCCTTTTCAGATTTCTATGATTCCTTTGGGATACAGCCCTGTAAGTGGTATTGTTAAGTCAAAGGACATACACATTTTTATAGCCCTTTTGGTTTAGTTCCAAATTGTTCTCCAGAATGTTTGGATCAGTTCACAATTCTGCCAATAACACATTAGTGTTCCAATATTCCCACATCACCAGCAGTTATCATTTCCCTGTTTTGTCATATTAGCCAATCTGATAGTTGTGAGGTGGTACCTCAGAGTTGTTTTGATTTGCATTTCTTTAATCAATAGTGATTTAGAGTATTTTTCATATGGCTATAGATAACTTTAATTTCTTCTTCTGAAAACTCTATTTTCATATTCTTGGACCATTTATCAATTGAGGGTTGACTTGTAATCTTATAAATTTGACTCACTTCTCTATATATTTTAGAAATGAAATGGTTATAAAAATTCTTTCTCAGTTTTCTGCTTTCTTCCTAATCTTGGTTGTATTGGGTTTGTGCAAAACACCTTTTCAATTTAATGTAATCAATAATATCCATTTTGCATTTCACAATGTTTTCTATATCTTGTTTGGTTATAAATTCTTCCCTTCTCTATAATCCTGACAGACAAACTCTTCCTTACTCTCCCATTTGTTTATAGTACCAACCTTTATATCTAAATTGTGTAGCCATTTTAACTTTATTTTGGTATACAGGCAAGATATTGGTCTATGCCAAGTTTCTGCCATATTATTTTCCAGTTCTTCTAACAGTTTTTGTCAAATAGTGAGATCTTATCCCAGAAGCTGGGGTCTTTGGGTTCATAGAGGATATTGTTTACAGAGCCCAGATGAAAGAGAAATTTCTTATATATGATGAACATCTTTATGTTCTTGCTTTTGAATGACATAATGTGGTAACTTCATCAAGTTCCGCAATACTATAGATCCTCACCAAGCTACTATGTGGCAGGCACTGTACTAAGTACCAGAGAGACAAAAACAGAAGCAAAATAGTCCTGGCTCCAAAGGAGTTTGTAGGCTAATACAGGAAACATGTATATGCATAGGTATATACAAGATGCATATAAAATAGATAGAAGATAACTTTATAGGGAAAGGTAATGCTGTAGAGAAGTCTATAAGATCCAAGACCACTCAAATGAAATCGACCTCACAGTCCACAAAGGAAAACCCAAATGGATAAATAATATCTATCAGAATCTGATATACTTAACATGTAACTATTTTAAGTATATTGTAGATGAGCATTGGCCCAAGCAAAATTGATCAAGAGGAAAAGAGGAGCCTAGATTTTATTTGAACATCTGCATATTGTTGTCAAGGACCTCAGACTGGTCAAAATACCATCTTTATATGTCAATATCCTCCTCATGACACAATATAGCTGCAAATCATGGAACAGTATAATCTCTGAAGATTCACAGATTACAAGCTACCACAAACGAAAATGATGTATCTTATGAGAGGTACAAGTAGGCTGAAGCATATTGTCAATGAACACCTGTGTTCTAGGAAGTAAACTAAAAGATGTCATAAGGGAAAGGAAGTAGGCTGGTTGTGAAATAGTAGGGAGAGTTAATAGAACCAGGTGCTGAAGGTAGGCTTGCAAGTCAAGACAAACTAAAATTCTTAAAGGCAGGCCTGTAATACGTTTAATTGATCCTGGATGAAACATTTATGTGACCACAAAGATAATAACTGGACAAGATAAAGTCTAGATGGGCTTTAGTTTGTACCATTGGAGAGAGTATCCATATTGATGAAGTTATGACTGTTCAAATATTGGAAAATGATAAGAATTCTTAGAGAGAATAAGTGAATAATTTCCATTCCTAAGAAGTGGAAAAACTAAAACACTTGAAATATTGTAATTAAGACAGAGCTGGAGGATCAAAGAATCCTAAAACTTTACAGTCAAAAGGGGGTTTGGTAAAAATCTAGAGTTTCAATCCCCTTATTTTACTGATGAAGAAGCGGAGTTCTAGTCTAGCAAAATGACTTGCCTTGTATAGTCTGATGGTTTCTCAAAGCTGCTTAACATTCCCCTCCAAAATTAGAGATCAGTTGACAGTTCCATTTGACTATAATTATATGAAGAACTTGTAAAAAGGTGACGACTGAATACTATAATCATGTAGTAAGTGGTGTATTTGATGAAAACCATGGTCTTCCCTTGGAAAAAATTTTTTAACAAATTCAGATTTTTAAAAAAAGGTGCTTTGTTGCTTTTTGACAGTTTCTAAGCATTTATGTCATTAAAAAACACTTCAGAGATACCCTTGATAATAGAAAATTAGGAGGGATAGTCTGAGCTCAATGATTAGGGGGAATCTTGAACTATGGAGCTTTGGGAGACAAACTGAAGACCTCATTCAAACTGGATGGAGAAAGAGGGAGAAAAAGGTACGACTTGCTAAGTGGTGTTTTATTTTTTAATTTAGAAGAACCATGTACTTACAATACATAGGATGGGATCTACTTAATTTCTATTCTCCTTTAACGATTTTTATTCTCTATCCCAACTCCAAAGGCCATATTTTGTGTGCTGCCTTTTAGAGACACTTTCATCTTCAGAGTTGTAATTTATATTCATTTTCGTCTGATTTTACCAATATAAAAAGAGTAGAAGAAAGAAATTGGTCGCCTACATCTTTTTGCCATGCCCAAGATATCTGAGGCTGGCTCTGTCTGTCAGCATCTATAGGGAGCATTGCCAAGCTGTCAGTTGCAGAGAAAGCCCTAACTTTCCCAAGATAGAAATGACTCTTCAGTACTTCCTCTAGGGGGCAAGCAAAGAAAGGAAGAGAAGATTAAATTCAGTTTAGTGTCTAGTACTTTTCAAAAAAAAAATCAAGAATCACTCACAAACCTAGTGCATCAATTGCACATATCCTAGATAACTTAAACAAATAATAAGTGATCTGTTTAGGTGTGCTTCCTATCAACAATTCCTAAGTGATTTCTATTAATCTTCAAAGTCTAGAAATCATTTCTATAAATGTATATAGCCCTTCTAAGTTCATAGCAAAAGTGTGACAAGTGTTACATCTAGCACAGGGCCCCTGAATTTTTTGAGAATTTTGGTGCAGGACACCTTTGCTAGTTTTCATAGGTTCAGGGCTGCTTTTCAGTGTTACGTAAATTACTCCTATCCTATCGAGCCATATGAGAGTCATAAGTCAGATAGCTAAATTATTTATTCAGAACATTAAAACATTTTAAATAACAAGAGGAAATAAGTAGTTGAATCATTCTATTATATATTCACAAGTTGGCAAGATTTTCACCTCCCAAGAAGAGAAATTAAAAAGAGACTTTCTTACAGGAAAGGAAAACCTATAGGAAGAGGCTAAAGAAGCTCAGAAATCAATACTTGGAGGAAATTGTTAATGGGTCTCCTATCTGCTCTCTAAATGTTCTAATCAGAGGGCACAGAGGTTTGCTAAAACCTCAGGACAGAAAAGAATCTATTGAAGACACTCAATTCATCAGGATTTTATTACAATGCCTAGGTTTGGGAACATCATTGAAGAACTGTTCCACACGTTCTCCTTTTATTTTTCTTGCCTCTCTATCTCTTTTTGGTACAATTGCATTCTTTTTCTTTCTTTCATTTCCAAATTTGATTGTATGTTCACAGACACTTATTAATAAAACCCCGTAACTCCCTAAATATTGCACCCAATTACTTTTCTGTCCCTCAATTTGCTACTTCTTTTCCTTTTCCAAGTTTGTATCAATGCCATAATCTCTTCATTCAATCCCAAGGATCTTTATCTCTCATCAGAAACCCCATACCCTAGAGCTTTATGTTCCATTTTTGTCCTGAAACTGAACTGGAGAGCTCCCTATTACATACTCCTTCTTACCCCTCACCCCCCAGGTGGGGAACCCCACCAAACAAACAATCTATGGTCATGTGCTTGGGTATTCAAAGCAATGATTTGAATATGGCTTGGTCACAGGCACTGATTCCAAATACATATTCCATGTGCAGTTCAGTGTGGTTGTGTGATGTAGAACAGACATAGCAATCACAGTCAGTGCAATGAACTCCATCAATAGACATCATCAGGTTACATGTGTAACCTCTGCTATTACTCTAGGACCTTATATGGCAACTTGGTTACTGTCTAGTTAGTCCTGACACCACTGCAAGAGAGCTTCATCCTTTCCTTTAATTTTCATTACCATTACCCAAGTACAGTCCCTATGCCTAGACTATGCCAATTGCCTTTGAAAAGTCTTCTCACAATAATATCTAACATTTTTATAGCACTTATGTCATGCATCACCATTTTTCTTTGTACTCCAATCTATCTTTTAGATTAATTTTCCTTATGTATAAACTCTTTGTTGCTTGCTAAATAAGTTTGCTTCTTATCCTGGGATTAAAGGTTCTATGCAATCTAGTACCACTCTTTCTTTCCAGCTTCATTTTATACTACACCCAACCATACTGAATTATTCGTTACCTGGATTTTCCTCATGCCTTTCTAAAATTCTTCCTTTACTTAACTTATTCTGTATACAGGGATATTCTGCCCTCCTCTCTCGACTTTTTGAATTCCTAAACCATCTTCAAATAATAATCTGTTGCCTCCTAAAACTCTTTTTGATCAATCTCTTAAGGTGATGTTGATTTTTTTCTTTTTTTTTCACATGGCATTTCATATCTCTGTCTTATGCACTTATCATACATTATTTTGTGCTATAGCTTTTCGTGTGTCTCCTTACTATATCAGACTGTCAAGTCTATGAAGGGAGGGACCATATGTTACATAAATTGTATATCTCCTTACAACTGTGCTCTGTAGACATTTATTAAAGATTGGTTGAACTAAATATAAATGAATTTTATTTCTATTTTCACCATATATTACCAATCATTAACATACAATAGTTAAAAAGCATCCTATTTTCTTGCTCCAGTGTTTTTCATCACTATATTTAGTGTTAAAATAAAAGAATATCACGAAGCTACATTTCTATAACTCTTTCATTTATGCCCCCAACACTTCGATATTTCTAATAAAAAATGTGATTCATGTGGGATCTACGTGAATGTGATTTTCATCCTCAGCTTGTCCTATCTTGTGACTGAATTTTAGAATAAGACTATATCAAGTAGTAAATAAACCACTGACATAGACTTCTTAAAATTAAATTGCAGAGCTAGAATATGTCATCATACAGAAATGGTATGTCATCAAAGAATGTCAGAAAAAAATGAACCTGACCTTGATCAGCATTGCATTCAAGATATAAGCTCATTTTAAGAATTTCAAAAATCCATTAGCCTATTTTATAAGCCTATAGTTTCAAATATTGTAAGCTTGTGGTAAATGGAGAAACATAAAGGAGCAGGTTTGACATAAATGAAGGAAACTTGTTAAAGACTTAGTAATGATAACTGACACTTATGGAATACTTTAAAGAATGCAAGACCCCATACAGATAATACCTTATTTGAACTCACAACAGTACCATGAAGTAGATTATAAATTATTATTCCTATTTTACAGATAAGGAAACTGAGCCATAGAGAAGCTAGTTGAGCTGTCAATAGGTACACAGAAGAACAAGCGTTTGAGTAATGATATGAACCTGGGTTTTCTTCAATGGGTGTTGTTCCACTCTAAGTGTGACATGCTGCCCCAAGAATCTGTTAAAAGAGGTCCACAAGATCGGGTCCTCTTTCTGACTATACTGACTAATAATGTGAGTGATGATAAATTTCATCCACTTCGTTATATTTTTACAAATATATTAAGATGGGTTATATTTTTCTAAGACTATCCATATACATATTTGCTTGAAAAAAAAAGAGAAAAGACCAAATAAAGGCAATAATTTCAAAATAACAAATTTTTGTTGTTGTAAATAACGGGTTTGGTAAAACTGTTAATGTTGTCTAGATATACCTCAAATATTCGTCCTACACATTGTGCTCCATTCTGAATTGTTGAAACTAAGCCAGAAATAGTGCTTATAGATGAGGAAGGGATGTGTTTGAATCTGACTTATTGGCAACTAGCGAACAGACAAAAGCTTTCTAAAAATTGAATGAAATCAGTGATTTTATTTGGTCCACACTTTTTCATACTGATTCAAGTGAACAGACAAAAGCTTTCTAAAAATTGAATGAAATCAGTGATTTTATTTGGTCCACACTTTTTCATACTGATTCAAGTGAACAGACAAAAGCTTTCTAAAAATTGAATGAAATCAGTGATTTTATTTGGTCCACACTTTTTCATACTGATTCAAGGCCAACCAGACGGTTCTGTTTTCTCCCTGTCACTGTTTTCTTACGTTTTCTATGTACAAGTAGAAGTCCAGACAACTAATCAGCAGTGACCAATCAATAAGCATTTGTTAAGTGTACACCTAGTCTCAGACACTGTGCTAGCTTGGCACCATATATAAAGACAAAAAGGGGTTCTGCCCTGAAGGAGCTTACATTCTAATAGAAAAAGTATAATGCAAATTAAACTTTTTTTAAACAAAATTTCCCAACAGTTGCAGAGAGAAGCAAAATCAGGAGGCCAGTACCTTAGTGAATAACTGTATACATGCAAGATACAGATAGAATAAATGAAGATGATATGAGAGAGAAAGATATTAGCAACTATGGGGAACCAAGAAAGGTCTTCTGCAGAAAACAATTTTTGAAGTGATTCTTGAAGGAATCTGAAGAAGTCATGAGGTACAGGTAAAGAGGAAGAGAGTTATAGGTATGGGGCACAGCCAGAACAAAGCGACAGAAATAGGAGAAAGCATATTTTTTAAATTTTTTTTAATATAAATTTATTTAACTTTTTACATTCATTTTCACAAAATTTTGGGTTCCAAATTTTCTCCCCATTTATCCACTCCACCCCACCCTAATACACCGAGCATTCTAATTTCCCCTATCACCAATCTACCCTCTCTTCTATCATTCCTCTCTTCTCTTGTCCCCATCTTCTCTTTTGTCCTGTAGGGCCAGATGACTTTCTATTCCCCATTAACTGTATTTCTTATTTCCTAGTAGCAAGAACAATACTAAACACTTGTTCCTAAAACTTTGAGTTCCAAATTCTCCCCATCCCTCCCTCCCCACCCATTCCCTTTGGGAAGGCAGGCAATTCAATATAGGCCATATCTGTGTAGTTTTCAAATGACATCGATAATAGTCTTGTTGTGTAAGACTAACTATATTTCCCTCCATTCTATCCTGCCCCCCATTGTTTCTATTCTGTCTTTTGATCCTGTCCCTCCCCAAGAGTGTTGACTTCAAATTTCCCCCTCCTCCCATTGCCCTCCCTTCTATCATCTCCCGCACCCTGCTTATCTCCCCCACTTTCCTGTATTGTAAGATAGGTTTTCATACCAAAATGAGTGTGCATTTTATTCCTTCCTTTAGTCGAATGTGATGAGGGTAAACTTCATGTTTTTTTCTCAGCTCTTTTCTTTTTCCCTCCACTAAAAAGTCTCCTGCTTGCCTCTTGAATGAGAAATAATTTATCCCATTCCATTTCACCCTCTCTCCTCCCACTACATTTCTCTCTCACCATTTACCTTAATTTCTTTTAAGATATGGTCCCACCCTATTCAATTCACTCTGTGCTCTCTGTCTCTGTATGTGTGCGCACACACATGTACATGTGTGTACATGTGTGTGTGTATGTGTGTGTGTATAATCCCACCAACTACCCAGATACTGAAAAGTTTTAAGAGTTACAAATATTGTCTTTCCCTATAGGAATGTAAACAGTTCACCTTTGGTAAGTCCCTTATGACTTTTCTTTGCTGTTTACTTTTTCATGCTTCTTCTCATTCTTGTGTTTGAAAGTCAAATTTTCTTTTCAGCTCTGGTCTTTTCATCAAGAATGCTTGAAAGTCCTCTATTTCATTGAAAAACCATCTTTTCCCCTGAAGTATTATACTCAGTTTTGCTGGGTAGGTGATTCTTGGTTTTAGTCCTAGTTCCTTTAACTTCTGGAATATCCTATTCCACGCCCTTTGATCCCTTAATGTAGAAGGTGCTAGATCTTATATTATCCTGATTATACTTCCACAATACTGGAACTGTTTCTTTCTAGCTACTTGCAATATTTTCTCCTTGACCTGGGAATTCTGGAATTTGGCCACAATGTTCCTAGGAGTTTCTCTTTTTGGATCTCTTTCAGGCGGTGATCAATGAATTCCTTCAATACTTATTTTGCAATCTGGTTCCAGAATCTCAGGGCAATCTTCCTTGATAATTTCATGAAAGATGATGTCTAGGCTCTTTTTTTGATCATGGCTTTCAGGTAGTCCCATAATTTTTAAATTGTCTCTCCTGGATCTATTTTCCAGGTCAGTTGTTTTTCCAATGAGATATTTCACATTCTCTTCCATTTTTTCATTCTTTTGGTTTTGCTTGGTGATTTCTTGGTTTCTCAGAAAGTCATTAGCCTCCATCTGTTCCATTTTAATTTTGAGAGAACTCTTTTCTTCAGTGAGTTTTGAACCTCTTTTTCCATTTGGCTAATTCTGCTTTTGAAAGCATTCTTCTCCTCATTGGCTTTTTGAACCTCTTTTGCCAATTGAGTTAGGCTATTTTTCAAGGTGTTATTTTCTTCAGCATTTTTCTGGGGTCTCTTTTAGCAAGGTATTGACCCATTTTTCATGCTTTTCTTGAATCTCTCTCATTTATCTTCCCAGTTTTCCCTCCACCTGTCTAACTTGATTTTCAAAATCCTTTCTGAGCTCTTCCATGGCCTGAGCCCATTGGATATCTGTTTCGGGTGTTTGGGGTACAGAGGTCTTGACTTCTGTCTTTCCCTGATGGTAAGCATTGTTCTTCCTCATCAGAAGTGAAAGGAGGAAACATCTGTTCACCAAGAAAGTAGCTTTCTATGGTCTTATTTTTCTTCCCTTGGTCTGGACATTTTCCTAGCCAGTTACTTGACTTCTGAGATTCCTCTCCATCCCCATGTAGATCCACCCAGCTAGTGCTTGGGGTCTGAGATTCAAATGCTGATCCCCGGCCTCAGAGCTTTCAGTGGGGGTTGGGGCTGCTATTCAGGGTAAGATTAAATTCAGGTTGTCAGGTGGGGGCAGGGCCGCCTCCCAGGCTCAGTTCCCTCAGGGGGTTTATGTGGAAACCTTCTGTAATGGATCTGAGGTCCTGCCTGCTCCATGAGCTCCTGTCTGCTGCTGCCTCTGCCGCTGCTGCTGCCTCCCAAGGGGGCCTGAGTTAGGAGACACCTCGCTCCCCTCTCGCACAGCCCAGAAGTCTCTCTCACTGACCTGTAGCACCTGTGGGTGGAGGGACCTTCGTGGCTGCTGGAGGTTCCATCCCTGAAACCTGCTCAGATCTGCTCCTTTCTGGTCCTCGTGGGCAGGGCTGGGCTCTGCTGTCTGGTGCATAACAGACCTTTGGGGTCGGTTTTTCAGGGCTCTCTGGAATGGAAATCTCCTCCACTGCGTTGCTGCATGGTTTCTACTGCTCCAGAATTTGTGGGGAGTTCTTTTTACAGAAAATTTATGAGCTGTGGGTTTGGAGCTAGCATATGTGAGTCTTTCTACTCCACCATCTTGGCTCCTCTGCCTCCATATTTTCTTTAAGGAGCTAAAAGTAGACCAGAATTATTGGATCATAGAATTTGTGGAAGGGAGTAAAATATAAGAATACTGGAAATATAGGAAGGGGTCAGGTTTTGAAGACCTTTAAAGGCAAAATAGAGGAACCACTTTCTTCTGGTAGAAAGTGAGGATGGGGTTGGGGATGGCTTCATTTTTCATTTTCAAAAAATATTTTTCATATTTTTCATCACAAATATATTAAAAACTTTAAGATGTTATTAACTGTTTAAGTGCTGCACAAAAAATGTCATGTAAGTCATTCTGTCCTTTCCACCACCAGCACGAATCATGAAAAATTGGTGTCAACAGGCAGTTAAGCCCAAGAGTCTTAAGAATAGCAGTTCCCTCCTAACCTCCACTACTACAATGGATACTCCCATTGTAATAGTGGAGTCCAGTGCCCCCAGCCACCTCAGATCACTAAACTCTGTTTCCATACCATTTCCTGATGTCATCATCTATGGAAGCAACCCTTCTGGTGAAGGTGTTCTCCATCCTGGGGTGTAATGGAGTCGGCTCTCACTGGTTAGTGAAACTCAACTGTTCAAATTTTGGTGTGAGTATATACACCTTAGAAATCAGCAACTGCCACAAATCTGGGCTTGATTTATTGTTTTACTGATTGTTTAGACCTAAAGAAATATTAATAATGAAAATCAAACTTAAAAGTGTGTTTACATACACATTATCTGGAGAGTTAGTTGTTAAACATTTACCAGCACACTCCAATTTTACTGTGTAAACATTGCTTGAGCTTAGTAAGAGCGCACTAGACTATCAGCTCAGGGAATGAAGTCATCAACAGAAGGGAGATCTGGTGACTCTTGGCAGGGGTAGAGGGACCCACCACATATGACCTTGAAGTCACAGGTTCCCCACCCTTACTCTAGGCTGATAGCAATAATGATAATGACTGGCATTTATATAGCGCTTTAAGGTTTGCAAAGTCCTTTACAACCAGTATCTACTTTGAGTGTCACAACCCCTCTGCTGCCACCCCACAAAGTGCTGGCCAGCTGCCACCAACAGTTGAGGCAAACCAGCCTAACTGAAGGAGTAAGGCAACCTGAGAAAGACAGGAAGTGGCATGTACCACAAAAGGCAAACCACTGGTGCAACTTCAACCACCATGTCCCCTCACACCCTAATGGAAACAGATCAGGATCTTGTGCCAAAGTCCTTGAGGACAGCAATTATTTCTAACCCAGTAGCTATACTCACATCTGGGGAATCAATTCTTGTGGATATGGAATCTGGCATCTACTTCTTCAGGGACTGCAGTCTTTGAGCCATATTAGGCATAGTTCCAAAAGACTCAGAAAGAAATTTTCATCACCCAAGCTCTTGATATGGTTCAAATGGATAAATATCAAAAATGAGTATTATTTTACCAATGAAAATAACATTAAAGAAAATGCAGTTTTATCAGCTTTGTCATTACACACTAAGAATCAAAGAACCTTTCTATCTAACTTATAGCTAAAACTTTTCATATGTGTTATTTCCCTGTGTTAGAATATGACCTCCTTGAAAGCAGAGACTGACTTGCTTTTCTCTTTGTATTTCCAGTGGTTAGCATAGTGCTTTTAATTCACTCTCAAACACATTTATGCATACATCTATATTATATATCTATAGGTATATAGATATATGCATGTATGCACACATCTATCTATGTGTGTATGTATCTATCTAATCTAGCATTTATATAGCACTTTAAATTTTACAAAGCTTAATTTATTCTTGCAACAACTCTGAAATGTAGGTGCTACTGTCATCTCCATTTTGGATATGATGAAACTGAGATAGGCAGGGGTTAAATTATTTACTCAGGGTCATACATTTAGGAAGTTTTTGAGGTTAGATGTAAACCTGGGTCTTTCTCACTCCAGGCCCAATACTGCATTAGCTTTACTACCAACCTGCCCAAGAAACAATGTGTGATGCACATGCATGTTGAGTATATACACACACACATATGAATATGTGTGTGTGTATATATATATATATGTATATGTAGTGGTGGTGGTGGGAATTAAAATAATGTGGTTGGTATTATACGAATAGCTATACCTTAAAGATATGACAAGATATTTCCCACATAATATTTCATCAGAATGCCACATGACACTGGACTGCTTTGAGTTCTATAGTAAGAGGAGGAGAATGTAGGCAGTTCCATTTGTTTGACTTCAGTATACTCCCTTGTTTTCAGTACAGATTATAGCAATATTCTATTTGGTACTGTGCAGTAGATGGCACTAGAAAATGCTTGTTTAACTCAGCTAGACTATTTTTTAAACTTGTGGTTTTACATAGCAGCCTGCTTGTTTGAGGGAGAGTGACAAAAACAGACTGACAGACACAAAGATATAGAGTGAGATAAGTAGACAGACAGAGACTGAGACTTAGCCTGGTCATGAAGATGACTAGTTGATTCCTTGATACAACTACTCAGAGAGATGCCATAGGTAACAGACAAAACCCACTGAAGTATGTCTGGATGAGTTACTATGCATTCTGAATGGAGTACAGACAATGTTTCCTATAGATAATGGAATTAACTATTTCTGATCTCAACTATTATTATCCCTTGAGAAGGGATTGGTTGCATTCATGTCATGGAATGGGTAGATAGGTAAGCTCACCCATTCATTCCCTTGATTGGTTGCACTCATGTCATGGAATACGGGTAGATAGGTAAGCTCACCCATTCATTCCCTTAAAATTCTGTAAGGTAGGCAGTAGGGGAGGTGTGTGTAGCACCTAACTGAGCTCAACCAGGAAGTAGCTAACTAGGACAAGGGTGGTCCACACAGAGGATCCTTTGAAATGTTAAGGAAGAAATCAAACCAGATCCCTCTATTCTGGGCCAAATAATCGATGGGGTCATCTTTCCTCTTCTCTTTCTTTCCTAACTTAACTTCTCCTTCCCCTGTGGTGACTGGACAAACTATATCAAGGAAAGGATGTTGTTATTTTTTTATCCTTTGTTTTTCAAGAGGACCAATATAACAGAAAGGTGATGTCATGATTTGCAAGTGGATGGGATTTAATTGAGACAAGTCTGTGCAAAGTCACCAGTCCCACACTTTCCTGCAGAGCCCCCTGAGTCCAGCAGCAAGATATAGATCTGAACAACTGGAAATGGCCCCAGGTGAAGTGGGAGACATTGGCTTTTTTAAGCTAAGGTCTTTACCAGGTCTCAGTTTGAGGCAACACCCATTCAATAATTAAGGCTAGGTAAGAAATGAGGCAAAGACTGGTCTCTTTTACCTAGTCAAAAAAAAAAACAAACAAAAAAAACCAAAATCTGGTAGGGGAATAATGTAAAGGTTTCTGACCAAAACAGAAATAATTGCTATTTGTACTCATTATGAGACATCAGAACTGAAATGATGACTGAGTGAGGCTTGGGATGGCACCTGTTGCTGACCAATCAGTGAAAGCCCTAGTGATTTAGGCTTAAGGCATAGTCCTTAAAAAAGAAATCTAGTCCATAAACCCCAAGATATCTTGTAAGGCTTCACTAATCAAACTTTGTATTTCTTAGGGCAGGGCACCCTCAGGTAAGGGTGTAATTCCCTATGTGGACAAAGGGGAAGAGGGAGGGAGAGAAGGAGGGAAGAAGGAAAAGAAGGAAGGAAGGAAAGAAAAAAGGAAACAAGAAAGGAAGGAAAGAGCTGTTTTGCCCAACTTGAATGGGCCAGTTGGGACTCCAGTGGGGCAGTTCCTACAACTCATAGATTATTGTTTATCCTTCAGTCTCAAGAAAGACCATGACATCAGGAAGGCGATATCATGACTTGCAAGTGAATTGGCGTACCCAAGGTGCAACTGTGATCTTCCTTGACCTGGAACTGCTAGACCAACCAAAGTGGCATTGACAGACATTAAATTTGAGATACTAAAGAATACTAACTTTCCAATTAGAAGTTAATCAGGAGAAATGGAGGTATGATTTCTAGAGATAGAAAACAAGAGAACAAGGGAGGAACTTTCACTAAGCCCATTAAGCCTGGGAAGTAGGTTAAAGTCACATTGTGAAGTTCCTTAAATGACAGAAGTACATGCTATCCTAGATGCTTTAGAGAGTCACAGAATGTTCTTGAACAAGGGAGTAACATGGTCAGATGTGTGCTCCCGGATGATTATTTTGGCAGCTATGTGCTAGATGGATCAGAGAAGGGAGAAACTGGATGACGAGCATTCAATTGTTGCAATCAATAGTCCAGGAGAGATATGATGAGGTCCAAACTACAGTGGTACCCTGACCTGAGTGGGTATGAATGGAGAGAAGGATAAGAATATGAGAAAAGTTTGATTATATTCAAGGATTCACTATTTATTAAATGGCATATATATGTATATATATATGGAGGTGATGTCAGATACGTAAATAGAAGGTAACCCTGTTATCCAGTGTTTTTACCCCACAATTCTACTATGCTACAAATGCTGAGATCTGCACAATTCTGTATGTGACTTTTCTTTTGCTAATATCATCTCTTCAATTATATGTGTGTATGTATATATATATATGTATATATACATAAATATAATCTAAGAAATACATATGTCAAATTTATTGGTAACATCATTAAGACATGCCAGTCTTTCTTGCTTTGTAAGGCTCACCCAAAAGAGAAAATAACCAAGAGATGCTGAAAATAATAGGCCTTTATTCAATACCTTTTAACTCACACAAAGGAAGCCTTGTAGTTTAAGTTGAGACAGGTAGGGGGTAGAATGGGGAAGAAAAGGAGGAGGAGAATAGAGAGATTAAAGATTCTTCAAGATCAAAGTCATCAAAAACACAAAAACACACACAAAAAAGGGAGATACTGGATCAGTAGAGGGGCAGTATACATCTCTAACTTAACCAGTGATGGGGTGAAGTTGGAGAAGGAGTTGTCTGGGTCTCTGGTAAAAGAATCTTCAGATCATAGAAGTAGGAGGAAAAGGGTTGAGATTCCATAAAAAGCCAACCCTACTGACCTGGTGTCCTTGATATGCCAAGCTCTCATCACACCTTTGAATTTGGTGCAGATATTCTGTCTGGTCCCAAATATAACAACAGATCTCTGAAGCAGATGAGAGACAGAGTTTTTATTGGAAGGGACAAGGTCTGACCTAGGAACTAAATGCCACAGGAAGGGAAGTGCCAAATATTTAGGATGTATCGGACATGAACATTTCAAAATATGTATAATTTCAGAAAAAGGGAAAGATTAGTACATCAGAGGAAAAATTTGTTTTTTTGAAGGAAAGGGAGATACTGTAGATGTGAGGAGAAAGGCAGTTTCCAGAACAAAAACAAACTGTCACAAGAAAGGCTATGTCAGGAAAGTCAGACATTTTTAGAATAATATAAGCTCCCACTTCAAAGCTCCCACTTTGGCCCAGAATAGAGGGATCTGGTTTGATTTCTTCCTTAACATTTCAAAGGATCCCCTGTGTGGACCACCCTTGTCCTAGTTAGCTACTTCCTGGTTGAGCTCAGTTAGGTGCTACACACCCCTCCCCTACTGCCTACCTTACAGAATTTTAAGGGAATGAATGGGTGAGCTTACCTATCTACCCATTCCATGACATGAGTGCAACGAATCAAGGGAATGAATGGGTGAGCTTACCCATCTACCCATTCAATGACAGGAGTGTAACCAATCCCTTCTCAAGGGATAAGAATAGTTGAGATCAGAAATAGTTAATTCCATTATCTATCAACCCCAGCAGATGTGCTGGGATGAAAGACACATGAACATCTTAAGAGGTCTATAGGATCTCATCTCATAAGCAAGGGCAGTGAGCCATTCGGAAGGCATTTGTAGGTGAAGGATGTGGTCTAAATGTTACACTTTTTTGGGAGAAGGACTTCATATTAAACAGAAAGTTTCATGGGGAAAAAAGTCCACTATAGTTTTAATTTCACTTTTACTATTGAACACTGAAATGAATCAGCTAATCTGAAACAGCAATGACAAAAATAAATGACAACAACTCACAGAACAACAGTGTCCTCTGGTATTATGAATTTTTAAAAAGAGTTTGGAGACATTATAGAGATATGATAAACATTCCAAATAGAACTTTGAATATCATTATTGTTGCAGAAACTAAGTGAAATTGCCTAAAGTCATAATAGACATCACAGTTGGGGCAATAATATTTTTCATGCTTCAGAGGCTGTCGACTCTGAAATTCATGATATCATCATAATATTTTAATTGTGTACTTACATGTGTGATGTAAATGGGAAAGGAAAGGGAAAATGAGCTTGGTAAAACAACTGATTAACATGGATATCAAAGACTGTAAGACATTTTAATTCACATCAATTCAACATTTATCAAGTGCCTACTATATACAAGATACTGTACTAGGTGCTAAATATATAAAGTAAAAATAGATTGAATAGTCTCTGTCCTCAAGTAATTTACATATTGATTTCTAACTAAAATGATGGAAGAAACAATAGCATTTTAAATAATTTCAAAGAACTTTGTATTTTAGGGTACACAAAATATTGGTGGTAAGAGACCTGAGTGCTGGTACTAGATTCATTGTGAGATCTTGTCACTTAACCTATATGGGCTTAAGTCTCCTCATCTGTAAAATGAGAGAAATAGATAAGGCTTCTATACTAGACCTTCCCCTTTCAGCTCTACATCTATGATTGTCTAAGTCTAAAATATTAGAATAATTCCCATCAAGTCCTAATATTCTTCAATTTCATTATTTTGATTTTAATTCTGATGATCTTAGAAATGTGATGGGTAGTTTTTTCTTGTGTTTTTCATCATTTCATCCAAGACATATTACATACAGTATAATACAACGTGACCTGAAATGAGATCCATTTTGCGTGATATATCCAAATATGAATTCATCCAGAAACCGAATGAAACAAATTATAATCCTTTTGAACCTGGCTGCTGCATTTTTGTGAAAAATGACATGACTCTTATAAAGCATTAGAAACCTCATATGGAGCAAGTGACAAATTCCAAACTGTGCTACGTGATTTTGAGTTGAATAAGAGATTACGAGTGATGAGGTGGTGTCACATTAATATCTGTAGTCCACAGTTAAATCTTAAAGAATTTCTAGTGTCTATCAAATGCAGTTTTCAGTTTGAAAAGCCAGGTGCAATGATTCATCGCCACATCAGTGGGCTGAAAATATCAGAGAGAGAGAGGTAAGTTAAATTATCTGGCCTAGAGCCACTAATTACAGATGTCTATGGGGGAGAAAGGTTTGAAATGCTTAGATGAATAAATATTGAGGCTATGAAAAGGTTTAAATATAGATTTTTCATCCAAAGAACTTAATGAAAAATTTAAATCAATTTAACAAGTTTTCAAGTAAATATAAACTGGTTGAAAGGTTATAATTTCTTGTTGTCTACTCATTTTCAATTGTATCTGACTCTTCATGACATCATTTGGGATTTTCTTGGCAAAGATACAGGAGTGGTTTGCTATTTCCTTCTCCAGTTGACTTTACTGATGAGGAGACTGAGGCAAATAGAGTTAAGTGACTTGCCTAGGGTCACACAGTTAAGTACCTGAGACCAGATTTGAACTCAGGGAGATAACTCTTCCTGACTACAGGGAATTCTATTCATTGGGCCACCATAGCTGCTCCATTATAGTTTCTTAGATGCAATTAAAGAGGCATATACAGTATTCAGAATGAGGGAACTCATAGTCCTCCTATATTCTGCCTTGGCCAGTGCATACCTAGAGTGTTGTGTTCAGTTCTGTGTGACATATACTAAGATTTAGTGTAATCTTCAATTCACCTGAAACTGCTTCTCCAAGTTACAAATTCCTCATTCTCCTTGATCTCTCTATAGCAATTGACTCTATTGACCAACTTTTCCTCCTGCATAGTGTCTCCCATGTGTTTATTTTTCTTGACTCTGTTTTCTCTTGTTTTTTCTACTTGTCTAACTACTCCTTTTCAGTCTCCTTTGCTGGTTCTTCATTTATGGAATGCCACCTAATCCCAAGCAGCTCCTAAGGCTTTTTCCTGAATTTTCTGTTTCCTCTATTGCATCTCCTTTGATGATTTATTTACCCAGTCTCCACTTATCTTTAGTTTCAACACTTCATCACCATTAGATATTTCAAACTGGATTTGGGGAAAAATCTACTTTTAACTTGCCTATTAGTGTTAAAGTTACCTCCATTTCTACCCTTCCAATATATACAACAAATTGCCAAACTTTGTTATTTCTTCTCTTATAACATCTCACATGTATCCTTGTCTCTATCATCAAAAAGCCATGACATTACTATAGACCTTCATCACCCCTCACCTGGACCTGGGGAATAACTTTGTGGCCAGTTTTCCTATCTGGAGTCTGTCCCTAATGAGATCCAATTTATCTTCCACTCAGCTGCCAAAACTATTTTCCTAAAGTGTGGGCCTGACCATGTCATCTCCCATTCAGTGAAGTCTGGAGGCTCCCAATTACCTCCAGAGTAAGATATAAAGTTTTGTGCTAGATTTAAATTTCTTCACAACCTGTGCGCTTCCCACCTTTCCAATATTCTTGCATCCTGTTCCCCACTGTGCACTCTGTGATTCAGCCATACTGGCCCACTCATTAGTTTTTGCATTATTACACACAGTTCCCTTTTTCTATGTTTTTGTCATGACCGGTCTTTATTTCTGCAATGATCTAGACCTTTACCTTTCTTTTGTTTCCCTGGATTCCTTCAAGACTCAATTCAAATCCCATTTTCTGCAAAAAACCTTTCTTGCTATATAGCGTATACATTCCTCATAGTTTTTATGCTATCCCTGCGTTCGAATGCACACTTCTAGAGGACAGGAACTGATTTTCCTTTCTATATATTACCAAGGCTTAGCAGGATGCCAGGCATATAGTAAACTTTTTGATTGATTTGACTGAGGGGAGTAGAGGCCATGATTTATGAGAATTGATTGAAAGATAGGATTTTTAGCTTAGAATTAGCTTGAAAATTTGGTTAGGGGAGGGCAATATACCAGTCTTCATATATTTGAGATTCTATCCTGTAGGAGAGCAATTAAATTACTTCTACTTTACATCAGAGGACAAAGTTAGGAGCAATGGTTAGAATGTGTAGGGTTTATAGATAGACACATTTAGGGTATTAAATTTCTTTCTGTATCTATATGTATTTCTCTCTCTCTGCCTTTCTCTCTCTCTCTCTCTCTCTCTCTCTCTCTCTCTCTCTCTCTCTCTCTCTCCCTCTCTCTCTCTCTCTCTCTCTCTCTCTCTCCCTGTCTCTTCTCTCTCCCTCTCTGAACCCCACTCCCTCTCTCTTCATAACTATTTTTCTGCCTATCTCTATATTTATGCTTTTCTCAAACTTTGGTCTCAGGACCTCTTTATACTTTAAAAAGTTATTGAGGAGCCCAGAGATCTTTTGTTTATGTTGGTTGGTTATATCTATATATTTAATAATTAGAAATTTAAAAAAAAAACATTATCTTATTGTGCATTAACACAAATACCATGTTTCATGAAAATAACTATACTTTCCCCCAAGATAATTAGTGACATTGTCTCTTTTACCTATCTTTTATCTAAGTGGATTCTCATATTTGCTTTTATATTCAATCTGTTGCAATATGTTGTTTGGTTGAAGTCTATGAAGAAATCTGACATCACATGGTTATGTAGTTGTAACAGAAAGGAGTATCCTAATAGTCAAATAATGGCTCAATATTATTACTAATAATTTTGACCACATGGATCTCCTGAAAGGACATCAGCGAGCTTCTGGGGTGTATGAATTCCAGTTTAAGATTCATTGTACTAACACTATTTATCCATAAACTACCTAAAAGATAGATTGAATGAATTATTATATAGAGGTAGTGAGATCCCTTTTATTGGACTTTTCCAGTGGAAGGTGGATGACTACCATTCTATAACAGATTCCTGTATAGGAATAGTTTATAGTACACAACCTCTGAAGCTTTTTCTAATTCTGAAATATTTTCAATTCTCCTATTCCTGTTCAGTGTCCACCTTGGCAATGGTATTCTGTAAACATGCTGGTGCTAGATTTGGGGCTCTTGGACATTTCAAATCTGGATGACAGAAAAAGAGATCAAACATATTCCGATAGCCACAATGAAAAGTAGGTCATCTACTCAGTGAGATTAAAATTCAAATCAAACCAGATTCAGAATTACCCTGATTGTCTCCATCTGTACAGAAGTAGATATTAGGAATATTCTCTATCCACAATTCTTTCTAAAAATTCAAATGTTGGAAGGATTGGATCAAATAGTGGTCAACAATCTAGATGTTCTAATCCAAATTGGCACAATAAATGTAGATAGATTGCAGAGAATGGATGACATTGGCCCAAGCATTTTGAAGGAATTCATTGATATAATTGGAGAACTGTTAGCCAAAGTGCGTAAACTTTTACTATACACGACTACTATGCCAGAAGACTAGCCCTTTGCAAAAGCAACCTGGTGAATAAGGAGTTCTCTGGAAGATGGGCAATAGGAAATTATTAGAGTGTAAAATGGAGAAAAAGATCCCTTAATTCTTCAAAACAACCCTTAGGAGAAGACAACATGATTTTTGTAAAGAAAAAGCACACAACTAGTTTGAGTTCTTTAATCAAATTCACAGGTATAAATGCAAACTTACAAAGATATGTTTTTGAAGGTCCTACCACAAAGACTATCAAAATAAAATATTATTATGAATTTAAAAATTTAAATGTGTTTTAATAACAAGTACTATAACTTATATGCTGGAGATTTTCTTCTGATGAGGGTTTTGGTTACACTTGGAGGATCTCTAATCTCTCTTGCTTATAGCCTCCATCCAAGTGACCTGGAAACTTTAGTGTCTGACAATTGTGTCATCTACCAACTCTACAGTCACAGCTTGTTTACAAGAGAAAGTGATGGACTCAGAAGAAAAAAGGAGACATATATTTTTGGACATGACCACTGTGAGAATTTATTTTCTTTGACTTCATATTTACTACAAAGTTTTGTTTATCTTCCTCTAATTGGTGAGGGGAAGGAGGATGCAGGAGAGAGAGAAAATAAACAATCAGTAAATATTCGTTGTGTCTTTTATGTGCCAGGCACCATGCCAAAGACTGAGAGTACAAAAAGAGGCAAAAGAGAAGTATCCACCTTCAAGGAGCTTACAGTCTAATGGGGGAAAGATAACATGCAACATCCAGGGAAGGTATTGGAATTAAGAATGGTTGAGAAAGTTTTCATGTAGAAGGTGGAGTTTTAGTTGAGATTCAAAAGAAGCCAATGAGGTCAGTAGTTGGAGATGAGGTTGAAGAGTATTCTGGGCATAGAGCATAACCAGAGAAAGTGCCAGGAGCAGAACAGTCAAGAGGCCAGTGTCACTGGATTGAGGGGTACGTAAACAGAGAATAAGGTATAAGAACACTGGAGATATAGGAGGGGGCTAGGTTATGAAGGCCTTTTGAATGCTAATGATAGCATTTCATATTTGATCCTAGAAGTAATAGGAAGCCACTGAAGTTTATTGAATAGTGGAGTGACATGATCAGACCTGTGCTTTAGGAAAAATCACTTCAGTAGCTGAATAGAGAATGAATCGGAATAGGAAAGAAACTTGAGGCAGGTAGATGCAACAGTAGGCAACTGTAATAATCCAGGCATGAATTGATGTGGCTTGCACTAGAGTTTTACAGTGTCAGAGAGAAGGGAGCACATAGGAGAAATGCTGGAAAGAAACTGACAGGGCTTGGCAATATGAGAAGTGAGAGATAATGAGGAATCCAGGATGATACCTAAGTTGTGAGCCTGAGTGACTGGGAGGATTTTATTACCTTTGACAGTAATAAGGAAAGCAGTGGCTTGAGGAGAAAGGGTTGAGGATAAAGATAATGTGTTTCACTTTGGACATACTGAGTTTAAGATTTCTATTGGACATCCAGTTGGAGATGTGAGAGTGGAAGTCAGCAGAGAGATCAGGGGTAGATAGATAGATCTGAGAATCATCAGCATAGACATAGTAATTAAATCCACCAAGAGCAAATATCATATACACTCAGTTTGGTATAGAAATCTATCTTTCCCTACAGGGATATAGGAACGTAAAGAGATAAAAGAAGGAGGGAGACTCTTAGAAGGAACAGAGGATTAAGGGAGGCAATGGTCAAAAGCATACCAGATTTTTGAGAAGGGACAAGATAGAAAAGGAGAAAGAAAGAGACAAATGTGAGAAATAAAATGAAGGGAAATGCACAGTCACCAAGTGAAGTAGTATAGAGAAAGAAGAAGGCTCAGGACAGAATCCTGAAGAACACTTGTGGCGGAGGGGACAATATGGATGAGAATCAAGGAAAGGAGATGAAGAAGGAGCAGACAGATAGGAAGGTGTTGTTAATTGTAAATGTCAAATGGAAAAAAATATTTTAAAGACATTTGTGAAAGCCATCATTTAGATTCCTATATAATAAAGATACTGCCCACTGATGACTCAACCCCCAATAGACCTGGTGATGTTTTCAGTCTCTAGAATGTGACACTTTTGTTGATGGTTCCTATTTGCTGTCTGGTCCTCTGTAGTTCTGCTGATCTCTTCAGCCTCTAGCAGAAAGATAAATAAGATCACAGAGTTAGAAGGAAGCTTTGAAACCTGCTCCTTTTATACTTGAAGAAACTGACGCCAAGAGAAGTTGTTACTTTTCCAGCATGACAGAGTTCATTAAGGATTTCTAATAGGATTCACACTCCGGTCTTCTTGTCTCTTAAGCACAGTTCTCCACAGTTTGCCTCCATGTAAGCATTATGACAAGAGCTTTAGAGTAGGTACTCTTAACCTAGGAATTATTAACTTGCTTTGTAAAATATGTTTTCATAATGGTATAAAATATGTTTTCATAATGGTATTAGAATAATACTGGCTTCCATCATAATCTTAAGCATTTTATCTTAGTGATTGAAAATATTATTCTGAGAAGACATCCAGATGTTAAAGGGTTACCTGACATACTAAAAGGTTAAGAACACCTGGTTTCAATCTCAGATCTATGATTTTATTGTTGTGAAGAACTTCCAAAGTAGAAACTCTTTTCTTGATGAAGATTGGAAACTGTCTCCAACTTACACCCTTAGAGAGCTGCTGACCTATTAGAGAATTAAGCAATTTTGCTCATTTAAGAAGTATCAGGGATAAAATTTAAACCCAGGTTTTCCTGGCTCAAAGGTCAATTCTATCTAATATGCCACTTTGTCTTTCACAGTTAAAAACAGTTACATAGCACTCTAAGGTAATAATTAATAATAACAACCAGACATATAATACTCTAAGGTTTGCAAAGAACTGCATATATATATATGTCATTGGATCTTCACAAGAGCCCTGATGCTATTATTGTCCTCATTTAATAGATGAGGGAAGTGAGGCTAACAGAGGTTCAAACAAACAGGATCACATGACTAGTAAGCATGACCTGATAAGCCTCTCTTAATTATGGAACCCTGAGATGAACATAAGTACTTGCAAGATGTTTGATGAGTTTACTTCCTTTCAGATTTAAAATATCCTCTCCCTCCCATTAAGGTCAAGTTTATGCTATTAATTTCTCAGCAAAATCTTTTCTTCATTGGTATTATAAAGGTGAGTTTCAGTTCAGCTCCTAACCAAATTATTAGAGTTTCTAAATGAATAGAATCTGAATTTAAGTGATTTTGCTAAAAACAGTCAGATTCAATCAATCATATATGTGAGCACACCCATAAACACACACAAAGCAACCCAATACATGTACAAAAATCTTATCGGTATTTCTTATTGTTCTGCTTTCGAATTTCTCATATTTCCTGATAGCCTACAGAGGAAATAAATAAGAATGCCCAAGTTATGGGAATAGTGTTAAAAAGTCATTGAATGGTTCAGTGGTATGCAGATGTTCTCTCACTCTCCCTCAGACCTATTTTAATGAATTGAACAGAAACATTGTTTATGCCATCAACATTTAAATCTCTGTCAAACCTGTCCTGTAGGAATTCAAAAGGGTCTGGGAAAAAATAATGGTTTTGACATGCATAGCTATACTATTCTGTCACATTAAAATATATTTCTTTCTCTGACATCCTAATTTTCTTGTGTTTTTTTTTGAAGGGCACAATGAAAAATAACCACTTTAGCAGGGGTAGATAGATATCGTGCCATTAGGGGAATCAAATATCTTTTCAGAATCTTCAGAGCTGAAGAGTGTTGAAGTGTCTTGCTGAAAATCATTCTGAGAGCAGAGAGGTAGGATTTGTAATTGGGTGGAATTCTGAAGTCACTGATACATGATACTTTCTTTCTGTGATATGGGAGCTCAAGAGCACAAAACTAAAATGAGATGCTGAAGGGGAAGTAATCTTATCTGTTCAAAATTCAAAAGGAAACAGAAAAGGACCCATGACACCTTAGTGACTTTCAACTACATTTAAATTTCCCACTAATAATAATGAAATGTATTTATTTATTATTTGTTGAATGTTTAAAGCAGGTCTTCACAATGTCCGGTCCCTGGGCCAATTGTAGCCTGCCAAAGGATTTTTTTTTGGGGGTAGGGACACCACTGCACACTCTCTCCTGTTTGTCACATGACCTATGGCAACCAACCATCTCTAGTTCCTTTACTTTTGGGCAGAGTATCACCTTATTAAAACTTAAATGAACATTTGATCTTCTCTGATTTGAAGATCATTTTTGTTTTTTTAGTTGTAATTTCAGGGTAAAAAATCTAGTGTTCTGAGCTTTCATTTTAAGATCTTTGAAATTGTAGAAACAGCCCTTCCATTTTAGTTGTCTTATATAGAGAATCTTATTTAGCATTTTATTTAATTTATCACCTTAGAAATACTAGCACTTATTATCAGTCTTTTCTAAATGTTTATTAATTATATAGGTATAAAATGTCCCAGGGACAGATACTGGGAATGGTGAATGAGCTGGTTCCAGAATTGAACAGGAGGCAGAGAAAAGCATGTCTTGTTTTAGCAAATTATGTAGTTCCTTTAATGAGTCTAAATTGTTCTCTTACACAAATTTCATGTTTTTTAACATTATTTATCATCATTTAGCATCCCAACCATAACTACTATGTAACTTATAGATTGGGGTCCTCAGAGGTCTACTACTGATCTCAAGATTCTAACTATAAAGACAAAAGGCAATGTTTCTAATACAATTTCTGAGTCTTCCCTGGTGTGCTTCCCATTGCTTATCAGTCAGTAGCTTCAATTTGATTTGACAAAACGTATTTACTAAAGTTGTATGATAAGAAGAATTTCGGGGGATGGAACCAAGATGGCAGGGTAGAAAGATGTGCCTGCTCTAGTTCTACCCTGATAGCCCATAAAAGACCCGTAAAAATGACTCTAAACAAATTCTAGAGCAGCAGAAACCACAAAACAACAGAGCAAAATATTTTCAGCCCAAGACAACCTGGAGGTTGACAGGAAAGGTCTATCACATCAGGTTTGGAGCAGAGCACAACCCAACCTTGGCCACAGCAAGGACAGGACTGGAGCAGGCTTCAGGGTATGCATGAATAGCAGCTTCAGTTCCCAGATTTCTTAATCCACAAAAAACCAGAGACAGCTTCAAAGGTCAGTGAGAAAGCTCTTTCACCTGGGTAAGAGGGGCATGTGGTCTGGCCCTGCTGGCAGTAGCCCCTGTCACAGCAGCATCCATTTCTGGAGCCTTCTGCCTAAAGACCCTGGGGGAATTGAACAGTTGATCTGAGTCTTAGTCCTAAGTGGTGGTCCTGGCACAAGGAGGAGCACTGGTGTGGTAGAGCTAGTGGAGACTCTGGAGAGGGAACTCTACTCACAGATCCTGGGCAGAAAAGCTTGTGCTTGCTCCCAGACCAGAGCATAGGCCAGGAGAGGAGTAAACTCCTCTCCCTTGATTGTGTCACCTTATAGGAACTGAGAACTTACAGATGCCTAGACTATATCTTCCACTTGACAAAGGACTCAAAAGCCAAGTAACTGGCTGGGAAAATGCCAAAGAAAAGGGAAAAAAATAAGACTATAGAAAGTTACTTTCTTGGTGAACAGGTATTTTTTTCCATCTGTCAGATAAGGAAGAACAAAGGAAGACATAAAAGTCAAGGCTTCTGCATCCAAAATCTCAAAAATAAATATGCAATGGTTTCAGGACATGGAAGAGCTCAAAAGTAAGAGTGGTGGAGGACAAACTGGAAAGAGAAATGAGAGCGATGCAGGAAAATCATGAAAAGTGAGTCAACAGTTTGCTAAAGGAGACCCAAAAAAATACTGAAGAAGCTAACACCTTTAAAAATAGACTAACCCAAATGGCAAAAGAGATCCAAAAAGCCAATGAGGAGAAAAATGCTTTAAAAAGCAGAATTAGCCAAATGGAAAAGGATGTTCAAAAGCTCATTGAAGAAAATAGTTCTTTAAAAATTAGAATGTAGCAGATGGAAGCTAACAATGTTATGAGAAACCAAGAAATTACAAAACAAAACCAAAAGAATTAAAAAATAGAAGACAATGTGAAATATCTCATTGGAAAAATAACTGACCTGGAAAATAGATTCAGGAGAAACAATTTAAAAATTAAGGAACTACCTGAAAGTTATGATCAAAAAAAGAACCTAGACATCATGTTTCATGAAATTGTCAAGGAAAACTACCCTGCTATTCCAGAACCACAGGGTAAAATAAATATTGAAAGAATTTGCTGATCACCTCCTGAAAGAGATCTATAAAGAAAAACTCCTAGAAATATTGTAGTCAAATTCCAGAGTTCCCAAGTCAAGGAGAAAATACAGTAAATAGCCAGAAAGAAACAATTCAAATATTGTGGAAATACAATTAGAATAACACAAGATGTAGCAGCTTCTGCATTATGGGATCACAGGGCTTGGAGTATGATATTCCAGAAGTCAGAGGAACTAGGATTAAAATCAAGAACCACCTACCCAGTCAAACTGAGTATAATACTTCAGGGGGAAAAAACAGACATTCAATGAAATAGAAGACTTTCAAGCATTCTTGATGAAAAGACCAGAACTGAATAGAAAATTTGACTTTCAAGCACAAGAATGAGGAGCAATATGAAAAAGTAAACAAGGAAGAGAAATCAAAAGGAACTTACTAAAGTTGAACTGTTTACATTCCTACATGGAATGATCATATTTGTAACTCTTAAGATTTTTCTTAGTATTTGGGTAGTTGGAGGGATTATATACATATAGAAAGAGGACACAGGGTGAGTGGAATAGGAAGAGATGATATCTAAAAAAAAAATTAAGGAGTGAGAAAGGAATATATTGGCAGAAGAAAAGAAGTGGAACAGGGTAAATCATCTCTCATAAAAGAGGCAAGAAAAATTTTTTGCAATGTGGGGGAAAGCAGGGGGAGGTGAGAGGGAAAATGTGAAGCTTACTCTCATCACATTTGGCTTAAGGAGGGAATAACATGCACACTCAATTTGGTATGAAAATCTATCTTACACTACAGAAAAGTAGGGATGAAGGGGATAAGAGGGGTGTGAGGAGGATGCTAGAAGGGAAGACAAATGAGAGGAGTGAGTAATTAGAAATAAACGCTTTTGGGGAGGGACAAGATCAAAAGAGAGAATGGAATAAATGAGGGACAGTATAAGATGGAGGGAAATATAGTTGGTCTTTCACAACATGATTGTTATGGAAGTCTTTTGCATGACTACACATATAAAGCCTATATTGAATTGCTTGCCTTCTCAGTGTGGATGAGTGGGGAGGGAGGAAGGGAGAGAAGTTGGAATTCAGACTTTTAGGAACAAATGTTGAAAATTGCTTTTGCATGCAACTGGAAAATAAGAAATACAGGTAATGGGGTATATAAATCTATCTTGTCCTATAAGAAAATAGAGGAAATGGGGATAAGGGAAGGGAGGAGTGTGATAGAAAGGAGGGTAGATTTAGGGAAAGGCTAATCAGAATCCATGGTACCTTGCAGGGGAGGGAAGAGATGGGTTGTGTAGGTTTGCCTTGACTCTAGTTCCCATCTGTAATTCTTCCAGTTGTTTTTTCCTCCTGACTTTAGGATCATAGTTTTTCAAAATAGTATTTTATTTTTTCCAACGACATGTAAAGATCATTTTCAGCATTCACTTTTAAAAGATTTTGAGTTCCATTTTTTCTCCTTCACTCAACCTTCTCCCCCTCCTCAAGACAGTGTATAATCTGTGATATCTATATCTATATCTATCTATCATCAATCTCTCTCTCTCTCTATGTATCTATCTGTTATTCATGTTTAATCATATTAAACATATTTCCACTTTAGTCATATTGTGGAAGAAGAATTCAGACAAAAGGGATAAAAACACATGGGAAAAAATGAGAAAATAGTATACTTTGATCTGCATTCAGATTTCATAGCTCTTTCTCTGGATGTGGATAGCATATTCCATCTTGAGTCTTTTGGAATTGTCTTAGATCACTGTATTTCTGAGAAGAGCTAAGTCCATCATGGCAGTTCATCACACAGTGTTGCTGTTACTGTGTACAATGTTCTTCTGGTTCTGTTTGCTTGACTCCACATCAGTTCATGTAGCTCTTTCTGTGTAACTTCTTTACTGGAATCCACCTGCTCATTATTTCTTATAGCACAATAGTATTCCATTACATTAGTATACCATAACTTATTCAGTCATTCCACAACTGATGAAAATTCCTTCAATTTCTAATTCTATGCTACCACAAAAAAGAGCTATTATGAATATTTTTGTCCATGGGGGTCATTTTTCCTTTTAAAAGAGGATTGTAGCATTTTGAGTGGAAGAGACACTTCTACTAGCCTTGAGAGCAAGACTTCTGATGTCAAATCACAGCTACATCTATATCATAGTTATTTCCGACAAGTTATTTGCTATTTGTTGTTCAGTTGTATCTGACTCATCATGACCCCATGTTTTCTTGGCAAAGATGTTAGAAGGTTTTGCCATTTTTTTCTCCAGCTCATTTTACAGAAAAGGAAACTGAGGCAAATAGGTTAAGCAACTTGCCCAATGTCACCCAGTTAGCAAATTTCTGAGGTCATATTAGAACCTAAGTGTTGCTGACTCCAGGCCTAGTACTCTATCCACTGCACTACCTAGCTATTCTCATTTGTGCTTCGTCATTCCCTATTTGTCAGATATAACATATGAGGTACTGTCAGTGTTCTTTGAAACTCTGTGGAAGAGGGAAGAGGTATCGTAAAATTTGAGTAAGGCAAATGATATGATTTTTAAACTATGGCAAGAAAAACGTCTATAAGCAATGGGCGAGAGAGTTGGATTTTAATTTTGGTGATCGAGATTTGATATAAACCCTCAAGTGAAGAGCTTGTGGAGCCTGATTCTGTAGCGGTTTGGTAATGTGCAATGAAACTGTCTTGTTGCCTTTTTGGGACATGTGCAGATATTTTGGTGCTAATGGTCTTCTAACCAAGTGGTAACGAGGAAGCACTTAGATGTGTGGTGGAGCTGGAATTGGAGTGTATTCAAAAGATACCATTCATTGAGGGAAAACCTTTTAACTTTGACTTTTTCTGGCCATAATGGTGTTAGGGAAGGAAGATGAACTGCTGAGGGCTTCTCTTACTCAGACCCAGAATAAAGCCATGAACACCTAGCTTGAAATTTATTTCTATATCCGTTGGGTCTATTCTTTCCTGTTTTTGGTTGAAGGTTATTGGAGAGTCCTATGACTTCAACTTTGTGAACTTCGTAAAGTCAATAGGACAAGTTGCCAGAAATCTGGAAGCTAGAGTCCATGCTGGGATTTCCCAGGAGCCGGCTAGTAAGGAGCAGCGTCTGGAGCAATTTGACTAGCCCAACCCAGGCTAGAAGTAGAGATGAAGACTTACCTATCCATTGGTTATGCTGCATTTAGAAATGAACTTAATGGATGAATGCTGTATAGAAATCACATTGTCTACCTACACTCTACCCAGGGACCAAATAGCATAAGAGAAAATGTGCCCCAAGTATTGGGAGGCAGTGTTTGTATTTCTCTTCTTGATATATAATATATGATTGTTGCCTTGACTGTATTTTCCTAGTAAATGTCCCTTTGTAAAAAGTTGATTGATGTAAATTGGTTAAATGGAATGGGCATGCTAATTAATGACTAGTGACATTGGTTAAATGGAATGGGCATGCTAATTAATGACTAGTGGCTAACTGTGTATGTGTGTATGCATGTAAAATACACTAGAATGGGAGCTTGAACTACCAGCATTTGAGAAGAGACACCTCTCCTTGTCTCAGGAGTACAGTAAAATCCTGTTTATAATGCAGTAAACCTCACTCTGCAAGACTGAGTGCAGAGGCCCATCTATGTATGTAATTGTTTCCCCAGTTTCATCTGGAATGTTATTGCAAGTCAGTCTGGACATTGATCAAATAACCCTTGCTCTTTTGTAATCCTTTATCTACCTGCCTCATGCTAGTGCTAGTTTGTAATATCAACTGAGTAGAAAATTCATTAGAACAACATAATTTGATCAAAAGAGTCATCTCTGGAAGCTAACATGAGAACCTAGCTGTTAAAAGATAATCATTTTTTACTTTTTTCCATGCTTTTCTTCCCAAATTCTATGAGATGGACTTTCCTAATCTCTCTCCACAAGCCATCATTAATTACACATGTAGCAAAGCAAATTTCTTAGAAGTTATGCTTATCTGCGAAGGCTCCCAAAGGGTTCTGTGGAATTAAGTTGAGTTGAGGATAGAAGCAGACTCGGAGATTTGTATTGATGACATGCCTTTGTCACATATCTCTACTTGTGTACCTGTCTACTCTTGTGTTTTGTATGTGCCCTTTCTTTTCATCCTTGCTCTGTTTTTGTTGAGAGAATACACCTCAGATTTATTGAGGAGATATTAGGTTGCCATTGTCCATGTTATGTCATTTCAGTAAATTCCTTTGCCTTGAGTCAATTGTGTGAACTCGCTGTTTATTAGAGGTAAACATAGCAGTGAAAGCTTGTGATCTAGGAGTATGGACTCAGACCATTTTAAAACTGGGGTAATTCTGTAGGATTCTACCCAAGAATAGAAGGCGAGGTTACTCAGAAAATAGGGGGAATGTGATGCACCACCATGCAATTTTCTGCATAAATGGGCTGACTTTTTCTCAACCTCTTCCATTCTGTCTGCCCAAATATTATAATCCTTTAAATCCCATATCCCATATCCCATCTCCTCCATCATTCTTTCTCTGATAATCATATACATACTGATCCTTTGATCCTTTGAATTTCAACTGTTTTTATGTGTGCCACACAACTTACTATTTGGTCATATACTCTTATTCTCAGTTGCTTCGTACCTGTAAATCTTGTCCTCCCAACACCTTTCGAAGAATTTTAGATTAATGATGTTTTCATACTTCTTGAGGAAGGGCTAAATAATAATTTTGTCAATATTTTGATTAATTGGTTAATGATTTGTATCACAAATAACACATCTTTAAAAAGGAGTATCACTGAATTAGTTTGTTCTTTCATTCAATTCAATGAATATAGACCAGGAATATCATCTCATAAAAATATATATTACTGAAATGTCAGTTGTAACATGAATTTATGTAAATTAAATCACTTTTTCATTCACTTCCATCAGAAAATTGGAGATGAATTCCCATGAGGTCGGGGATGTGTAACATTTGGCACCAAGAGATAATAAAATTGCACTTACAGATGTCATTTGTCAAATAACTTTTTTTTTTATCAAGCATTGCTTTGTTTTGTATTTTTATTTTTTTCAATTCAGAAGGAAACCTGACCATGATTGACATTAAGTTTAGGTGGAGTAGGCAGTTTTCTACACTGGATCACTTTAGACATGTTGAGAAAGTCTCGCTGCCCAACATATCTATAATGAAATTTCAGTATCAGCTATTTATTAGATTTTTTTTTCTGGAAAGTGGAATAGACAGTATAAAAATGAGAGAATTATTTGAATTTCATCCCAGACAATGAGTCATGGATTTGAGGACACTGGACCTGAGAACAAATTCTCATTCTGCTAATTATTACTTGTGTAACCAATGCAAATTGCTCAACATCTTTTAGTTTCTGTTTCTTTATATGTAAAATGTCAGGATTGCACTAGATCATCTCTGAGGTCTATTTCTAACATAAAGCTTTGATTATAAAGAATCTTGATAAGGAAAATCTTTGGACAGAATAATCAATGTATCTGAAATCAAAAGAGAAAAAATGAGAAGAGAGAAATCTTCACAGGAACTCTCTAATAAAGTTCCGGTATCCAGTAAATACCAGAAATTAAGACAAATATGTAAGATTAAGAGCCATTTTCCAACAGATAAGTGGACAAATGGTATGAACAAGTTGGTTTTAAAAAAAACAAGCAAACATATAAACTACAAATAACTATGATACATGCTTCAAATCACTACTATAAGAGGAAAGTTTCATCTCATATTATTGGCAAAGATGACAAAAGATGAATGTGATAATTGTTAGAAAGGTTTTGGAAAGATAGGGCATACTAATTCACAATTGGTGAAGCTGTGAATTAATCTGACTATTCTAGAAAATAATTTGGAACTATATCAGGAAAACCTCTATATATCCTTGATCCCATGATAAGACCATTTATCCCAGCGAGACCAAGGTTAAAGGCATATGTACTAAAATTTTATTTTTTTACTTTTTGTCATTCCTCACTACTCATATTGCAATCAGTTGCCAAGCCTTATCAATTCTATTTCTTCAACTTATCTTGCATCTGTCACCTCTTTACTCACACAACTAGCTCTTTAGTCCAGACCCTTATCACTGCCCATTCTTACGCTGCCTTCTTAATTTGTCTCTTAGCTTTTATTCTCCACAGTCATCAGATTGATATTCCTAATGCATATTCCTAAAATCTTGTCAATAAGACAGATTACAATCCCTTCACAAACCATCTCTAGGCTCCCTCTTTAGACTTATCACACCTTACTGTCCATAATCACTCGCTGTTTTAACCAAACTGTCATGCTTGATAATATCTATTCATGAGACTTGATGTCCCATCCCTCTGCCTTTGAACCTGCCATCTCCCATGTTTAGAATGCACATCTTCCTCATCCTTCTACTTCAGAGAATTTTCCGGCTTCCTTCAAAGCTCAGCTTAAATGATCCTTACTGCAGGAAGCCTGTTCTGATTCCTCCAGTTGCTCCTGTTCCCCTGGATATTATATTGTATAAGTGTTTAAATTTAATGTGCTATGTAAATGTTGCTTCCCCCACTACCCAATAGGATATAAAACCCCTGAGGGCAAAGAGTGTTTCATTTTTATCTTTATATCACAATACCTAGGAACCAGGATGCAGCATTAAATCTAGCACATAATAGGTATATAATATTTGCTGTATGAATAATAAACTCTTGTATGCACAGTGGTTTTCTTTTGGTTGGACAGTGGCTGAAGAAATTGGGGCATCTGAATGTAATGAACTGTTGCCTTGCCATGATGACAAAAAATGAATAATTCAGGGAAATAAGCAAGGCTTGAGTGAACTGATACAAAGCAAAATAGTTACAACCCAGAAAATAATTTACACAATCACTGCAATAATGTAAAGAAAAAGAATATCAAATACATCAAAATTTGATTGGCGAAGTAACCAATCTTTAATTCAGAGGACTGTAATGAAATATGGCCACTCCTCTCTGCAAGAGGTGTTAAAGTCTAGGTATGAAAGGAGGCATACATTGTGATATGCAAATGTGTTTCATTTGTTCTTTGTACCTGTAGAGTTGTGCATATTCTTTTACAAAACTTTCATTCTTTTTGTATGTTAAAAAACCCACAACTTTAAGACACTAGGCTACTGAAAAAATCTCTCAATATCATCCTCTTTCTCAAAATCAATTTAAAATCATCTTGACTGCTATGTCAATGGCAATGTGATGTGTATTATGGTAGATTTGCATGTGGGGGATATCTTATGAGGACCTCATTTCCCCACAATGCTTCAGGACAAGAAAATATTGATCACTGGTCAAAATTATCTTTGGCATCTAGCTAGGTCCCTATTAGTGCAAACAACTAATTTCCATGAAGTGGTCACGTGTTTGAATTTGCCTATTATTATTATGTAAAATATGGCAAATAGCTTCAGTGCAATGGAAATATGCAACACGGATTTGAATTATGCAACCCCTTCACTTCATGGGAGTCATTGTTTGTCCTAATCAAGACTTAGTTAGTTGTACATCTCTCAGCAATGTGTGCATGGGTTCAGCAGCATGGTGATATCACCATGTATTTTGATTTGTTAGAAACATTTGCAGGTTCAAAGGCTGAGGATCTATGTGAGACAGACTGTAATGAGAGAACTGAGAGAAATAAGAAAAAATAAAACAAAGCAGATCCATCCCTTTAATGTAGGCAGCAAAAGTGAATGCAGTGCCAAAGAGGTCAGCACATACCAGATTATAATGCAAAAAATGAGATTAGTGCTCCAAAAATTGCCAATGTGATTAATTTCCCTTACTCTTTCCAAGAATGAATGGAGTGGATTACAATGAGGATACAGAGGTTATAATTGGGAGTCAAATGAAGCTTTCAGATGGTAGTTATTTGTGGATGGGACAAAAATATTTAATACCAGATTCAATTCATTTCTTTTTAATTCAAGAACATTGTATTTTTAATGTAACGTGTTTACTTTGAGTTAATGAATTATCTGACTTGGTCTTTTATAAAGATATGTACTTTAGAGGGCTCAGAACTATGAATTTGAATAGAAAGATATAGCAGTATTGTGAAATTGGATGTGGTTGACACAGTGCTATGCTGATGGGGGATGGGTGGGTAATTCTGGCTACACACATGTGAAAAGTGCTTTTGAGAAGTGTAGGATCCTGTGAGAGGGATGAAGTAGGAAGTAGAAACGAACGTAATTAAATTTAGATTTTGATAAGTGTTCTAGGAGATGCACAGTCAAAGTACATTGAGAACAAATAGAAAGATATTTCAAATCAGAGGGTTTTGTGAAGGAGGTGGTACTAGAACTGGGATTTTATTGATGGCTAGTGTTTTTACAGGTGAAAATGAGAGAAAAAAAGTCAATTCCTGATGGAACAAACTTTTTGGGTAAAGGTTACGAGGAGGGAAAGTTAAGAACTGATTTAGAGACTACTAAGTAGACCAGGTTGGCTATAGGATAGAATATATTAAGGGGTATAAATCTTGAGAGTTGGGTTGGATTTAAAGAATTTGGATTTATCTTTTTTTTCTAGAGTAGACAATGGAACCCATTGAAAGTTTTTTTTTTTTTTTTTAAAGCAAGGGAGTGACAGAGTTTTATAAGACATAGTTAGGATTAAATGGCATTAGGTCTTTTGGAGCACCCTATATGTTAGGAAGATTAATCTTGAGTGATTTGTAGGGCAGACTGAAGGGAGAAGAGATTGGAGGGAGGGACATCAATTAGGAAACAGTTCAAATGTCTAGTTCAGTACGATGGTAGTATATTATATTCCACTGATCAGTTCCAGGTTGTCTATTTCTGATCTGCTTTGTTTCCTCTTGATTTCCTCTTTTATCTGTTTCCATGATACAGAATTAATAGACTATTTCAAACTAACAATAAGTCCAATAAATCAATTCTGGGCCACAAAAGATTGTGTTTGTTAACTCTTTTCTATATTTATTGTTAGAAACTAATCAGAATTTGATATTGCATACTCAGATTTATCAATGAGTGCTCTGGTTTCTACCATGGTAACAGCTTAAATCATACAACTCCTCAATAAGCTATAAATCATTGTTTCATAGCAAAGAAGGAGCTCATTACTATCAAGATGTCTTCAAAAGTAGATACTACACAAGTAAGATGCTTCTGCTTAATGCACTGATGAAGAAATTATTTGGCATGTGTTGTTACAGTAAGGTAAGACAATGCCAGTAAAAAGACTTGGACTGAAAAAAAAGGGTATGTTACTGCCAGAACAAAATAAATTAAGAGGAAAAGGTGACATGTATCATGGTTGGTTTCGGTTTTTTGATTTGCTTTTTTTTGTGTGAAAGATTTTGCACTTTCATTGGTGATAGTGAGTGGGGATATATACTTGGTTTATCAATTTTCCTTTGCCTGAGCAGAAAGTTTTAATGGTTTTCTTTGTCTTGAAAAAAAATGTAGCACTTGGTAATTAACCTTTTGGTTGATATATTAGAAAAATGATTTGCTCCTGTGTTTATTAACTGGTGTGTATGTGTGTGTGTGTGTGTGTGTACATGCATGTAAAGACCCATATGTGTGTGTCTGGGGGAGTATTTCTTGGAGATAACCTTTGAGATTCATCTCAAGTGCTTAATAATAATGTGAGCAAAGTGATGGAAATGGAATAATTCATATCATATTAAAGGATTAATAAGTAAGTCCAGTCCCTTGCTAAGATGGTATCTGAAGACTTTCTGGGTTAATAGGATTTGCCAGAGTTTGTCAGAGAATATCTCCTTTTATCCTCAGAACAAACCTGATGAGTAGGTACTATTATTATTTCCATTTTATAGATAAAGAAACTGAGTCAGAAAGAGGTTAAGTGACCTGACCAGGGTCACACATCTCTTAAGCGTAGATTCAAAAATCACATCTTCCTGATTTCAGTTCTAGCACTCCATCCACTGTGTGACCAAACTGCTTGTGGGGATTAGATTTATGAACCTATTGATATAGGGAACTTCTGAAGGAGGAAACTTCCCCTACCAATACAGGAATACCCCTTCTCTGACACTTTTGGACACAGACAGATTCTTGGAACACTGAAAGGTTAAATGACTTGACTATGGCGTAGAGCTAAGAGGAGTCAGAAGTAACCCTTGAACCCTGGCCTTGCTGGTATCAACACAAGCCCCCTATCACTTTTGCAATACCGTCTTTACATTTTTAGTGGTTATATAAAGGAAAAATGGCATTAAATTAATAAAATCTGAACTGATAACCTCACTGCAAAGACATTTAGATACTAAGGAGATGACACACACTTTTTCTACATAAATAAGACTGCCTATCCCTAGTATTTTCTCCAATAGTCTTCAGGGGAAAAAATGACAAGATCTCATTTAATCCGTTTAATATAGTGAAATGGATAGATAGCTATACTTGGTTTCAGAAAGATCTGGGTTCATTTCTAGCCTATTACTAATGTTGAATGTATGACCTTGGGCAATCCATTTTATCTCAATGCCCTCAGACAACTAAATTATATAGAAAGCAACTTTGATTATAGAAAAAGATGGATAGAGAGACAGACAGATAGATAGACAGAGATATATAAATTAAGATGACTGTTGGGGGGAGTTTTCCACACTAACTAGGGCTTCCATGGTGCTCCAGCTGGTACTAATTAGTCAACCATCACTGAGTGCCCATTTTGGTTATACATATTTTGCTGAAGAGATTAAAGAAAGTATACAAAAGAAGCAGAGTCCTTTAGGAAGTTACAATCTTATAGATAAGACTTAGACACTATGAAAATAAAGTCCTCATAGAGAGGAGAAGCAAAATCAAAGTCAGATGAATGCACGGGCACACAAAATGGGAACACTGACGTTGAAAATACGTGTACATATACTGTTCCAGAACTGGGGAAGTTTTTGATTTAATGCCTTTAAGGTATTAACCTGTGCTGATTACTTCAAACCCTATTTTGTTGAGAAGATTGCTAGAGAAGTAGAGCTTACAGACCTCAGTAGGTTAAAGATTCCCCTTGCTTTTGAGTCAGGCCCTATTCACCAAACACTCCTTACAGATCTTTTCTTAAGATAAACTGTTCCATTCTCTTTTGTGCATTTCCTTTAATAAATTTTTAGGGAGAAACCTAGGAAGAGAACACTAAGTTGTTTTGGGTGCTGACTCTGGCTGCAATGAGGTGCTGTATGTCCATTTAAGATCCAAGCCTCTAGTGATCCATTGGTAATCTCTTTCTATGATTGGGGCCTCTTGTAGGAAGTCATGACCTCTCACACCCTGGATCCAGATTGCATGGTAGATGATAAACACCAGCTGGTCTTACATTCACATTGGCTGCAGACCTTTCTTTCAAGGATGCAGGATTCTGACCAACCCCACATAATACAAAGTGCCAAGTAGATTTCCATAATGACAAAAGTTAGATGAAGTTAGACTGGTTATATTTCAAACCTTAATTCTGAGAAGTTTTGTCATTAGTTCATAGGGAGAGAAGGAGGTTAAATTGAGGGAAATGTATATTCATGGTTTATATGTGGAAAAGGAACAATGATAACAACCAAAAACCTGGCTAGGACTCCAATTCAGCAAACATTTATTAAAAATTTAATGTATTCTGGGCTCTGTGCTAGATTTTGAGGATTCAAAGACAAAACTGAAATAACTCCTACCTCTACTCTGCGGAAATAACATGTCTATAGATACGTAAATATAAAATCTAGCCATAATCTGTTGCTTAGTCCAATTCAAAAGATTCTGGGATCTAATATCCAGTCTAATCCTGGGGACAGAACTCAAAGTACCATTTTCTCTTTTAGATTTCTAGGAATTTATGTGATTAATGTGTGATGTGTTTAATAGGGAATTCAGTTCTTATAAACAATTCAAGGCAATAAATTTATATTGGGCAAAAGACCACCTTTATTTTATTTTATTTTATTTATTTAACTTTTTACATTCATTTTCAAAAAATTTTGGGTTCCAAATTTTCTCCCCATTTGTCCCCTCCCCCAACCCCAGTACATCTAGCATTCTAATTTCCCCTATCACCAATGTGCCCTCCCCTCTATCCTCCCTCCCCTCCCTTGTCCCCATCCTTTCTTTTGTCCTGTAGGGCCAGATAACTTTCTATTCCCCGTTACTTGTATTTCCCATTTCCCAGTAGCAAGAACAATACTTGACAGTTGCTCTTAAAACTTTGAGTTCCAGCTTCTCCTCATCCTTCCCTCCCCATCCATTTTGGGAAGGCAGGCAATTCCATATAGGCCATATCTGTGTAGTCTTGCAAATGACTTCGATAATAGTCGTGTTGTATAAGACTAACTATATTTCCCTCCATCCTATCCTGCCCCCCACTGCTTCTCCTTTGATCCCGTCCCTCCCCAAGAGTGTTGATTTCAAATTGCTCCCTGCTCCCCCTGCCCTCCCCGCATCATCCCCCCCATCCAGCCCATCCCCCTTCCCCCCCACCCTCCTGCATTTTAAGATAGGTTTTCATACCAAAATGAGTGCGCATTTCATTCCTGCCTCTAGTTGAATGTGATAAGAGTAAACTTCATGTTCTCCTCCCACCTCCCCTCTTCCTCCCTCCACTAAAAATCTCCTGCCTGCCTCTTCTCTGAAAGATAACTTGCCCCACTCCATTTCTCCCTCCCTCCTCCCAATACATTTCTCTCTCACCACTTAACTTCATTTTTTTAAGATATGATCCCATCCTATTCAACCCATTCCCTGCTGTCTCTGTGTGTATGTGCACATGTGTATGTGTGTGTGTGTGCAATCCCACCCACCACCCAGATACTGAAAAGTCTCAAGAGTTATAAATATTGTCTTTCCATGTAAGAATGCAAACAGTTCAACCCAGGTAAGTCCCCTATGACCTCTCCTTGCTGTCCACCTTTTCATGCCTCCCCTCATTCCTGTGCCTGAAAGTCAAACTTTCCCCCCAGCTCTGGTCCCTTCATCAAGAACGCCTGAAAGTCCTCTATTTCATTGAAAAACCATTCCCTCCCCTGAAGTATTACACTCAGTTCTGCTGGGTAGGTGATTCCCGGCTTCAGTCCCAGTTCCCCTGACTTCTGGAATATCATATTCCCTGGCCTTCGATCTCTTAATGTAGAAACTGCTAGATCCCGTGTTATTCTGATTGTATTTCCACAATACCTGAGTTGCTTCTTTCTAGCTGCTTGCAATATTTTTTCCTTGACCAGGGAACTCTGGAACCTGGCCACAATGTTCCCAGGAGTCTCTCTCCCTGGATCTCCCTCAGGTGGTGATCGGTGGATTCCTTGAATACTTATTTTGCCCTCTGGTTCTACAATATCAGGGCAGCCCTTCTTGATAATTTCATGAAAGATGATGTATAGGATCCTTTCTTGATCATGGCTTTCAGGTAGTCCCACAATTTTTAAATTGTCTCTCCTGGATCTATTTTCCAGGTCAGTTGTTTTTCCAATGAGATATTTCACATTATCTTCCATTTTTTTCATTCTTTTGGCTTTGCTCTGTGACTTCTTGACTCCACCAATTGAGTTAGCCTATTCTCCAAGGTGATACTTCAGCATTTCTTTGGGTCTTCTTTAGCAAGGTGCAGACCTGCCTTTCATGCCTTTCTTGCATCTCTCTCATTTCTTTTCCCAGCTCTTCCTCCACCTCTCTAACTTGATTTTCAAAATCCTTTTTGAGCTCTTCCATGGCCTGAACCCATTGAATACTTATTTTGGATGTTGGGATACAGAAGCCCTGACCTCCACGTCTTTCCCTGATGGTAAGCACCTCTCTTCCTCATCTGAAAGGATGGGAGGAGATATCTGTTCACTAAGAAAGCAACCCTCCATGTTCTTACTTTTTTCCCCTCTTCTGGGCATTTTCCCAGCCAGTTTCTTGACGTCTGAGATTCCTCTCCACCCCTACCTTGCCTCCAGTTCTACCCATCTAGTGCTTGGGGGTCTGAGATTCAAATGCCTCAGGGCTTTTGGCAAGGATGGGGCTGCTATTCAGTGTGAGATTAAGTAGGTGCTCAGGTGGGGCAGGGCTGCCACACAGGGGCTCATTTCCCTCAGGGGGTTTGTGCAGAGACCTTCAATATTGGATCCGAACTCCTGTTTGCTTTGGGAGCTCCTGTCTACTGCTACCTCCTGAGGGGGCCCTAATTATGGAGACACCCTGATCCCCTCTCGGCAAGCCGAAAAGACCATCTCACTGACCTCCAGCGCCTCTGGGTGGAGGGACCTGTGTGGCCGCTGGAGATTCTGTCCCTGAAGCCTGCTCAGATCTGCTCCTCTGAGTGCCTCAAGGCCAAAGCAGGGCTGGGCTCTGTCCTGGGTCTGGTGTGTGACAGACCTTTGGTGTCAATTTTTCAGGGCTCTCTGGAACAGAAATCTCCTCCACTCCGTTGTTCTGTGGCCTCTGCTGCTCCAGAATTTGTTGGGAGTTCTTCTCCACAGATATTTTATGGGCTGTCACCACCTTTCTTTTACACCACAGAAAATATATATAGTACAAAGGAGCTAGAAAACAGAAGCAGAAAATATATGACATTGGAATGGCTCATATACTTTCCTTATAAAGAAATCATGCAAATCATTTATTTTGGAGTTGCTGCACAAGTGATACCCCCTTACTTCTAGCCCACACTATGTGAAGGACTCACTGTAATGATGGAGTTTGGCAAGGTCCCATTTTTTTTGGTTGCTTAAGTCAGAGACTCCTTTCACTGCTCTTCCACACATGGGTCAATGTTGATGTTTCTTTTCTTTCTCCAAGGAAGCTCTTTGAGATCTTTTCTCCTAGACTAGTTGATGGACTCTCCAACTTAGGAAATTCTGAAATATTGCATCATCCATAAGGCAACCATAAAGTCTTACACTGGGCAGGAAATCGCCCTTCTCTGGTTAGCAGACTAGACTGTGGAATCTCGTAGAGTAGGAGATCAAATTTCTTTCATTGTTGTTAATGTGGGTTTAGGAATATTATCCATGAATTGCTTTCTAGGATCACATGAGCATACACATCTAAATCTGTTGTGTGTCTCTTTAGGTAATATGTCAGTACTTCAGTTTCTGTCCTCTTTTGGGCTGAGAAAATCTACTCTATGGATTTTTCCTTTCAAGCTGCATGGGCAAACTCATGCTAGTTCTTTAGGCTTCTACACCATCATTGGACAGAAGACTGTTCATGCATTGATTTTTTCTGGCCAACACCCTCCTTCCATCCTCAGAACATGGCTTTACTCTAATTCACTTTGGGACCTTGTTCTTCATTTTCTTTCTTTAGCTTTTGATTCCCATATGATTTAGAATGTCATTGAATAAATTTTTGAAAAGATAATATATTCAAGTACTCTTATCACCTCCATGTTGCTCATGGAAGGCATAAAAGTTAGGAACTAAAATAGTTTTAGTAAAGGATTGTTTATTGACCATAGAAAAGAAAGACAACCCACCTAATTTTTTAATGTTTCCTTATTTTCCGATTATGGATTTCAGGAACTGAAAAGAGAGTACAGTGAATAAAAGGCCCTGCATCAGAATTTTGAGAATTAAAAAAAAAGTAACAAGTATAAGGCATCCAAGAGACTTCAGTACGAAGAGGAGGATAATACCATGTAATGCTGAAGTCCCAATTTAGATTTTAATTGCCTCACTCCTCAAACCATGCGAATGCCACTGATAAAGAAGAGAAAGGAGAGTAGCTTCTTGTTCTTTCAACTTAAAGTTTTCATATATTTTCGAACATCTAGTTTCCCTATGCTTTTTGTGTCTCTACCTTCCCCTAATATTGGGCAAGAAAAGAAGCAAATCAAAAGGGAACTGATGCTAGGGCAAAAAAAAAAAAGCTAGGTTTTTGGTTCAAATAATAAAAGAATTGATTCAGAATTTACAGTCTGAGAATTCCTTCCACCTTTAGGAGACAGATAACACCAACTTGAAAATGCAAAACCTGTCTTCTGTGCCTGGTTTGTTGTTTCTGGTCTGTCATAGTGTTCCAAGACTTTGGAGATTTGTTTTTATTTTTCTTTTTTGACTGCAGAAAGAGGCTAAGAAATTCATCCTTGGCTGGCCTGGCAAGGCAAGACTCCTGTGAGTTGTGGGTGTTTTTTTTAAATATTGAAATTCTACATTCTTTAGTTACATTCAAGCAAATAATTAAAATATTAGATACAATTTCTTTCTGTAATCAAATATCAGACTGCTTGAATGCTTGGCATGTTTTCTTTTGAAATCACGAGTGGAATGGAAATGGCTGAAAGATGTAGGGGCAAGGACAGAAAACAGAATTGAAATAAAAGTGAAAAAAGGTGATGTAATAATAGACAATAAGGAAGAAAAGTAGGGCAATATGATAATATCTTGTGAGGATAATACTTTGTCCCTTCTCCACATCAGGGGAAGAAAAGTTTGAATATAGAGTACTTGAACATAAAAATGAATGACAAAAAAAAAAAGAAAAAAATAATGGGTAAGGATTGCTGGGAGAGAGGAAGACAGAGGGAATAGACAAACTTAGTACTATGGCTATCAAGAATGTGAAGCAAACTTAATATTAAGTAGAATGAAGTGAACTTAATATTAAGATATCCTAAAGTCAAGTCAGGAACTATAAGAAATGTAAATGTATGGTAGAGCTCTGTAGAGTACTGTGGAACTATATGACTCAGGGAAAGGAATTTCTACTGAGAAAGTCTCATATCAAAGGACATCACAGACCCAGAAGAGATGGAGGAGGTCAGCCGACTCAGTACTAGCCTCAGGACCCACAGTGCATGTGGAAGGAACTTGACTATTAGCAACATAGATTTTGCAACAGACTATGACTGAAACTTTGAGTTCATTAGGGGTGATGAGGGAGGAAAAGGGATAATATAATATTCATTGGAAATAAGAGTATAGCTAATCCATTACTAACTACTTCAATGTGAGTCATTTTTCTATTCTTTGAATGCTTTTTAATAAACTTGTTTTATATTTCAATGTTTTATTTTGAGCTTAGTGCTTGCAAGGCACTTGTAATGTAAGAATGTAAACTATTTAAGGGCAAGAACTGTATTTTTTTGTCTCTGTATCCATACTGTAATGAACTATATTTATATATTCCCAAGCCTTTCACCATCACTGAGTAATTACTGTCAGCTCTTAAAGACTGAACTCAGTCTAAGTGAACCTATAGATATGGTTTTGCACCATAGATTATACATATGGTATAATACATGAGGTCTTGCAGGCAATGTCTCTGGTTTAAGGTCTTAGTATAAAAAATGAAAATATTGAGTCAGTCCATCATAGACTCAACAGGCATTTCTTTTTCAAGACTAACTCTCAAATTCTTTCTATGACCTCTCTTTCATTTATAACTATTTTCTTCCTTTCTATACAGGTGTTCAAAAGTTTGATGTATATTTTTCCTGTAAGGAAAATTGAAGAATATATCTATGCGAAGTTTCCTCCTGTTTAGTCAGAAGAAGTACAAATAATTGAAAAGGAATGGTTTTGGAGAAAAATATAATTTAAGTATGAAAATGACTAATTTGGATAAACTGGTAATATTTACAGATTGCCACATGTAATCTTTTTGTTAAAGGCCCCTATTTGACTAAAAAGGCCCCAGTACAATTTTGGAGACTACCTTCTTCGTTTTTTTTAGCTCATTGTCCCTATCTGAGTAATATAAGAAGTTGGAATATGTTATCCCCTCATCCATTGCAGTCACTAACTCCCCATACAAGCACACAGGTTCACAAGGTTTAAATCCTATACAAGTTCATATAAAAGTTAGATCAAATTGGTGGGACTGAGATCAGAGCTTATAGAAGATAACAATGTCTAGCAGTAAGTAACTGATCCTCAAAGTCTATCTGACATCTCAGTCACTTACAGAATGGCCCTAGATAAGGCTCTAGAAGGTGACAGTCTGGCTCTTGTACACCATAGCTGTCCTCCATGACTTCTCTGGTTGTAAGCCCAGTTACTTTTCCTATGGCTTGTGCTTCTGACTATTCTTGGTAGATATTGTGAGTCTCCAGGCCTCTTCCCAGTTGCTTCCCCACAGTGTGTGACTGCAATTTGTGATTGCTACAGTTTTCTTCAATCTCTCAGCAAATGGTAGCCTTTTGTTGATTCCCAACATGGAACCATTTTTCTGTCTTTTATGGCTTTGCAGTCCAAATTTCTTGTAGTTTTTCTTTCTATTCCCACAAAATGAGAATCATTCATTTCTCTAAGGGATTCATTTCTCCCCTCTTCATTAGAGTTACACCTCAAAACATAATTACATTTCTGGTGCCTTCTTTTTACTATAATTCACAGCACCTGACCTGACATTCTTATTCTTTTCCCTGGGTCTAGGTGAAGAACTTAAGTAAAATTCAATTTTACTTTGATGTATTTGTTACTTTGGCATAGGTACAGTAGTAACTGTAGAATAAGTGAATAGAAAACTGGCCTCAGAACCATGCAAACTCTGGTCAAGTCCTGTCTCTGACACATTGTTGTCAAGCGAGTCTGAGCAAATTATTCAAGCATGTTCTGGACAACGTTTTGTAAGACTATAAATTGTAGAGAAGGGACTGACTTGGATAGGTAAAGATAGTATTCTCTTTTGGGAGTTCCCTATATCAGTGATACAGGTCCTGTCAGTATCCTTTAATATGGGTATTTCTTCTAGCAAAGCAGATTTAACCATATCCCTCCTTTCAAAGGCTGAGTGATTTTTGTCCATTATTTTCCAGTTAATCCCCTATACAGGATTTATCCATAGCACCAGAAGCTTTCTTCTTATATGTTTTCTATCTTTGACACATCATTGTTTGAATCAGAATGTCTATCTTCTTTGTTTTTGTTATATGACCAGTCTATCTCCTTTTCAAGTTATGCAGATTTTCGATAATTATTTTATGTGGTTTCAGTTTTGCAGGTTGTCATCTGTAATATTTTTGTGCCTGTTTATACCCACCATATGTTTTTCCCAATGTGTTATTTATAGTCTTAATTCTCAGCCTATTCTATTCTAGGATTTTTAGACATATAATATCACTAAGAGAATTTTTTAAATCAGATTTCAGCCAAAGGTAGTTATGATATAGGCAAAACAACACTTTATTTGAAATCAGAAAACGTGGGACTAACTTGACTTTTCCATTTTCTTCTGTAATTGACTTTGAACAAAAGACAAACTCTCTGAGCCTCAGTTTCCTTATCTGCAAAATAGGGAAATAAAACTTGTACTACTTATCTCACAAGGTCATTGAAACTCAAAAGATAGATGAGTATGTTATAAACTGTAAAGTATTAAACATAGGTCAAGTTTTTTTTTTCTTTTACATATTATTCTGAAAGTATAATTTATGGAGGGCGTATGTTTTAAAGTCAGCAAAAAATAAAATTATGGTTTCTATCTAATTTTAGAGAAAAATTCAACTGTGATAGAGTCCAAAGAGACAATTATTTCCATGTATCTTAATAAATATGCTGTCTATTAGTCAAGAGAAAATTAAAAATAGTATATCAGAACTTAGTGATAGAGATGCATCAGATTACCTGTCCATAGAACTCTTACCTGTCTTTTGCTGATAATTAACTACCAAAATAAAGAACAGCTAGTGAATAATTTCCAACTTTATTTATATCAAATAGTAATATGTGTGTATGTATATGTATAAAGAATATACACATGCATACATATATACATACATATATACATATACACACATATATATAGGCTTCATTCAGTTACTAGGACAGTAAAGTTATATGACCAACATTTTTTCCCTTTACCTTTATTTCTCATTTTATTCTTTTCCTTTCCCCCCCACCCAAACAGTAATCCCTAAAACCAAAAAGAATGAGAATGGAAAATCAATTTAAAATAGTGACACTAGTAAACACATATGACCAAGGTCTTAATTTCTTTTAGTTCTTAGTAAGAATAATGCTGTTAAAGCAACTTCAGAAATCAAGAATACATAAACCTAACAACAAAAAAGAAAAAGATGTTGGACATAAGACCTTAGGATATCTTGTGTTAAAATTCTGGAACAAACTGGCAATAGCTACATTTCATTTAAGATGTTTGCCTGAAACAGTGGCGAGAAGAACCCCATTTTAAACTATGCTGGCTTCTTTTCTCCATCTTCCTCGCCCCTTTGTTCTGGAACCTCAGTTAATGGATTTTGATAGGAGAGTTTTCATCTTATTTTATTAAGAGATAGGGTTCCACAACACTTCGCAGGTGTTTTCAAACTCTGCCACTACATTCCAAACATTCTCCTCATCTTCCTTGTCCCATTCCCATTTTCAAATTCCTCACTGGGGTTTATCTTCTCATGTGAGAGGGGGAAGAGACTGTCTTGTTGGCTTGTATTTATATCCAGGCACCTAAACGCTTTTTCATTCATCAGCATCCTTCTATTCCCCAAAAATACATATAGAGAAATTTCGTGTTGTTGATTATGAACTCATAGGTGTTAATCCTTCCATTATACTGCTTTTTGCTTGCCAGATACCCTTTCACTTTAAAAAAGCAATTGCACAAAAAGTAGGGAAATGCATGTAAAACAACAGGAAAGGTATGCAAAAATGTCTTGACTAACAAACAAATGCAACCAGCTGAGATTTGATTTTTTTAAATGGAAAGTGAAAAAATAAAAGCCTGGTGTGAATATGATTCAGAATTCTAGCATGTAAAGCATATTAATGTAGAATTTATGGACTTGGAGTCTCATAAATGCCTCTTTTTTTGCTAATTGATGAGATACAGGTTATCCATTTATAATTTTGAGTTTATTTCTTTCTACTGATCTCACAAATGCATTTGATATCCTACAATGCTGACACCACAAGGATGTCAAAGTACATTCTTCATCATGTTGGTGCAAACAAACATCTGTGGCTCTTTCCAGAAACTTAGTTGAAAAAACCATTTCTGCAATGAAATTAGTTTGAAGATGCATTCCCCTCTCACCCATATTCACTCTGGTTCTTCAGTGATGCCTGACTCTCTGTGACCTCATTGAATTCCATTAGTTTTCTCTTATCTATTGTAACTAAACAAAGTCATGATCTGCATATTTCCTTAAAATCTTTCTGTCATTTTCCATGACTAAAGATCTACTCTGCTGTCTTATCATGCCATGGAGGTTACCTTGGGTCATGGAAGACTATGACGATATGATGCAAGTTTTGACAGTTCTATAAAATTGGCAAGACTTTGAGTCCCAGCTTGTTTCTCCTCAGAGGACCAACCTAGCAAAACTTTAAGTCATCATCTAAGGGTGGACCACAAGTAATAAAAATTTTTCAGCTGAAACAATCCACAAAGCTTTTCTTCTAAGATGGAGAGGGGTTGAAATTTGCATCAATGCAGGGAGCATTTTACATCAATGAACTCATGGACCTTTTAAAAGGATCAAAGCATATTCATTTGAAGTATATGCTGTTGCTCAGCAACCATTTCTTCTCTCTTAGGAAACAGGTCAGGAAAAAGAAAAGAAATGAATAGGTGATTAAATGTTTGTCTACCACCTCTGGTGAACTAGAAATCCTCTCAAAAGAAATTTTTCTAGACAGATATCTTCAATCCAGAGGGAAATGCATTTATCTCATTAGGCAAAGAATTTGCTAGACCTGTTACAGTTTATAGTCTCACCAGGATAGATTTCCATTGTTTTATAGCTACATCTTTGTCCAAGGCCACAAAACTCTGAAAGACTTGAAAATCCAGTTTGAGTTGACCATGACTATAAGGGCATCACTTGACTATGAGGTCAAATCATTCTTTCTAGTTACATTCATATAGATTTATGTGGAAACCTTACATTTTAAATGAGTTCAATAGTTTTATAGTGTATACACACACACTTTGTTCCATCTGGTTTTTAGCAATAGTTTATTTTCATGAAAATTCCTGAAGCAAAATTGCATATACAGAACCTAGGCTAGGACTGATAAAATGAAAATTTCAAAATAGCATTAACAGTTATATGTTGATACTTAAAAAGAATTTTTGAAAGTTTACTGAAATGTAATAATTGTGATAGATACATAGGCTTGAAAACTAAGGTAAACAGAATTCAGGTGGAGCAGATGAATATTGCATCCAAAGAATGCAGGTGGCAAAATGAAACAATAAATGGGTTTTGAATGTTTAATTGAAACAGTTCCCCCTCTCTTTATCAAATCGTTAGCATAATTGAACTTGCACAGTCTTTCATGCAATTTCTGTCTATCTTTCAACTCATAGTAATTACCTACTGATATTCCAATACTTCAAGCATCTGTGATTTTATCCATGAGGGTACTCCCTCTGCCAATGAAGTTTACTACCACTCTGTGTCTTAGTAGGCCATTTTCATGATGTCCTGCAGCCAAACAAAATTCACCATCTGGTTGTCAACTTTCTGGTGATGAGTTTCTTGGAAGTTAGTGAGGAAGTCCTCAGAGTAAAGACAAGTAATTCATTTGCAGGACCTATACTTGGAATCTTTCCAGCTAGGAAGGACATGTTAGAGGTATTGCTTCACTGAGGGAGATTTAAATCAATCCTTGATTAACTATATGCTATGTAGGAGGACACATGCTAGGCTGAAGATTCAAAGACAAAGGTAAGAGACAGCCTCTCCACTCAAGGAATTTATATTCTACCATGGAAGGGAAGGAATGCAACATGACAATACTTTGATAAATAAGTAGAAAGGAGATAAATAGAATATGAATACCAATTTTTGGGGAGAGGGAAGAGGGAAGATAAATGATATTAAAAAAAAGATCTTTTGATGGAAGTTGTCCTGAAGTTGATCCCTAAAGAGAACTAGGGTTACAAGAGGGAGAAATAAAGAAGTGGAGTATTCTGTCCAGTAGAAATAGAAAATTAAGAGACCTGGAATTAGGAGAAAAGAGAATGAGTTTTATTCTCTGAAGCAGGTGGTAGTACATTGGATAGAACCCTGGATCTAGAAATAGGAAGACCTGGGTTCTACTCTTATATACTTACTAGCTATGTGATCTTGAACAAGTCACTTAACCTCAGCCTGCCTTAGTATGTTTATCTGAAAAATGGAGATAATAATAGCATCTTTCTTTCAGGGATATTATCAAATATATCAAATGAGATAATATTTGTAAAATGTTTTCCAAACATTAGTCTTTATTTTAAAGTGCTTTGCTAACCTAGCTCGCTAACATCATTATTATTATTTTAGACCTGTTGAGATTGTAGGACTGGAGTAAAAAAACAAAAACAGGATATATTGATGTAGAAAACTCGGCCTCAGTTTTCTCAGTTGTACCTCTCAGAGTTGTGAAAATCAAATGACATGATTTTTGTAAAGTGCTTTTTCTTCCTGGTATATATGGAACTATATAAATGCAAGCTACTATTATTTTTATTACCATCATCATCATCATCACCATCATCATCTCTTCCATTGAGACGTTAGTTGATATTATGAGAACTGATAATATAACTAGGAAAGAAAATGTAGATAGAAGAGGCCCAAGGCCGGAACCCTAGGTTCTATGCAAAGAGAATGGGACATAGATGCTGCCTCAGCAAAGAAGGCTGTTTTGGATCAGTCAGATAAGTAGGAAGGAAACCAAACTGTGTCATCTCCAAGGTATGAGGAGTCACTGAAGCAGAACTTCCCTGGAGGGACATAGGGGGGAAAATGAGTCCCTCTCTTAAATATTAGTTAAAGATTTAACACTGAAAGGAAAAAAAGGTTTTATCATTGGATCACATAGCAAACTATAATAAGCTCTCACAGGTACCAAGCAAAATACTAGACTGTGATAATTATTAATGCTTAATAATTATTAATACTTAATAATTGTTCATTGATTCAAGGTTCCCCATGTTTTTTTTTGTTTTTGTTTCTTTTTTTTTTTTTTTTTGGCAGACCAGTACTAGATGGGCTTTTGCTATTGATTACTACTTTACCAAGGAGTTAGTTCTCTCTCTCTTATTTTCCCATAGGTTTAAAGTACAAAAAAGTAAAAAGCAAAGAACAAAAGAGAACATTTACCCTTCTGAAGAGTAGAAGGGTCAAGGGTGAGCATCAGATTTGTTTCCAGTAGAACAACTTTTTCACATCATCAGGTCTATCTATACTTCTTTTTTTTTTACCTTTAAAATGAGAATAAAACTTCATGGGATATTGTGAAAATTAGTAAAATGCTATTTTTAAAGCATTTTGTGGTGTTAGTAGAAATTTATTGAGGCATTTAGGCAGAAATTGCATTATATGTTAAGAATATGCAATTTTTAGTAATGCTACTTCATAAAAAGCATAGAGAGAAATTAAACAAAGCCTGAATCTGCTAAATATTAAAGCATAAAATGCTCTCAGGTGACTTTAGCTGGGAGAAAATTAGTTGAAAGGTACATTCACATTATTTAAACACAACAGGATGCTTCATCAGAGAGTACAAACCTGAGTAAGTTTTTCAGATGTCTTACCCATGAAAATTGCATTTTATTAGATTCCCTCATACTTCTATCAGTCCAGCAGTATATCAACCAATTTGCATTTAAACGTGATAATCAGGGGAAAAAAATCTTTAAAATAAAAAAGCTTAGATCTGGAATAAATTGTACATGGAAATGTGCTGATTTAGATTCAGGGAAGGAATCCTAACAGCAGGACAACTATAGAAATTAAGGCTAACACCTTTTCTGAGTGTCCGGTAATGTTGAATTACAATTGAACACCTATGGAAATAAATGTGACATCCAAATGGATACCAAATGAATATATTATGATCTGTGCTGTTCTACAGAATTCTAAATGAGTTCAAAATGATAGCATACCCAAACGGTGCTGAAGCACTTCAGACGTACTCATTCAAAAATGTGTGGTTAAATAGAATTCTATGAAAAGTTTTTTCTATTAAATGAGTTTTGCTATTTAGAAGAAAAGTAGAACAGTATTTTTCCTGATATCTTTCATTTGCAATTTGGATTTTGTTTTATTTTGTTTTTCTATAGCTAATCTGCTTTCACTTGAAAGAAATGCTAGCAATTTTTGTGTTGCTCTAGAACATGTTTGTACCAGGAGGGCTGAGTTTGAGACACATTCTTAAATATGTTTTATAATACCTACCAAATAAGGAATTGAAAAGTAACAATTAAGGAAATAATGTCTTTCAGTCTTAATAGGACAGCAAAGAGGAAAGTATGAGGACACTCTATCTGGGTTAGATAGTGAAGGTATTGACTTTGCCTTCAGTTTAGAAGTGGAAGAGGAGTGAAAATCTCTACTTTGAGATTTTGTGTAATGACCTAATCCTTTCCCTTCTCAGAAACCAGATCGCAAATGCTTCTCTTACAATCATATCTCCTATATACTGGATTGTCCCTTATTACGTATCTGGACAGTTGGGAGGGACCACAAAGTATAACCTCTAATTGAACATGGATCTCCTTTACAACATACCTAGCATGTGGTTATCTAATCTTTGCTTGAAACCCCCTAATAATGAACCAATATGGCAAAAAAGTATTTATTGGTGCTTATTATGTACCAAGATACTATGTTAAGTTCTAAGGATATAAACACAAAAGTGGAACTGATCCTGCCATCAAAGCACTTATACTCTAATAGATGGCTATAATACACATAAGGTAGTGGTGGTCAGGGAAGGACAAAGTTACAGGGATGCTGAATGGAAGGACAGGGTGATTGAATGATGTGCCCTTTCCAGAAATGATGGTATATAGATTTAATTCCTTGTTCCCAGAGCAGGATGTGGAAAAGGGAATGGGCAGTTGGGATTGGTGAGTGTACACATTAGCTTGGCAAGAATATGGGGGTAGCTCAGGATCTGGGATCAACTAAATGTAAGAGAGGCCACTACCTCCCAAACCAGCCATTTGTATTTCTATAGCAAACTTGAATTTACTTCTGTCACTTTCCCAGTTGCTTCTCAGGCTGTTCTGTCCTTTAGTGCCAAATATCTTATCTATGTCATTTGCAAATTTGATGAGCAAATCACCTAGATCTGATAAAAATGTTAAATAAGCACAAGGTCAGACACAAATCTTGGAGGTTCACTACAAAAAACCTAAGCATAGAAATTTTAATTTATACAATTTAGATCTGTCTGATGAAGTCCAAATGTAATCTATTTGGACTTTTATCAATTCCACGTTTTTCTATTTTGTCCTCAAGATTATAAGAAATGTTATCAAATACTTTTCTTAAATCTTGGTGATTGCTCTAAATATTCTCTTTCCTCATCTCTATTAGATTTTCTCTGATATAGGAGACCTGTCCAAAAAAAAAAAGAAATGTTAGACTGGAATGGCTTGATATTAATCATGTCATTTATATCTCTACAACATGTCTCATATTTGTTCTTGTCTGTCTACTCCCATGGAAACCACCCTAGTTCAGGTACTTACTATTATTCATTTGTCCTGTTTTAATTTCTTTCTCTCCAGTCTATCTTACACAGAATTATCAAAAGGGTTTTTCTTTGATGTAGTTCTGACCATGTCATATGCTTGTTTAAAAATTCCAATAGATCCTTTTTGCCTGTAGGATAAACAAGTCAACTAGTATTTATTAAGTAATTAACTATGTGCCAAGTACTGTGATTCACTCCAATCCATCCTCCACTCTGCTGTCAAATTGGTCTCTCTAAAACAGAGTATCATTTCACCCCTCACATTTAATAAACTCCAGTGAATCCATTACTTCTAGGATCAAATACATCCTCTGGCTTTTGAAGCCTTCATAACCTGACTCTTTCCTAGAGTTCTGGTCTCTTTATCTGTTACTACCTTACATATTCTCTGGGCCAATTATATAGGTTTTGGGAAGGAGCCCTAGGGGTAGAGTAATCTTCCAGGATGAAAAGGCTGTTGGATAATTATGGAGAAGGAAGTCTAGACTGAATATAAACTCTTATATTTAGCTTTAGAAGCCCTTCATGTCATGTCTTTACAATACTATTCCAATAATTATCTCCATTACTTTCTTTCTCAGATTGTACTGTGATCCACTCAAACAGTCCTGCTTTTCTTCATATGTGAAATCATTACCCATCTCTTTGTCTTTGAGCTGCTTATCTCCTGTGCCAGGAAGATACTTTCTTCACTTCAGCCTCTTTGAATCCCTTAAAAAAATTAAAACTCAGCTAAAGTGCCATGTGACATCAAATCTTTTCTTATTTTCCTAGCTACTGGTAGAAAGTTACTGGGGGCAGCTAGGTGGTGCAGTGGATAGAGCACCAGTGCAGGAGTCAGGAGGACCTGAGTTCGCATCTCACCTCAGACACTTAACACTCCCTAGCTGTGTGACCTTGGGCAAGTCACTTAACCCCAATTGCCTCATCCTGAGTCATCTTCAGTCCTCCTGATGAATATCTGGTCACTGGATCCAGATGGCTCTGGAGGAGAAGTGAAGCTGGTGACCTGCACAGCCCTCCCTCCCTTGAAACAAAGTCAAGTGCAATTTATGTAGTTATTTCTCTGATGGCATGGTCTTCTTCAGCAAGGAAGGATGAACACACACAGCTACTGGTACTTCCTTCACCAGTTACCCTGTATTATATAGTATGTATTTTGAATATACTCAATATATACATATAATCTCTCCATATGGAATGAAAACTCCTTCAGGATAAGAACTTATTTTACTTTTGCCTTTCCACCCCCAGTTCTACGATCAAACCTGAAACATATAAATGCCTAATAAAAGCTTATTGCTTGCTTGATTAATTACTTATTTTTGGCAAACACCATGCTGACTCACTTAGTATGCTGCTTCCTTTTCTAAATATTAACTATCCTTTAATAATATTTAACACCATGCAACTGCTGCAGAATGCAGAAGCCTGGAGTCCTAACCTCTACCTATCATGAGCACATGGCAATACTGTTTCTTTTTACAGTTGTGATTTTCTTTCCCTCCGACTTTAGGCAAATGACTATTGGTGGTGAAAAAGAGAATGTTATAAGTTGTGAACACAAAAGGTCAGAAGAGTGACCAGAAGCCCAGCAACCATAATCCCTATCACAGTCTTCTGGTAGCCATAGCAGTTGAGTTAGGTGAGGAGTAGGTCTTGATGAAAGGTCTACTTGACTCAATCTAGCAACAAAATCGACCTAGTATCCAGTACATCACATGGAAAGGAAGAGAGAGATTATCCATTGGCTTTGCCAAATCTAGAAGTGATTTTTATTTGTGGGTGTGTGTCTGTGTGAAATGTTTGCTAGTTATCTCTTTAGGTTTTGAGTCCACTTTCCCTAGAGAATGAGTGAGTATGTAGAGAACAGAAGGTGATGCCTATTTCAATGAGGAATTTTTTTTGTACTTTTTATACTTTTGTACTTTTTGTACTTTTCTCAGTAAATATCTCTTTGTAAAAACTAATTGATGTTAATTGGCTAATAGACATTGGAAATATTAATTGATTCACTGATATTGGGCAGATATTAAGTGATAATTGATATCTGGAGGAAAACACTGTATGAGGAGTCATTAGTTGGTAAGTAAATAAACATTTATTAAGCTCCTCTATTTGCCAGGCAATTATAAGCCATGAAAATATACAACCCCTATGCCTCCTGTTTATCCCTTGAGCTCTGAAAGTAGAAGTAATCAGAGACTCTGGGAATTTGATCTCCTAGGTCTCTTTCTTTGGTGTTGGAAGAGTGAGTCCAGAGTCTATGTACTATACCCATATATCCATACACACACGTACACCCACCCACAAACATACAAAATAGCCACCTTTCCCATCAGCCTTCTAGGTCACGCTGGGCTGGAAGTCTCCTCCATTCCATTGTTCTGTAGCTTCTGCTGCTCTAGAATTTGTTGTGAGTCTTTCTTTATAGGTATTTTATGGGCTATGGGGGAAGAGCTAGTGTATGTGTGTCTTTCTACTCCACCATCTTGGCTCCACTCCCATATGTGTAAAGTTAAAAGAACACTATGTTAGACTCTCAAAGTTTGAAGTTACCCTCTTGTGGTAATACTCTTGTTTTAAAGATGGAAAATATTACCAGAAGTATGAAATGACTTATCTTGTAGTTACTTAGAAGCAAATGTAAATCTAGAATTTTGTATCCTGATTTCTATTCACCCTTCTAATTAATTAATTAATTAAAATAATACAAAAAACATTGAGATGGGGGAAGAGGAACAATTCATCTTTTCAACAAAAAAGATGAAAGCACAACTGGATAATCTCACAAAAGATGCTATAATAAGAAGCAAAATTATCCACCTCTGACATTCCTGGGGGCAAGTTAATTGTTCCTATATTTTTTAACAGATATTAAAGCATTTTTTTTTCTTTAGAGTAGACAGTTTGGAAGACATTATTTATTAGTGAATTACAAGGAAGAGAAAAGAATCTTTATTAACTACAAAGTTATTCAATATTCCTTCAACAAACATCTATTAAGTGATTGCTAAATGAAACAAATTGCATTAGGCAAAAAGCAGGATACAAAGATGAATGAAACTGGCTCTCTACCTTCACCATAAACCACTTTCTGGATTTTCTATACTTCCTTATCTTGTTTATCACTGTTTTATTCTATTTTCCCTTTTACCCACTCTTATTCTACAATGTTGAACTGTTATAGACCATAGATCTCCTACAGCCTAGGCACAGTTTTCATAAAGGCACGTTTCTTACTCTATATTTATGCATTTGGTGATCTCCACAGTTCCCCTGGATTCATTTATCATTGCTATGGTGACTACTCTCAAACTGTGTTTACTTATTTGTCTTTCCCTGATGGTAAGCATTGTTCTTCCTCATCCAGTCTTGGCCGAGGTGCTGGGAGGAGCAGGGCTGGAGCATGCTTCAGGGGTGGAATCCCCAGAGGCAGCCAAGATCCCTCAACCCACAAGTGTCAAATGTTAGTGAGAGGGCTTTTTCAGCTGACCAAGAAGGGAGAAAAGTACCCCTATAGCTCGGGCCCCAGGCAGGGGCAGCAGAGGCCTCAACTGGTAGCAACTCCCATAGCAGGCATCCACTGTTGGAGGCCTCATTGTAAAGCCCCTGGGGGAACTGAGCAGCTAATTTGAATCTAAGCCCTTAGTGCTGGCATGGAGGAACTGGAGGTAAGGTGGTTGTGGAAAGGACATTCTACAATGAGTCCCAAAAAATGCTGAAGAAAATAACACCTTTAAAAGTAGGCTAACTCAACTGGAAAAAGAGGTTCAAAAAGCCAACAAGGAGAAGAATGCTTTAAAAAAGCAAATTAGCCAAATGGAAAAGGAGGTGTAAAAGCTCACTGAAGAAAATTGTTCTTTAAAAATTAGAATGAAACAGATGGAAGCTAAAGACTTTATGAGAAACCAAGAAATCACAAAACAAAACCAAAAGAATGAAAAAATGGAAGAGAATGTGAAATATCTCATTGGAAAAACAACTGACCTGGAAAATAGATCCAAGAGAAACAGTTTAAAAATTATGGCACTACCTGAAAGCCATGATCAGAAAAAGTGCCTAGACTCATCTTTCATGAAATTATCAAGGAAAACTGCCATGATATTCTAGGACCAGAGGGCAAAATAAATATTGAAAGAATCCACTGATCAAAGAGAAACTCCTAGGAACATTGTAGCCAAATTCCAGAGTTCCCAGGTCAAGGAGAAAATATTGTAAGCAGCTAGAAAGAAACAATTCAAGTATTGTGGAAGTACAATCAGGATAACACAAGATCTAGCATCTTCTACATTAAGGGATCAAAGGGCATGGAATATGATATTCCAGAAGTCAAAGGAACTGGGACAAAACCAAGAATCACCTACCTAGTAAAACTGAGTATAATATTTCAGGGGAAAAATGGTCTTTCATTGAAACAGAGGACTTTCAAGCATTCTTGATGAAAAGACTAGAGTTGAAAAGAAAATTTGGCTTTCAAACACAAGAATTAAGAGAAACATGAAAAAGTAAATAGGAAAGAGAAATCATAAGGGACTTATTAAAGTTAAACTGTTTACATTCCTACATGGAAAGACAATATTTGCAAGTCTTGAAACTTTTCTCAATGTCTGGATAGTTGGAGGGATACACACACACACACACACACACACACACACACACACACATAGAGAGAGTCTGAGAGCACAGGGTGAGTTGAATAGGAAGGGATCATATCTAAAAAAATAAAATTAAGGGGTGAGAGAGGAATATATTGGGAGGAGAAAGGGAGAAGCATAATGGGACAAATTATCTCTCATAAAAGAGGCAAGAAAAAGCCTTGTCAATGGAGAGAAAAAGTGGGGGAGGTGAGAGGGAAAAAAGTGAATCTTACTCTCATCACATTTGACTCAAGGAATAAAATGCGCACTCCATTTGGTATGAAAATTCATCTTACAGTGAAGGAAAGTAGGGGAGAAGGGGATAAGCAGGGTGTGGAGGATGATGGAAGGGAGGGAAAATGGGAGGAGGGAACAATTAGAAGTCAACACTCTTTTGGAGGGACAAGGTCAAAAGAGAGCGTAGAAGAAATGGGAGTCAGGATAGGATGGAGGGAAATACAGTTAGTCTTACACAACACGACTATTATCGAAGTCATTTGCAAAACTATGCATATATAACCTATATTGAATTGTTTCCCTTCTCAGTGGGGATGGGTGGGGAGGGAGGAAGGAAGAGAAGTTGGGACTTGAAGTTTTAGGAACAAATGTTGAGTATTGTTCTTGCACACAACTGGGAAATAAGAAATACAGGTAATGGGGTATAGAAATTTATCTTGCCCTACAGGACAAAAGAGAAGATGGGGATAAGGGAAAGGAGGGATGTTAGAAGGGAGGGCACATTGGTCGTAGGTGTAATTAGAATACTCAGTGTTTTGGGGTAGGTGGAGGGGAGAGCTGGGGAGAAAATTTGGAACTCAAAGTTTTGTGGAAATGAATATTGAAAACTTAAAATAAATAATAAATCCCCAAACTGCACATATGACAACATATATTAATTTATGATGTATTATATTATGTTGATATATTATTATGTTCTAATTAATCTATCTAATTGATCTAATCTATCTAATTGAGATATCAACTAGACCATTAGCCAACTAAATCAGAGCTTGAGATCATTGTAAATTGTAAATACACTGATTGTCTTTTCAGAGCTATGTCACGAAGATGGTCACTTTTCTCATATACTTATTATTGCTATAAAACCACAGTAGCAATTTACTCTCCAAAATTTAAATTAGTCACAAGTTCAAAATCCTATAAAGAATAGAAGTATCTCACACAAAAGTGGAAGTATGGCAAGGTGGATGGAGAGCCAATCTTGGAGTCAGAAAGATCTGGGTTCAAGTACTGCCTAGGAAACATACAAAGTGGGACACAACTTCTAAGTGTTTCCAGGAGACTGTAAGACTAAAAATTATAGAGCTGATACAGATCTGATCCATAAAATGACACATAAAGATTAAATATAATGTGTTGTTTATGATAAATATTAGAAAGACATGGGTGGGGAGGATCTGGACTTGTGATTTTCTATAATAGTTACTTATGCAGATTGTCAGTCAATATTTTTAAGTACTTATTATATGCCAGGTGCCATGTTAAACACACCAGGGATAGAAAGGAAAAAACATGGTTCCTATTCTCATGGAGGTCATGTTCTGGTGAGGGAGACAATACTCAAACAACTACATAGAAGAAATATACGGAGTAGATCAACAGTAATCTCAGAGGGAAGGCACTAAGATGAGAGTATGGGGAAAAATGGTTTAAGAGTCTCCTGCAGAATCCTTTCTAATCTTTAATATTTTCCTAACTACTGGTTTTTTTCCCTGTTACCTACAAGTATGTCCATGTTTTCCCATCCTTAAAAACCTTCATTTGATACTACCATCCCTGCTAACCATCATCCTATATGTTTTCTTCCCTTCTTGGCTAAACACCTTAAAAAAACAAACTTACAGTAGGCCCCTTTACTTCCTGTTCTCTCTCTTCTAAATCCTCTTCAATTTTGTTTATGATTTCATCTTTCTCCTGAAACTGTTCACTCCAAAATTATCAATGATCTCTTGATTGACAGATCTCTTGGACTTTTCATAATCATGCTTCTTAACCTCTTTGAATCTGTTGGCACTGCCAACCACCTTATCCTGGACACTTTTCTCCAGATTTTCATAACGCTACTCTCTGTTTGCTATCCTACCAGCCTGACCATACCTTCTCAGTCTCCTTTTCTGAACCTTCAGTTCATGCCATCTAAGAATGGTGGCCTCATAAGGCTCTATCCATGACTATCTTTTTTTCTTACATTATTTCACTTGGTGATCTTATCAGCTCCTTATGAATTCAACTGGGGCAACTATGTGATGCAGTGGATAGGGTGCTAGGCCTACAGTCAGGAAGACCTGAGTTCAAATTTGACCTCAGACTCTTACTAGCTGTGTGACCTTGGGCAAGTCATTTAACCCTACTTACTTCAGTTTCCTCATCTGTAAAATGATCCAGAGAAGAAAAGGGCAAACCACTCCACTCTCTTCCAATAAAAAACCCAAATAGGCTAACAAAGAATCAGACACAACTGAAATGACTAACCAACAACAAAAACAATCACGATGTAGAAGATTCACAGATCTATAAATCTAATAAAAATCTTTATCTATAAATTTATAAAATAAACTCTAATAACTCTTTTGAGCTATAGTCATATACCACCAACTATTTCTTGGGCATCTCAAATTGTATTCCCATAGAGATCTCAAACTCAACTGTTTAAGGCACAATTTTCCTCCCAGTAAGAGGTGGAAAAGGGTTAAAGCCCAGGTTCTGGGTTTCTTGATATTGCTATACCTTCATTCTGGTGGGGGTAGGGCTGTTGTTCCTGGCAAAAATTTGGAATAGTTGCTATGATGAGTGGGAGAGGGAATTGACTAGGTTGGCTAATGCATTGTCTTGCTGTAATAAGGGTCAAGTTGAGACTTTCTCCAGCTCTGTTTAGCAATATGTAAATAATAGTGAAACACGTGAAAGGTGAGAATAAACCAAAGTCTGGGTTCAGCGAGGCCTGATTTGGATAGGACAAGAGAAGAAAAGTGTTTGCAGTTGTAGAAGAAGACTAGAAAAATGGGAGGAGAGCAGGTTATAGAGTTTTGAACCCCAAACACAGGGATTTAATCTTCATTATGAGGATGATAAGGAGACACTGGAATTTACTGGGTTGGGTGTGAAATGACAAGACTGGCACTTCAGGAGGATCACTTTGACAGTTGAGGGGAGGATGGGTTGGCTGGGAGTTCTTGGGGAAGGAAGTAGACTATTGTAGTAGTGCAGGTATATGTGATGACAGTCTGTATTACAGTGGTGGCAGTGTCCAAGGAAAGAAGTGAGAATATATGAAAAATGTCACAGAGATAAAATCTCAGTCCCTTTTTCTGAATTTTCAGTTCATTCCCTCTAAGCATGAATACCTCATAAGGCTCTATCCAAGGCTCTCTTCTCTTATAACTTAGTGTTCTTATCAGCTCCTATAGGTTCAATTGAGGCAGCTAAGTGGTGCTGGGCCTACAGTCAGGAACACTTGAGTTTAAATAAACTTCAAAAGGGTATTGGCAACAGATTGGATTTGAGGGTGGATGTAAGAGAGTGAAAAGTTCAGGATGACACCTAGGTTTCAAGTCTGGGTGACTGATAGGATGACAACCTAGTACACTCTGAAGCTTTCTGGCCCCCCCTAGCTTTAGGGTGATTATAAATAGTAACAGTTGCTGTTTCCCTCCCAGCCTGATGCCTTTCCTTTTCTTGCCCTCATTAAAGGGGCCATGCCCTTGCTGCTTCTTAAAGAGGCCTATTCAATGAATGGGTGTTGCCTCACCCTAAGTGAGTACCAGCAAAGACCTTGGCCTAAAGGGGCTGAGGTCTCCCAGTACATCCTGGGCCATCTCTAGTCATCCTGATGTCATCATTTCTCCAATGGCATGGTCTTCTTCAGCAACAAAGGACGACCACAATCTTCCCTTGCGCTTTGGTCAGGCAGACAACCAACTAGCACTTATTAAATATTTAGTACCTTTAAGGAACTGTGCTAAACTCTGGGAATAAAAAGAAAGACATGACCTTCCCACCATAAAAACAGTCCCTAGTCTCAAGGAGTTTATAGTCTAATTGGGGAGACAATAACAGCAATGTCATTATTATTACTAACAGGTAAATATAACACTTTAAGATTTGCAAAATGCTTTCAAAATATATTCATGCTTTATTTTCACAACAACCATGGAAAATAGGTACTATTGTTATCTTAATTTTACTTTTGAGGAAGCTGAGGCAGATAGAGATTCGGTGACTTGTGGACTATCACATGACTAGTAAATGTTTGAGATCAGATTTGAACTCACATCTTACTGATTCCAGATCCTTTGCTGTATTCACTGTCCCTTCAAGTTATTATGCAAACTACTATGTACAAGCAAGATGTATATACATCATAAATTGAGGATAATCTCAAAGGGAAGGTACTAAGATTAAAGGGGGAAGGGAAGGACTTCTTGCAGACGATGGAATCTTAGCTGACTATTGGAGGAAGTCATGGAATCCAGAAGGCAGAGACCAGGAAGGAAAGCATTCCAAGCATGGGGGTGTCAGCACTGAAAATTCTAAGAGTCAAAATGAAAACTTTGTGTGAATAAGTCATTTTGATTATTATAAATGTCCTAATTAACTACAAAGGGTATACGAAGGGAGATGCTAACTGTATCCAAGGAAAGAACTGATGATAAGTAGAAGAGTGCAATAGAATGATTTCACATACACACATTCATATACCCGCATGTATACACACGTTATTTGTGTCTGATGGAAGCCATCTCTAGGGTAGGAGGAGAGTGAGGACAAAAAAGAAACGTACGTAACTTTATTATACATTTAAGAGGAATAGCAAGTTGTACATAATGCATTTGCAGTTTCATGTAATTTTAAAAATTACATTGGTATTTATTACATAAATTAAAAATTAAATAAGTACAAATTAAGAGGAAAAAAAAAAACAAAAACATGTAGGAAGTAAGTTGAGTTGAGTTTTGAAGGAAATCAGTATTCCAAGAAGTAGAGATAAGGAGAATTCATTCAATGGATGGAGAACAAACTGTGCAAAGTCACGAAAATGAGATGTATATGTGTGCAGAACAGGATGCGTGTCAATGTCACTGGATTGTAAAGGGAGGGTAGAAGAATCTGAAAAGGATCTGAAAGTTTTAAATTACAGAGGAATTGTTTTTATTTGATCATGTAGGGAATCAATGGAGTTTTTTTTGTTTATTTTTTTGGTATCTCTCCTTATAACCAGCTTGTTTTAATTTTGTATATGTATTTTGTCATACCCCAATAGAATTTAAGCTGCTGACGACTATGGGTCCCTTCTCAGAATAATGCTATTATATGTAGAAATAAAATACATAGGATTACAAAGGAAAATACTTATGTTGAAATAAAGATGTAATTTCCCCCCACCCAAGTTCACAGACCCCATGAAATCTAGCCATATACCCTCTAGGGATCTGTGGACTCCAGATCAAGGATCCTTGCTTTATATTCATATCTTGTACAATAAAGTTGGCACATTCTAAGCCTATCTTCCTACGCCTTTCGTCCCTACTTTTCAATTTCTGTTTCCCTCTACACATCTCTCTCCTTGTCAGATAACATTTCCTGTCTCAGTGTGCACACACATCTCTCTTGAAAGATAGTGATTATTTAATCATTCCCACTGAATTTGTTTCAGGGATTTCTTTGCAGATAACTTGTATTCTTGCAAGGAGAATAAAAGAAATTCCTATACATTGAGGGAATCAATAACACCATTAAAATTGCTTATGAATCTTATAATTTCCTATAAATCTTACTTGTTTATTTCTGAGACTAATGAATGCAGTATGGAAATTATTCACACTCTAGTTCAACCTGGATGCAAACCTATTTTCAGGCAGCCTTGAAAACCTATAAAATTCAGCATAAGTCCATTTTAAATGCAAATAGTAAAATCTGAGCAGGGTTTGAATGTCAGTGAAAAAGCTTATTTTTAAGAATTCTAGAAAGCTGTCATGGTGACTAGGAAGCACTGTTTCTCCTCATTTGTAAAATGAGAGGGTTCAACAGGATGGCCTGTGAGGTCCTTTCACTCCAGATCTTTGGTCCTGTGATCCTATGATATTTATTTATAAACTAAATTTGAGAAGGGAACAAGCAAGACACAGTTCTACAGCTTTACTCATTTCATTGTAGAAGGTAGACACTGTCTTGACAAACCTTTCAATTCTCTGAGATGTGAATGAGGTAGGTTAACATATACTTAAATAAATACATACACACATACATATATATGTTGTGAAGATACCCCAAATTTGCATACATGCATGCATGCATCCATACATACATTTTAGTGTTTGCATGTATCTGATTCATGCATGCATGTGAATTTGGCTGGATCTTTGATTCCAACTATTTGGGAAATTCCCTTTTACAGAAATTCCTCTTACAGATGCATATTAGCAATTTGTCTTCAACTTTGTAGTCTTGCCCCAATGGTTCTGCCAATGTCTCTGTCACATACATGCATGATGTTCCATACAGGGTACTCACACTAGTTTGAGAGTTGATTATTTTGTCATTTTCGCACTCGAAAATTTTTTCTATGAAAATGCATATAACTTCATATACATTTAAAAAAATAAACATAATGAGTTTGAGTTTCTGCTGCAATAAATTGCCTTGGGTTTTATAATATCTATTTTTTTCTTTCTCCCTAGCAAATCTATTTTTCTGTACCATTTTTATTTAAATACCATGAACTTGGATAAATAGCAAAGTTTGAAAACACCAACAACACTGAAATTAAGTCAAGAGAATTAATTGGAAATCAATTCTAATTAATATGGCAAATGTTCTGATGGTGGAACTTGCTCTCCAGATGCCTCTGCATTAGGGTGAATGTCACTGTGATTGATTTGAGAAGTGTGGGGTTAAAACCCTTCTCTAAGCATTTAGAAGTCCCTGTAGCTACTGCTGTTAGTGCAGTGGAGACTGGACACCTGAGGCTTTGGCTCTCAGCAATTAGGCTTAATTGGCTAACAAGCTTTCCTTAGGGGATTGCCTGAGATGCCTAATTAGCAGCAGACAATTGATTTTCCAGTAGGGTGCTCCCAAACTTTCTCCCAAGCTTGGACTTTGAACTGGTAGAGGTAGCACTTTTTTCTTCTTCTAATAGCTTGAATTTTGATGAGGGATGACCAAGATGACCAACAGAAATCCCTTCTCCATATCTTGAGCTTGTTTATGGATGTCATTCAGATTTTAGATGTGGAGTTTGGCCAAGATGCTACTACAAAACCTCTATGTTCATCTTTCCTGGCTAATTTTGTATAAGGCTTGAATCTATGAAAAGCACAGTTTGTCTTATTTTTGTAGTAAATAGGACTAAGGGAATGACAGCAAGAAAGAGTGGCTATGATTTTTCTACCAAATTGCCTGCTGACCTTTAGACTGATTTTAACATTTTTCTTTCACCAGCAGTAGGTGGAACACAAAAAAGCAATGCAGCTAGTGACTTTCATGGTGCTAGTTTCTGTGAGCATATCAGGACTCATAATCTTTTTTAAAAACAAAAATGTGCAGAAAAATGAAAGATGCAAAATCCCTTCCTCTCTTCCTTCTTTGTTTCTCTCCTTCCCTCCTTCTTTCTTTTTTATGATTTCATAGGCACAGGAAATATTTAAATTAATCACCACAACCCATTTCATGACATATTCATTGAAAAAGGCCTCCGTGCACAATCCTAAAGGTGTTCCTTGTGCATACTAAACAGATAGATACAAGTCACTGGATCTGATAATTTATAATTTCATTTATAATCACAGTAAAAAATATCGAGGAGGAAACTTCTGTCCTTCTACAGGAAAGGAGACATTTAGTTATGGATATTTAATACTTCACAACATTTATATATGTACTTTTGTTTCAGAAATTCCTCATTCACTTTCTTGAATTGAAGGCACTACCCAAACTTGGAAAAATCTCTACATTTCACCCCTTGATTGATCCTGTTACATTGACATCAAATCCCCATTGGAAACTGTACAGTTAACAAAAGCCAAAGAAGAGAAGTTTCACTGAAAAGTTAAAGAAAACAAATAGACCTCACAAGAGAAATTGCTATCCTGTACTTCATCAGGGTCTTTCAGCCTCCTGTAAAGCTGGCTGAGTTTTCACTGATTTGGCCACTGAAGAGGGAAATATCAACATGGTTTTTTCAGGTAGCTGTTGTTATTTTAAGTCTCATAGTGCAGGTTCAGACTAAGAATTTCGTCTCACTAAAGTTATTGTCCTTTGCCAGTTATCCTGCCAAAATTTGGAGTCCCAAGGGCTTGATCAGGGAGCAGGGCTACACCTTTCTTTTGCCTTCAAGACAGTTAATAATACCAGATTTTAATAGGAAAATATCAAATCTTTGTATTCTTTCTTTTTCTGCACTCCTGGAGGAGTCTTTCAAAACCCAAGAGAACATATATACCACTTGTTTAGGAGTTGAGAAACTCCCAAGTTTATCTCTAATAGTCTCTCTATTGGCCTAAATAATCACTCTGTTGCTAGTGGGTAGAATGATTCAAATCACTCTAGTAAATTATTTCTGCTGCAGCCAAAGTAAAGAGGATTGGTAGAATAAGTTGCGCATTCTCAAGGTGTTCCAATATGCATTCTTTCTAAGGATACAATATATTTTAGGGTGAAGTGGGTAGAAAGTAGACAAGTCCTCAGACTCATGAATTTGAATATTTTCTCAAAACTGAGAAGATAGCTAAGACATTGAATGACAGAATAAAGAATCAAAATCATTTTAACAGGATGCAATATTGGACAAAATCTAGTAGGATGAACTTCAAAAAGGCTAAATGTAAAGACTTACACTTGGGCCTTAAAGGTCAACTTAACAAGGACAAAATGGGAGACATACAATTACTCATTGATTCATTGATAATATTATTTCCCCTAATTATAAGTAAAATCAATTATAGCCATTTTTTAAAGTTTTGAGTGGCAAATTCTATCCCTCCCTTTTTCCTTTCCACCTTCATGAGATGATAAACGATCTGATACAGGTTATACACAAGCAGTCATGTAAAACATTTTTATATTATGGACTGTATGAATTTGAATGGTGTTAACAGGCTGAAAATCATGATGAGTCAAAAGTATGATGTTACAGTTCCTTCCTCCCCCATAAAAAATCTAATGAAATCTTTTTATATAATATTTTATTTCTCCACTCCCAATTACATGTTCAAACAATTTTTACCATTTTTTAAAAGTCTTGAGTTCCAAATTCTGTCTTTTCTTCCCTCAGGTCATACTCATACCATCATGTAAAACATTTCTATGTTAGTTATTTCATACAAGAAGACTTGAATAAAATAAAAAGAATGAAAGAAAAAAGTGAAAAATAGCATGAGGCAGTGCGTATTAAGTAAAAATAATTTCTTTCCCTGCAAGTGGATAGCATGTGTCATCATTATTCCTTTGGGATTGTCTTCAATCATTGTATTGCTAAGAGTAGTTAAAGCATTCTTAGTTCTTCATCATACAGTATTTCTGTTGCTCTGTACAGTGTTCTCCTGGTTCTGTTCACTTCATTTTGCATCACTTCATGTAAGTCCAGTTTTTTTTCTGAAAAAACTTTGCTTGCCATTTCTTGCAGTACAATAACATTCTGTCACAATCATATACCAAAGTTATTCCACAATTGATGGGCACCCTCTCAATTTTCAATTCTTAGGTACCACAAAATGATCTGATATAAAGATATTTGTACAAATAATTCCTCTCCCTATTTTTTTATATCTTTGGGATATAAACGTAGCAGTGCCATTACTGGATCAATGGGTATAAACAGTTTTATGGTCATTCAGGCATAATTCCAAATTAATCTCCAGAATGGTTAGATCAGTTCACAACTTCCCCAACACTGAATTACTGTCTCAGTCTTTCCACTTCCCCTCCAACATTTCTCATTTTCCTTTTCTGTCATAATGACCAATCTGATAGGTATGAGTTGGTACCTCAGAGTGGTTTTAATTTGCATTTTCAGTAGTGATGTAGAGCATTTTTATATAACTGTAGGTAACTCTGATTTCTTTGAAAACTGCTAGCTCATATCCTTTGACCACTTATCAATTGAGGAATGCCTTGTGTTTTTATACATTTGACTCAGTTACATATTTGAGAAATGAGGCTTTTATCTGAGATACTTGTTGCAAAATTCCCACCCACCCCCAATTTTCCGTTTCTTTTTAACTTTTGTTGCATTGGTTTTGTCAGTGCAAAAAGTTTTTAATTTTATATAATCAAAATTATTTATTTTATATTTAGTAATTGCTTAATATTTTCTTTGTCCTAAATTAGTCCCTTAATTATAGATCTGATAAATGAACTATTCCATGCTTTTCTAATTTGCTTTTTTTGACCTTATCTTCATAAATGATATGAGATACCTTGTTTCTGCCATACTTTTATTTCCAGTTCTCCCAGCAGATTTTGTCAAACAATTAAAAAGCTTGGATCTTTGGGTTTATCATATACTAGATTATTACGACCCATTACTATAATGTAATGTATACCTAATTCATTCCACTGATCCACCACTCCATTTTGTAAACAGTACAGGATTGTTTTAATAATTATCACTTTATAATACAGTTTGAGATCTGTTACTATTAGACCACCTTCATTCACATTGTTTTTCACCGATTGTCTTGATATCAATGACCTTTTGTTCTTCCAGATTAATTTTTGTTCTTTTTTTCTATCTCTATAAAATAATGTTTTGGCAATTTTTTTGGCATGACACTGAATAAGTAAATTAATGTAGTAGAATTGACATTTTTATTACATTGGCTTGGCCTACCCATGAGCAATTGCTATTTTTCTGATAGTTTAGAACTGATTTTCATTTTTGTGGGAAAAGTATTTTGTAATTATGTTCATATAGTCCTTGGATTTGTATTGGCAGGTAGACACACAACTATTTTCGATTATTTTTAGTTATTTTAAATGGAATTTCTCTTTCTACCTCTTGCTGCTGGGATTTGTTGGTAATATATAGAAATGCTAATGATTTATATGGGTTTGTTTTATATCCTGCAATTTTGCTGAATAAATTGTTTCAAGAAGTTTTTTAGTTAATTCTTTAGGATTCAACAAGTATACCCTCATATCTGCAAAGAGTGATGGTTGGTTCTTTGTTGACTATTCTAATTTCTTCAACTTCTTTTTCTTCTCTTATTGCTATAGCAAACATTTCTAATACAGTATTGAGTAATAGAGGTGATAAGGAACAAGCTTGGCACTGATCTTACTGGGAAGGCTTCTAGCTTATCCCCATTACAGATAAAACTTGCTGATGGTGTTAGATTAATATTACTTATTATTCTAAGGAAAAGTCCCTTTATTCATGTGTTCTGTAGTACTTTTAATAAGAATGGGTATTGTATTTTGTCAAAGGGTTTTACTGAATCTATTGAGATAATAATATGATTTTCATTAATTTTGTAATTGATGTAGTCAATTATGCTGATAGTTTTCCTAATATTGGACCAGTCCTACATTCCTGGGGTAAATCCCACCTGTTCAAAATGAATGATCCTTGTGATATATTTCTGTAATATACTTGCCAGTATTTTATTTCAAATCTTTGGATCAATACCAATTAGGGAAATTGATCTGTCATATTCTTTCTCTGTTTTTTGCTTTTTCCTGATTTAGTTATCAGTATCATATTTGTGTCATAAAAGGAATTTCATCGAAAACTTTCTTTGCCTATTTTCCCAAATTGTTTATATATTATTGAAATTAATTTTTCTTTAAATGTTTGGTAGAATTCACTTGTGAATTTTTTGGGTTCTAGGGTTTTTTCTTAAATTGATTGATGACCTGTTCAATTTCATTTCCTAAGATTGGGTTATTTAAGTATATTATTTCTTCTTCTGTTAACTGGGTAATTTACATTTTTGTAGATATTCATCCATTTCACTTAGATTGTCAGATTTATTGTCAGATAAGTGGACAAATAGTTCTTAACTGCTGCTTTAATTTCATTTTCACTGTTGGTGAATTTACCCCTAACCAGCTTCTCATTTTATTTATAAGCTCAATGATTTTCTTACTTTAATTGCATTAATCTCTCTGTTAATTTTCAGGATTTCCAATTTTGTATTTAATTGGGGATTTTTAATTTGTTCTTTTTCTCTTTTTTTAGTTGCATGCCCAGTTCATTGAGCTGCTCTTTCTCTATTTTGTTGATATACATTTCAAAATGTAAATTTCCTTTAAGTACAACTTTAGATACATTATATCCATTTTGGTATGTTGTCACATTGTTGTCATTTTCCTTAATGAAATTATCTATCATTTCTATAATTTGTTCTTTCATTCACTTATTCTTTAGAATAAGGTTATTTAGTTTCCAATTAATTTTTAATCTATTTTTTCATTGACCATTATTGAATGTATTTTTATTGTGTTATGATCTGAAAAGGATACATTTCCTTTTTGTGCATTTGGATGTGAGGTTTTAATGTCTTAATATGTGATCAATTTTTGTGTGACATGTATTACTGAGAAAAAGGTATAGTCCTTTCTATTCACATTCAGTTTCCTCCAGAGATTTATTGTATCTAAGTTTTCCAGAATTTTTATTAAGCTTTTAAATTTCTTTCTTATTTATATTATGATTAGATTTATCTAGTTATGAGAGGGGGAAGTTGAGGTCCCTTCCTATTATAGTTGCATTTTCAATTTCCTCCAGTAGCCTATTCAGCTTATTTTAAAAAAAATGATGCTGTACCATTTGTTACATATATTAATGTATGTTATTATATTATGTATATATTATATATAATATATATTATATATAATATATATTATATATTATATTATATTGATGTAATACTAGCATGTTAGTATTAATATTCATGTTTTATGTAATTTTCAGCAAGATATAGTTTCTTTATCTCTTTAAATCAGATTTAGTTTTATTTTCATTTTGTTGAATATCATCTTTGCTACAATATATTCTGCTACATCCTATTATCTTTACTGTATATATCTCTGTGCTTTAAATGTGTTTCTTGTAAATAATATATTGTAGGCTTCTGATTTTTAATCTATCCTGATGTCTGCTTCCATTTTATGGGTGAGTTCATCCCATTAACATTTATAGTTATGATAATTGTTTATTTCCCTCCATGCTACTTTCCCTCTTTTTATAACCCTTCTCTTACTATATAATAAGAAGTGTTTAACTTCTGATTACTGTCTCCCCTATCTGCCCTCTATTCTATCAGTCCCCTTCCCCTTCTTTTACTCCCATCCTTTTTTTCCCTTCTTTATAGGATAAGACAGACATCTGCATTCAGCTAAGTATGTATGTTATTATCTCTTTGATGCAACTCTAATGAAAGTAAGGTTTAAGCTTTGCTCTCTACCTCTGCCTCCACCATCCTCCACAGCTTCTAATAGCTCTTTTAAGTGAAATAATTTATCCCATTCTATCTCCTCCTATACTTCCATTGCAATCTTTTCTCATCCCTTTAATTTTGGGGAGGGTTTCATCCCATCAAAATCACCTTATAATCACACTCTGTCCTCTCCTTCTAAATGCCCTTATAGTAATAAAGTACTTAAGAGTTACAAATATTATCTTGCCACATAGAAATATAAACAGTTTAACCTTATTGAATCTTTTATATTTTCTCTTTCTCATTTCTTTTCTTTTTTTTTTTTACCTTTTCATGTTTCCCTTGAGTATTGTATTTGGAGATCAATTTTTTTTTTTTTATTCACCTCTCTTCTTTTAATTAGGCATGCTCAAATATCCATTATTTCATTAAATCTCCATTTGTGCCACTGAAGGATTATATTTAATTTTGTTGTGTCAGTGATTCTTGGTTGTGATCTTAAATCCTCTGCCTTCAGGAATATCATATTCTATGCTGTCTGGTTCTTTAATGTGAAAACTGCCAAATCCTGTTTAATCCTAATTGTGGCTCTAAGATATTTGGATTGCAGTACTTTCCCCTTTATCTGGGAACTCTGGAATTTGGCTATGATATTCCTGGGAGTTTTTATTTTGGGATCTTTCAGGTGGTGATCAGTGAATTTCTTTTAATTTCCATTTTGTCCTCTGTTTTTAGGAGATCAGAGCAATTTTCCTTGATGATTTCTTTAAAGACATCCAGGATTTTTTATTTTTCATCATGGTTTTCAGGTAGCCCAATAATTCTTAAATTATATTTCCTTGATTTATATTCCAGGTCTATATTCCCAATGAAATTGTCACATTTTCTTCTTTTTTGAAAAAAATTGTTTTATTGTATCTTGATGTCTTAAGGAGTTATTAGCTGTCTATTTTCCCAATTCTAATTTTTAAGGATTTTATTTTTCTTGAGTGAACTTTTGTACTTTCTTTTCCATTTGGCTAGTACTAATTTTTAAAGAGTTATTCATTTATTTATTTATTTGGCATGGGGATTTACTACTCGTCAGCAATAGGGACACAAATCTACTAGGTGACCTGTGCTGGGGGTGGCTACTGTTACTCTCAGACCTTGCTCCTTTCCCACCCCAGTGAGACAGACCTTTTCCTGCTATACTGGTAAGCTGTTTACCTGTTCCTAAATTAATTCTGAGGTGGTTTTCAAGTTGTATTGTTGAGAGGGATCTTGGAAAGGCTGCAGCAGGTTCCTTTCTCACTCTGCTATCTAGGCACTGGAAGTAACTTCATACAATCTTGAGCTACATTTTGAAAGATATTACTCTCAGGAATAAGGAGGCAATTGTCATTCTGTACTATGTCCTAACAGAATACATTTGGGAAATTGTATTGACATTACAATGTAAAAAAGACATTGATAAGCTGGAGAGTCTTCAGGAAAGGGAGCAAGAAATGGTGAACACTCAAGTTCATTTCATAGGAAAAACTGGACAGCCAGATGTAGTAGACAGAGTCCAGAACTAGGGGTTAAAGAGATCTGAGTTTGAAACCTGCCTCTGACATTCCCTAAATGGGTGATCATGGGCCTTGAATCCTAGGTAATGTTCACCTTCACATACCATTTAATGTTCACCAGGTTGTCTTTCTATCTTCTCACTGCTGTCCCTTCCTCCCCAGAAAGACCTCCCCCACATTCCAACTATTGCTTTTGGGATGGTATAATGTTAATGTAAGGTTAGTTTGTGTTTGTCCTTCATTGCCCAGAAAGACCATACCGTCAGAAAAATGATGATATGACTTGTGCTTGACTTTGCTCTGAGTAAGGGAGGGCTGTGCAACCAGCCTCACTTCTCCTTCAGAACCTTCTCAATCCAGTGACTTGATATTTCTCAGGATGACTGAAGATGACCCAGGAGACACTGGGAGACCTTGGTTCTTATAGGACAAGGTCTTTGCAGGTACTCACTTAGGGTGAGGTAATGCCCATTCATTGAATAGGCCTGTTTAAGAAGTAGTCAGGGGATGGCCCCTTTAATGAGGCAAAGAAAAGAAAGACATCAGGCTGGGAGGGAAACAGCAACAGTTACTATTGATAATCACTCTGAAGCCAGGAGGGTCCAGAAGAGAGTCTTTAGGCAGGGGACAGCGGCCCCATGGTGTCTCAGCTTCAGAGTGCAGTAGACTTAAGAGTGGTGGTGGGGAAGAGTTAAAGATCTTCCTCTCTAATTAATAGGCCTCAATATCTTTTGTTAATTTCTATTGAGGCACTGGATCAGATGGTTGTGCCCTTCAACTCTGAAAAGTGAATAAATTTTCTGAGGTGAGATTTTACTTTGGGGCTTGCTCATTGGAAGTGTTTGGCCAGACAAGACTCTGGGTAGATGTTAAGGAGACTCCTGGCTCTGAAAACTCAGATGTTGTTGCTTCTCTGACTGGTAACTATATATATATGTAATGGTCAGACTGTTGGATCTGTCTGTTGATCTGTGATATATGTATTGCTTTTGGTCAGACAGTTGGAAGCCCTGTCTGTTGGTCTTTATTCTCTGCTTGTATTTTTGCTGTTGGTATGTGTTTGATTAAAGTGATTGCTGACCCCTCAAAAGCTACTTTCCTTTTAGAAAAGCAGATCAATGCATCTATTCAGCAGGCCCTCCTGTACATGCTGGGGTCCTTGCTGTTACAGGTGGTAATCCAAACAATATTACTATTGCTTCTGGAAAAGAAGTCAATCAACTTATCCGTGGATCAACTCACTTTCCCTGTTACTCTCTGGAATAAGACTTGATTTCTGATGGACAATCCCTTATTGCTGGTGTCGTTTTTGTTTTCCTCTATTAGAATGTAAGATCATTAAGGAAAAAGTCTCTCTCTCAGTATAAAACCAGTCATGTAGTAAATGCTTAATGAATTTTTAAAATTCATTTAATTTCATTCATCTGCTCATTTATACTTACACTTTGTTTTGGAACTTAACTTTTAACAACATTTAACTTAACTATATTTTGGCTTTAAAAAATTATTGAATTTTTTAATTCAATTTTAATAATTACTGAATTATTATAGCTGCTTAAATTATGCAAAGAAATTATGAATGACAACCTTCAACTGTATTTTCTGAACTTGTTTGGAGCCATTTTAGAAATTCATTCCTACATTTTGCCAGCACAGTCATTAGAAGAGCTTAATTTTTCTAAAAATGATTCTTTTTCTTTCAAAATTAATAAAATTCAAAATGAATGATGCTTTCCTTCTTAGCTTCATAGATTGTTTGATTTCACTGATGATTTGAGGCATCCTATAGACATAGTCATAATTATATAAGGTTTTTGTGAATATTGCTTTATTGGAAATGAAATACTCTTAAATGGACAAACTTGTATAACTACATAATTGAATCATGGGTAACATGGCATAAGTAAAATCATATAGAATGGATTTAAAGTTTCAGTGTGATAACTGATAGCTTATCAAATCACAGCAAATTGCAAACTTGAGGGCCTAGTGGCTTCAACTGAGTCACCTCGGTTGTAGCACTAATGCAGGTCTTCTAAAACCAAGCCTTGGCATCTTTAGAAAATGTAGACCTCTTTTTCAGGACATTTCTCTAAGTCATTTGTAGGTGGCTTGTTTAATAGCTTCTAAGGGGGAAAAAGGTGATGTTATGCACAGTAATATGCTTTGGCACACTTTCATGTAGCATATTGGCCCTGGCCATAACAAAAGATGACAGTTACTTTTTCTATGTAGCTATTATCTCCTACCCTCAGGGAATCTTTTCCTGAAAGCAGAAAAACAGCACTCTAATCATAGCCCCATAAGCAAGAATTTCTGAGCATTCTTCCCACCTTCAGTATAATCTTCCTTGGTATTTTATTTTCTTTTGGTGGTCATGTGGATGCCAGCTACTAGGGAAATCCATGGTGTTGTAGTAGCAATTACTGTTTCCTCGCTACAAATGTTTACAATCTGATGAAATAATTTATCAACAATTTGGCTGAATTGTGGTATATTAATGCCTGAATAGTAAACAAATAAATATTTCACTATGATATAGTGTGTGCAGTTATTTAGTTTTTCAGCTACTGTAAAATTGCATTTGGATAATGTATTGCACAAATTTCAAAATCGGGAGCAGTATATCTTTTTATTGAGAAGTTTCTACTTTTCAGAGTTAACATTATAGTATCATCCCTTGACAGAAGAGTAATATTCCTAAATTACAGAAAGATTTTTTTCCCCTCACATTTTAACAGTCTTCAGATATTTACAACCATGAATTAGGGTACATAATAATTGTTTGATGCTTTTTCTTCTTCAGGAAGCTATCACTTTTCATTATTTAAAATGCCTCTGAAACAAAAGCGTGAAAAATCTCAAAGGCTGTATATTCTTTTTTAATCATATAATTTAAAAATAGACAAATTTCATGGGTTCAATCATGACTATACTTAATACCATTATTAAACTTATGCACATTTTAAATAATACATTTATTTCTTATTTTACAGTTTCTTTTTTCTTTAAAATTTTAAGAAACATGATTTAGACCATGGTGTCACATACCTCATTCTATATGACTCTTTTATAAACAAATACTGTGTATTGTATATTTTATTTAAGGAATTATATAGAAATATTAAATGATTTCAATCTCATATTGTACAAAGAATAAACTAATTATCATTATGAATTAAAATGAGTAAAATTACAAAACAAATATAATTGAAAATATCATTTGACATATTCATTCTTTTGTTACTCAAGTTATATTATGGAAATTTTATGCAGTGGTAAATGCCTTATAAAATTTAACATTGACTGTAATGACTGGGTTTAAGGAAAATTGTGTTTATCATTAGCACTCCCATAAGTTTGACTGCTCACAAACTCTCAGAGTTAAAAGAGCCCCCAGAGAGTACCTAAATCTGAGACCTGGGAAAGACCTTAATTTAAAAAGGCCAAGGTCACCATCTTGGGTTATCACCAGTCATCTTGACCTTTGTCTTGCCACCGGACTAGGGAGTGAATCTGACAACTTTCCACAGCTCTGCCTCACTCAAATACAATTCATGTGCAAGTGAAGACACTATGCTTGTGACGTCCTCGGTCTTCTTTGAAAATAAAGGATGAACGGTAACAGCAATCATAGCTAGGACAGTAATTGCTTCTATAAAAACCTTAAATGCGTTTCCGTTCTCTCTTTGAAGACTTCTAGATTTGAGGAAACTCTTCTCTCCTGAGGCACACCCTTCCACTTTTGAGTAATAGTAACTATAGCTATTATTTTGTGTAACTCCAACTGTTAGGAAATTTCTTTTATCATATAGATATCTTCCTCTCATCTATCGCCCTTAGGTCTGCCTCTGAGACCAAATAAAATGGCTAAGGCCTATTATGTGTCATGGCCATTTATGATATTTCCTTTGTTTCTTCTGTGTTCCAAAGTAAGTCCCCTGTTTGATCACATGATTGTTGAATAGCATGGTTCCCAGCCCACTCTCCTTCTAACTTTTTTTTTAACTTATTTATTTTTAGCTTTCAATGTTCATTTCCACAAGGTTTTGAGTTTCAAAACATTTTCTCCATCTCTCCCCTCCCTCCCCCCCACAACACTGTACATTCTGTTTACCCCCTTCCCCCCAATCTACCCTCCCTTCTATCACACCCCTCCCTTCCCTTATCCCCATCTTCTCTCTTTTCTTGTTGAGCAAGATAGATTTCTATACCCCATCACCTGTATTTCTTATTTTCCAGTTGTACACAAAAACAATTCTCAACATTCGTTCTTAAAACTTTGAGTTCTGTCTTCTCTCCCTTCCTCCCTCGCCACCCATCCCCACTGAAAAGGCAAGCAATTCAATATAGGCTATATATGTGTAGATTTACTAAGGACTTCCATAATAGCCTTGTTGTGAAAGACTAACTATATTTCCCTCTACCCTATCCTGCCCCCATTTCTTCTATTCTCTCTTTTGACCTTATCTTTCCCGAAAAGTGTTTACTTCTAAATACCCTCCTCTTCTCATTTGCCCTCCCTTCCATCATCTCCCCACACTTATCCCCTTCTCCCCTACTTTCCTGTAGTGTAAGTTAGTGTAAGACAGATTTTCATACCAAATTGAGTATCTATGTTATTCCTTCCTTAAGCCAAATGTGATGGGAGCTTCTGTAGTAGTGTTAGGTTAACAACAAGTTTGTACTTTTCTCAAATTGGGTAGTCTTGTGTTTTGCTAATGCATACATACTATATAAAAGCTACTTAATTAAACAGTGGAAGACAAGAGTCTAGTTACGGAACCACCTTCTTTCTCCTTTTTGTATCTTCTACCGTCATTTCAGTGGAAGGGACTCCTAAATCTCAAACTCCAGCCATGGACCTCAGTCTCAGCCTCTGGGGCCTAAAGGTTGTGCTATAGAATCAGATATTTAAATGTTAAAAATTGAACTCAGCACCTCCCCTTCACCCAAGTAAGCAGGTTTTTTTTTGTTTTACATTTTATAGCCAATGGGATTATCTTTTTTCATTCAAGTTCTTAAAACTTCTCATCATGGCATTGAATTGGACTTTACTCAAATTATATTTGTTTCTATAAAAAAAGTGAAAAAGTTTCTTCCTCACTCATCCATCCCCAAATCTGCTTTATTTCAGCTTTCCGCTCCACTTCAATCATAATCACCTAAGCTAATGTTTCAATAACTCCTGTCTCTGTCTCTGCCTCTGCCTCTGTCTCTCTCTCCATCTCTGTCTCTCTCAGTTTGACCTGTAAATATGTTTAAATAATCTATTTTCACTTCTATTTTTGCAGTGTCTTTAGGATTAATCTCCTCCTATAATTGTTGGAGAACATTCATACCCTAATACTATGTTAGTATCTTTCCCTTTCAGATTATCTTCCTTCTAATCTTCATATATCTTGAGTCTAATTATTTACAAGCTTTTCACCTTCCATGTGAATGTAAGTTTCTTGAAGATCTCCACTATTTTTGCCTCTCTGTATAGTGTACTGCAAATAATAGGGGACTAATCAATGCTGGTTGACTGACTGTCATAAGTCAAATGTAAACCCTCTGATTTCTTGTTCTATTTCCTTTAGATTCTCCCATCAAGCAAAAAAAAAAAAAAAGAAAAAAAAGACAAGAAAAAGAGTAAAAACAACAAAAATAACCAAGGGTATTCCTAAATTCTTTTCTCATTGTTGCCTGAACAACAGAAATTTTTCATCCATCCCTCCATTCTGAAGATTACTGCTATCCATCCATCCATCTATCCCTCCATTTATCAATCTCTCTTTTCATTACTGAATGTTTTCTATTAAATAATATGAAAATGACTTGTTCTTTGTTTTACATATTTTATCTTATCACAATTAACTGATAAAATGAATGTGAAAATACTCTGAATATTCTAAAACATTACACTGTTGTGACTTTATTTTATTTATGAACTTCCCAACTAAATTTGAAGCTGTTTGAAGATATGACCTAGTTTTTCTCCTTGTCCCATGTGATATCTAATAGTGATTTGCGCAACAAGATCACCTGGCAAAATAGTAAGCATAAAGTAGATTTTCAGTAAATTTGAGAATTTAATTGAATAATTTTGAAAATCAAGTGTATGCCCATGACTATTTCTTCAGCATAGGCAACTTGTACAGAAGCTGTGCTTCTGACTTCCTGGACTTCAACACTGTGCCTCAGCTGCGGTTGCACTCTGGAGCTTCCCTCAGAATCTGGCTTCCTGAGTTTGAAGTGTTTTTCCACAGTGTCACCCCACTTCCCCCAACAGTGATTTCCTCCCAAAGCCTTCATTTAGGGGAGGGACCCAGCCAGTCAAGTTTCATTAATCCTACTGGCTGTCCTGTCTTTCTGGACTTCAACACCATATTCCCAGCCATTACTTGCCCATCCCTTTAAAACCTGATTAGAATATAAGCACATTGAGAGTGGGGACCACCTTTCTTTTAGTTTGTATTTATATCCCCACCACTTAGCATAATGCCTGTCAAGTAGTACAATCTTAACAAATGCTTATTGCCTTGACTTTCTATTTCATATACAGCAAGATGTAATTCCATCTAATTCCTGTACCTGAGGGAAGCACAATAATAAAATTTACATATTTTTCTTACATTGAGTTTTCCATTTTGTCAGCTAATCATTAATAATTTAAAACTTCTGCCTTAATTAAGGTCAATAATAGCACATGAGAATGTTCTTGCTAAACCTGGCTGCTCACTGGAAATGTGAAACAAAAGCAAACAAATAAAAATCTTGTTAAATGCAAACAAGTCTATGGATTAATTTTACAAATAGAAACCACTATATTTAATATGAGAAAACCAAATAAAAGCACAACATATGAATTTTATAACATTTATTTCTTTACTGCATAATTTCTGCCTATAGAGCACATGTAAAAATGCATAGTGTAAAACATAGAATGCCTTTAATAAAATTCTAAATTTCCTTAAAGGTGCTATACAATGATACTAGTATACCTTTTGACGGTTTAAGTTGCTTACTCAAATAACTTAGTTTAGGAATATAACTTTTTATTTAAATTTAAATACAGGTAAGTCATATAATATGATTTTTTAATCAGTCTTTAACTTTGAGTGTTATGAATATATTGCCTTTTAAAAATATTGCTTCTGGCAAATAAAGAGATAAAAAGAAAGGATGGTAGGAAGAAACAAAGGAAGGAAGAAAAGGTGTAAAGAAGGAAGAGAGAGAGAGCATAAAAAGGCTGCTAAAAAATTGTTGGATATCAAATGGTCCTTAAAAAGAATTGCTTTGGTAGATTGATCATAAACCAACTGTTAAAATCTCCCAGGAAATGCACATGGCATTAATAATGGGTTACTGTATGTCCCTATAAAATTGTTATGTTTGTGTATTAAGCGAGTCCTGCTTTGGATGATTAACTTTGGAACCTATTTTTCTCAGCATATAATACATATTTCCCCAATTTTTTTCTGTTTTTCTGTCAAGGCAATGAAGATTAGCCATATGACTTTGGATTCAATATTATAGTTTCACAGCAAATATGGAATATTTGGAAAAGAAAAGAAAAATCAATAATTCAAAAGCTCTGTGCACAAAAATATTTGCTCTTTTTAGGAATAACCTAATGATTGGAAAATATGATATTTCAATTAAACATTTAAATGAAATAAATACCAAGAACATTCAAGATAGCTAAATTAAGAAAAATTAATTTGTTTTTATTACCATATTATAAAACAGTAGAATATGTATTAAATGTTATCTGTATAGTAATCATTGCTCAGTATACCAATGGCTCGGCTATTTACTGTGTTTTTCTAAATGTACAGAAGAAATAAATGGCAATGAAGCAAATATAACATTTTCAGAAATTAATTGGCAGTGCCAAAACATTCTTGTTTATAAAAAATATAATAATGGAAATAACTTTTTTATGGGACATATGCAGAAATAGTTAAACAATCATCACCCAGGAAATAATGTGAACAGCAACAAGATGACTCTTGTTTCTCAGAAACATTCAAGATGATGTTAATATAAATACAGTACATGGCATGCATAAATATTCAATAGTTAAAAGAGCAAACTCAACTGCCAATAGATATTCTTATTTTGAGGACAACCTTTTTTAACATCTTAGAACAGAAAGGGGGAAAAGGGAACAGAATGTATTGCTCATATAAATTTTTTTTAAAAGATGCACTTTTTTGTATTATTTTATTTTCTTATCATCTATTTCATTTGGCAATGTACAGGTTACTTCACTCACTTGTTCTCAGAAGTAATATATATTTTGTCCAATCAGCACTGCAAACAATAATAGTATTTAGCAGATATAAATCCCATCTAGAAGTGCAATGCTCTAAATAGTCATTACTTGACATGTGCAATTAAAATTCAATTACAATCCTTGGTAAAAAAAATGGAGAGAAAAAAATGCATATATTATTTGCCCTTAGATGATCATAACTGAATATTATATTACTCTGGCTTTTCCTAACACCTTTGACATGACTGTAGAGCTATCTTTGAAATAAATGGAATCCTAGTAAAAGAAATTATGTGACTGTGTGAAAGAAATGAAATCCAGTAGCACATTAGAAATCATCCAGGTTAGAATTACTATACCAAGAATGGAGGGAAAAGACCAGTAGTGTTTACATCAAGTCCCCATTATAAATGACTTCCTCTTTGTTTTCTAATAGTAATTTGTATTTATTATTACTGTTATTATTATTTATCTGTTAACATAACTTGTGTGATTTTAGAAAAGTAGCAGGTATGGAAAAATGGAGCATAATGCATTTAGAGAAAATTATCCAGACTCTAAAGATGGTAAGATATGTGCCAAGTTATCCATTCTATCTCAGGGAACCTTAGTGTATATTCTCAAAAGACAGTGGTTCGCTATGCTATTGGCATCAAGAGTGAGAGAATTCTGGGTAGCATCAGGGATGACATAAGAAACAAGCAAAAAAAATAAAATAAAATCCTACAATAGGATAGGAAAAAAAATAAGAGAACTGAGAGGGATTTTAAGTTTCAGTTAGTCCAACTTCCTCATTTTACATATGAGAAAATTGAAGGGCATAGGTTAAATGACTTATCCAAGGTCACACATATAGAAAATGGCACACTCAGGATTCATACTCATGTCTTCTGATTCTAAATTTAGCCATCTTTTCAGTTCTCTTATCTTTTCATTCCTCTATGGTACCTGCTGCCTATTTACCTTATGCTACTTTGGCATTTACACTTGGAACGATGTGTACGCATTTTGAAGTTCAAAGAATATTAAAAAAAAAAACAAAAAAACAACTGAAGAAGGTCCAGGCAGAAAAGAAATAACTGACATGTTCACAGAAAAAATCAAGGGCTGTATATTAGTATAGAATTAAAAGATAAGTGATCAATCACATACAGATTTCAATTATAATAGAATGTGAGCTTTGTGACAGTAGTGAACTCTTTTCATTTGGTCTTTGAAACCCTAACTACTAATATGTAGCATTCACAAGAAGGTACTTGTGAAACTGCTTTATAAATTTTCTGAAATTATTCAAGGTATGGAAGGATTCTGTGCCTTTCCTAAGGTACAGCAGAGTAGAGTTGGGAGAATGTTATATGTGAAGCTTAGAACAGTATTTTTGGGACACATGAAAGGGCATAACTTGTGAAATTCAGTAACTTGAGTTGTAATAGAGGTTAAAAATATAAATAATTTCCAAAAAGAAAGGTTAGATAATTTAATGGATTATTTAGGAAACATTACACAATAACATTATGTTATTTGGGTGGTAGGTTGATGGCATATTTAATAATTGTCAGTTTTGGTGGGAATGTGAAATATGGTTTAAATGTTTAATTCTGGAAGGAATTGTAGAGGTCATCTGGAATATCATGAAAGGTAGCTATGCTGATACACAAATTAAATTTGGTGCCACCATCACAGAAATTACTTGAATAGATGGGTCACTGATCTGACCCAGAATGAAATTTGTTGTCTCTTTGATGTGGGCTGGGAGCAGGGGTGAGACCCCCACAAAGACTGGAGGCCTACCAGAGGCAGGTCACTTAGAATGAATTAGCAGACTCAAGAATTGTTGGGGTCAAGGTAAAGATTTATTACACTTTTCAGCAGGCAAGTGTTCTTAGGGAACCTGCAACCTTAAAGGAGTACAGGTAAAGTTTATATAGGATATTCTATAGTATTACTTGTGCTAAATATGCTGCGATGGGGTTAGGGAGTGGTGAGTTGTTAAAGCAATGCTTGCTTTTCATATCTACTGTGATATCTTACCCAGAATTCATCAGGAGATAGACCAAGAGGGGGCTAACTGGAGGTGTGGTTTTAGGCCTGAGAAGTCACTAAGTCACCCAATGGTCAGGGCTGACCAGAAAAAATTAGGCTTCTCTCATCAGTGTTTTGTTAAACAAGATAAATGTAGGGGAGTATAAGTATGCCTAAATCTGGGATACATATGATTTTTCAGTGTAGTAAATGTCCCAGTGCACAGTCAATTCAGCCAGTACACAGCTGGTTCAGACTAATAAGTTCTATAGGTGCAGCTTGCTACTGTATCAGAAGTGGAGATGACAGCTGTTGTTGGGGCAAGCTGTGTCCTTGAGCTGGGGAGAAACTGCTTAGGAGAGTATTTTGAGGTTAGGGAGAAATGTGACTTTTAAATGTGATTTTAGAATTGGGGTTCAAGCACATGTACCCAAGCACCCCATCATCCTTAGGATTTGGAATATATTAATTTTTTAAAAAAAATTAATAGGATAGATTAATTAGATTATCACTTACAAAAAAGCAACAAAAATATATATTAGTGTTTAATTTTTTTTGGTACTTGCAATTTTTATTATTTCACTTTAAATATTTTACCACCAATGGAGTTTGAACCTTAATGTAGAAAGAGTTTTGGTTCTCTGCCTATAAAGAGTAAGAGAAGTCTTGAGCATTTTCTTTACATAAGAACAGTGAGTGTGCATAGACAGTTCTGGTGTTCCTAAGGAGTTTTACCCATGTTTGTGCTTGTCAAATTGTTTTATGTGTCCCTGAAGAAGTTATGTTTAAAGTTGTGCTGTTACTTGCTTGAGGTTTATGCAATTTTGGCTATAGTCTTACGGGTAACTATACCCTGAATACTCTCCTATTTTCTCAGATGTGCTTCTGTCAAGGGTTCATAGGTCCTTGCTTTCAGTTATAATAGGATGCAAACTTCTTAAGGCAGTGAGCTTTTTTCATTTGGCTTTTAAAATCTTAACAACTAATATATAACATTCACAAGAAGGTACTTGTGAAATTACTTTATAAATTTTCTGAAATTATTAAAGGATTCTGTGCCTTTACTAAGTCACAGAAGACTAGAATTAAGAGAACATTATAGGATCTTGATAATGGTTCACATAGTGATAGTCTGGAACTCACTCTTCATTCCAGAGACAGAATCAAATAAAATCAGAGCAAATAATAGGTCAGAAGGGTGGTTAGTCAATGAAAACTAAATAGTTTATTTGATAATTAAAGTCTCAAAGATAAGTAGAAGTCTCTGACCTCTAATTCACTGAGTTAGTACAAAATACACAGACTAGAAAACAAGGTTATGCAAACTAGGAAACACATATGAAAGTTTGCAATCAACAAGACTGAATCTGGAGCCCAAGAAGCTCTGCTGCTAACTACTTGTGTGACTAAGTAAGTCACAACCTCCGTGACTCAGTTTCTTCATTGAGATCAACCTAGTCAGCCTTTAAGGTCCCTCCCAACTTTTTATTTAATCTGTTCTGACTAATGTGACAATGTCATGTAGCCATAAAATACCTCTTACATCTAAAATAAAAGAGTCTTACTTTCTGCTGAAATTCCTTTCTAAAAGTTTGACATGATCCTATGGGGATTGGATTGATTCATCTTTAGCATGAAGAGAACATACATTCATTTAAATTTCTATAATGATATATATATATTGACTCAAGTTATAGGGAAGTTCTGTCATGCCAATAGCTTAAGTATTCCAGCCTAGTGAGTGCTAAACTGGAATCTTTCAGGGGAGATAACCTTCATAGACAGTTTAGCATTAGGACTTTGGGATAAATATAGAAAAGTGGGCAGCTAACTTTCTTAAAAGGGATCTACTAACATGTGATCCTAAGCATGTGACAATCTGTTAGGACCTTAAACAGTTTTCCTAAACATAAATTGCAGAGAAGGGATCTATGTGGTTCCTAACTGAGAGCTCCTCACAAATCAGAAGGCTGCTTCAAAAAAAATAATGAAAAAAACAAATGCTAGAGCAACAGCAAACTTTTCTATCCTGGAGTAATATAGATTGGGGTACATATAACGCAGCACATCCTGCTTCATATTATACTTTCTATACTTGGACTTACAAATGTAGAATGAACTTTCATTTCGCATTTGCTTCAAGGCTTACTGTTTATATGGATGTAGAGACATGGTTTTGTTTTTTTTAAATTAATGCCCTTTGGAAGAATAAAAGTAGACATTCTATTTTTATCTCTCTTAAATGTAGTGTTATTGCACTAGAGACAGAAATACAACATTGTGCAAATGGCAATGGAAATGTGAAGATTATTTTTAGATCTTTGTTGATTTTAGCTCTTTGATATTTAAAATTTTAAAGACTATTTTATACTACTTATACACTTTACTTTTTTCTATAAGGGAAGGATACAGATGACTTTAGGATCGTCACAAAATTGCAAGTCTTTATATGTGAATTCCTTTTGACTTTTACAAAGGTGTTTTGGTCATGAATAAGTGAAGTAATGTATAGGATCCCGACGTAATTTGACTTTCAGAAAAATTATTCTCTAATTACGCCTTCTGAGCTCATGTTATTTCTTGTAGAATTCACATAATTGGAACTCCAGAAGTGGTAACTCCAGTTCTGTCATTCATTCACACTTCCCTTTAGAGTAACTTCAAGCAGAATTAAAGTTAAATGGAGGTGAGAATGAAGTTTGTCACTGCTTTTTTATGCTCATGAAAATTCAATAGCTCACAACTCTCCAGTAAGTTGGTTTGTAGCCTATATAGTATTACATTCGTTGACATACTAATAATTATATTTCATTGCTGCCACAATTAAACCTATGTTTATTGGACTATGATCTGATTCATCCATTATTTATCATTTAATTTTCATGTACTACTATGTTAGCAATGTTAGATAGACCACAAGCTGGTTGTTTATTTTGTTTGTTTACAATTATGTAAAACATTTCCATATTGTTAATTTTATATAAGAAGATGAGAATAAAAAAAGAAAGTGAAAAATAGGATGCTTCAGTCTGTATTCAACCAAGATCAGTTCTTTCTCTGGAGGCAGATAGTATGCTTCATCATCAGTGCTTTGGGATTGTCTTTGTCATTGTATCACTGAGAATAGCCAAGTCATTCACAATTCATCAAACAATATCACTGTCACTGTGTACAAAATTCTCCTGGTTCTGTTCATTTCACTATGCTTCAATTCATGTAAATCTTTTCAGGTTTTTCTGAAATCATTCTGCTTATCATTTCTTACAGCACAATAATATTCCATTGCAATCATTATACCACAGCATGTTTAGCCATACCCCAATTGATGGACATCCTTTCATTTCAAATTCTTAAGCCATCAGAAAAAAAAAATGATTTGCTATAAATTTTTTATATAAATAGGTCCTTTTCCCTTTTTTTGGATGTCTTTGGGATACAGACACAGCAGTGGTATTGCTGGATCAAAGGTTATACGCAGTTTTATAGCCCTTTAGACATAGTTCCGAATTGCTCTCCAGAATGTTTCTGTCAGTTTAAAACTCCATCAAAAACAGTATATTAACCGTCCCAGTTTTCCTACATTCTCTCCAACATCCATTTTCATTTTTTTCTTGGATTAGCTTGTTTTGTTTGCTTTTTTATAGCAATATCTTTTACCCATTTTATCTCCACCAGGAAAAACAGCAACAAAAAATCTTTTTTTATAATAATGTAAGGACATTTAAGTAATGGAATTTACAATAATTTCAAAAGGTATTTATTCATCCCTTCTTTGACCATGACTCTCTGTCTGTCACTGGGAATGCAAATTATTCTGCTTCCTCCCATTCCCTATTCTCATTACCTTGTATTGACATTTTACATAGTATTTACTTTATAGGTACAGGTGGTTTTCCACATTAGAATTTAAACTACTTGAATGCAGGGACTGTTTAGTTTCTGTTTCTGTTTCTTCAATACCAACACAGTGCTTGACACAAAGAAAATGTGTACCAAAAGCTTATAGAATGAGGGGGACAGGGGATAAATTAATCTGTTCCTAACTGCAAGAGGAGGTGAAATTTTATAATTTATGAACTGATTTAGATAAGAGATATCTGGGAATGTTTTTAGTAGATAATCTCTCTACATGGGCAATCTATAATTTCTTCCTACGTGAAGAAGACTAAATGGTATAGACATAGGGTTCTTTCTTTCCAGGAGTGGATGATAGGATGGAAATCATGTTCCATTGACTCTCTTAGATCATCATTCAATTTACTCATAAGTATGCTTCTACTAAACAGCTAAATAACCTCCCCATTTAACAAAATTAGTTCTATACTAAATCCCTCCCTTCAGCTCAGTACTGCCTTTGTCCATTGAGGCTATCTCCACAGGGTCATAAACAAGAAGCTGGAAGGGACCTCAGAGCCCCTCTATTTTAACTCCCTCATTTTACTGATGAAGGAACTACGGCCAAGGGAGATTACTAACGTTTTCCAAAATCACGTAGCAAATGTCAAACAAGATTTGAATCCCAGTTCTTTGAGTCTAGAGTCAGTGTTCCGATAGAATGGAAGTATTCTACCAAGCCCTCATTGAATTGATAGTAATCATGAATTTTGGTGAACATTAGATACAGGTAATTATACATATGGAACCTTACTTTTTGCCTATCAACTACTTTTATTGCCTTTTTCTTTAGAAGTCTAGGGAATACGGCTGGCTAGGTAAGTCACATGTCCTATTCTGATCCCCTTTTCCATGCAAATGAGAGAATAAACACATGAAAAGACCTGTTTTGGTTTAAATGCTCATTTTTTTGGTAGGGATAAAGTTTTTAAGAAACACAAATGGTACTCAGAATGATGGGCATAGTTTTATATCACTTCCCACTCTGTAATATGAAGATTCATAGCTTCTTGATATTTTAATATTAGGAGAATTTCTACTTGTCATTAAAGAGTTTATTATAGCTCTATAAAACCCCCTTCTACATTCTGTCAAGGAGAAATTTTTAAACACCTGGTAAAATTAACAGAATCTAAATAAATGATTTAGAAATCTAGGCCTGATATATACTTTTTTTTTTCCCCTTCTGTCAGTAGAATAAAAGTTTCTAAAGCTTTAATGGACTCCTACTCAAATTTCATATTTCTAAACTTTAGCCATGAAGTAGAACATTTCAGGTACAGTTCAACATCACTTTTGTTCAATAGCAGACTCTAATTTTTAACATTTACCTTCTTCACAAAAAGGGGAGCCATCTTTTATGATTTCCATCCTGTTGGCTATTTACCAGTTTCTTATAAGCCTCTGACTTTAGAAAACGAGGAAAGGAGTCCTTGGCCATGAGACTATATATTAACCTCTGAGCTTCATCAAAACATTTGAGAGTTGGTTCTGAGATATTCCGTGAGATGAGGTCTCTGGTGGTGAAGTCAATGTTAATCTATGGGAAATAAAGTCACATAAAACGGTTAGATTGTATTGAAGGTTCCAAGTTTTCTACAAAAGCAAATATGCTTTGAATTTATTTTCAAAACACAAAGCAGATATAATGCAAAACAGAAGAAAGGTCATTCTTTCATTACTCAATATGATGAAATCTTTCTAGAATACTGGAGCAAGATGGCATTGACAAGAAACACAGTTAAAAGCATTGCTTAAAATTGTTAAATGATAAATTAAGGGAGAAATTTCATCATATGCTATGGATCAAAATTTTAAAACAGATCTAATTTTAAAAACAGAAATGTTTTTTCAATAGCCTGCACTAATCCTTTCCTATCCCCATACCCCAAGGACTCCTATCTTTTCTTTTTTTTCCCCTAGCCCTTTGTATCTTCATAATGAATCACGTTAAACACTGACACATCTGCTTATCAGGAGACTTCAGCATGCATAATGATTGTCCCTCAAATACCCAAACTTCCCCATTCTTCAATCTACTAAAATCTCACAGTCTGTTCCTCCACTCTATCTCACCTAATAAAGATGGTAACACCCTAAAATTTGTGATACTCAGAAGTGTTACACTTTCATGTTTATGAATTCTGAATTTTTTTCTTATCATAACCTTTTATAATTATAATTGCAATTCCTATTCTTCATCATCACTGTGACCTCGAATTCCTCTACTCCTTGGTTATCTTCCAGGTTATCACCTTTGAATTGGCTACACTATCCTCACAACCCTATACTGTACATTAGGGGCAGCTAGGTGGTGCAGTGGATAGAGCACCAGAGCCGGAGTCAGGAGGACCTGAGTTCAAATCTCATCTCAGACACTTGGCACTCACTAGCTGCGTGACCTTGGATAAGTCACTTAACCCCAATTGCCTCACCCTGGGTCATCTCCAGCCATCCTGATCAATATCTGGTCACTGCATTCAGATGGCTCTAGAGGAGAAGTGAGGCTGGTGACCTGCACAGCCCTCTCTCACCCAAAACAAAGTCAAGTGCAAGTCATGTCATTATTTCTTTGATGGCATGATCTTCTTCAGCAATGAAGGGCGAACACACACACGTACTCTATGTTACTGTCTCCAATTGAATATCTTACCCTGTGAACACCAATCACACTTTGCCAACCAAAATCTTAGATTACTTCTTCCCTCTATTTTTTGTTCATTTGCTATTGAAGTGAAGTAGACTAGGCTCTCAGTGTGGCAGGGCAATCCTTTATTATCAAAAACAAAGCTTCTTAATCCTTTTAAAAGCACCCCCTCCTTCTATCCTTTCAGCCGAAGACCTTGATTCATACTTCATTAAAAAAAGTTGTGACCATTCACCAAACACTTCCTTTCCCTCTTCATCTTGTACGTCTCAGATACCTTTCTCCACTATCACTTCCAGCATCCTTGTTTCACATGAAGAGGTGATTCTTCTTGCCAGAACCGGAACTTCTCTATCACCTTTTCTAACAGATTGTCCCCAGGTGTATCCTGGAGTCAGCTCTTACCTGCTTTTCCATTGCGCATTTTCCTTGTGAACACTAAATACACCTCACAAGTCAACAATCACTACAAAGGAGATTTGATTTGTTGCTCTGTCAATTGGCTAGTCTTAAGAAAGTGTTCATGATGTGGATTAAACTGTTGTTTTCCATGCTGAAAGCGTAGTTGCTAAACATTTACCACCACATCACTGTATTGCCCCCACTAGCATCCTCACTCTCCCTTTATAATCTTGACTGTCTCCCCATATAATCAATCTTTCCCTGCTGTCTACAAAAAAAATGCTCATGTTTTCTCCTATCCTAAAAGAAAAGAAAGAAAAAATTCTCACTAATTTTACCATCCCTACTGGCTATTGTCTTATATTTGTACTCTCAGCTAAACTTCTCAAGAAGGCCATTTATCCTTAGGTGCCTTTATTTCTCCTCTCAACCTCTTCTAAACCTTCTGTAGTCTGCCTTCTGACTTAAGTATTCTTTTGTTAATTGTTAAGCATTCCAGTGTTAATGGCTAAATTTTTGGATTTTTCTTCATCTTCATATTTCTTCATCTCTCTTCAGCCTTGGCACTATCCCCACTTTTCCCCCTTGATAACCTGCCCTTTGCCCCCTGTGCACCTTAGATTCTTTGTTAGATTTCCATGCTCACTAACTTCTGAGACTGTCCTTTTTTTCTTTTCTTATACACAATCTGACTTGGTGACTTCAGTTTAATGATCAACACCATGAAGGAGATTCATATATTCACACACACACATATACATCATATATATATGTACATATATATACATACATACATATACATTTATTTATAGACATGTACATACATATATGCATATAGACACATATATATAGACACATGTGTAAATATGCTTGCATATGTACATTACACATGTGTATATGTATTTATGTATGCATACACACATTGTACTGTATTAAATACACTTAACACATAAAATATTATGTATATATGTGTAAACAATACAATACTGTATGCATGTGTAATATAGAAATACACACACACACACACACACACACATATATATATATATATATATATACATACACACACACATATATAATTCAGCCTGGCCTCATTCTTGAGCTACAGTCCCATTTCATCAATTACCTCTTGAATATCACAAATTGGATATCTTATAGCCAATCTTAAGCTCAATTATCCAACTTGTCTCCCTTTTTACTCCTACTCCAATTGTCCACCCTACCCTCTTCTGAGTGTCTTTTTCCAGAATACGCTCATCTTCCTAGTTACCCAGGCTTATAACCACAGTGTTGTCTTCAACCCTTCACATGAACTTCACTGACATGTCCGATCTCTTACAAATTTTGTAATTTTCCCTTCACAGTATCTCTTATATGTCCCTTTCTTTCACTAAGATGACAATGAGTAAAAGGAGAATCTCTCACATAACCACCACATTTATATAGACATTTCTTGCCTGCAGTATTACAAACCTTCTCATTGCTCTCCTCATCACAAGTGATTTCCCTCCTCCGATCCATCATCTGCTCATTTGGCAAAGAGATTTTCCTAAAGATCAAGTCTAACTAGATTCCCTCCCCCCATAAACTTTTGGTTCCCTAATATCCCTGGAAATTAGGCCTTTCTCTGTTATTTTAAATCCCTCACCATCTATTTCCTTTCTACCTTTCCAATTTCACCGTACTCCATACACTCTAGGATAGAGCAACACTACCCAGGAGACTCTAAACTTCTTTACTTTTTATTAACTCTCTCCCATGCTTTACCTCTGACTCCTAGCTTCCTTGGCTTTTTAAGGACTCAGGTGAAATCCTACCTTCCATAGGATACATCTTACCACCCCCAACTACCCGATCCACCTACTAATCCCTTCCTTTTAAGACGGTCTTCAATCTACTCTGTATATACCTATGAAGATACTTATTTACGTGTTGTCTCCCCCTTTAGCATGTGGGATCCCTGAGGGTAAGAATTATGTTTTTATTTTTAAAAAAATCCTCAGAATTTAGCACAATACCTAGAATATAATAGGAGTTTAGGAAAGTTGAATTGAATATGGAACCCAGCCTTGTTTGTGAAACATAATATTTATCCCTGGGGAATCTTTCCAATCCAGGGTTGATGAAGATGAATCTGGGTACAGAGAAGACAGACTGACCAAAGAATAAGTAATGGTGATTGGCCACAAATGCCAGATTGAACATTATGTTCATTTTGCTACTAAGGTAGCTGACACTTTAATAAGGAAGTGGAATTCCCAAGATGAAATTCTTTGTCCATTTGATATTTGAAAACGTAGGACAATGAAGAAAGAGTAGCTCAGCTGAATGTAACAAGTAAGAAATGTCAGTCTTGATTCTGGATAGATATGACAAAAGGTCAATCTATAACTTAAATCTCAGTTTCACTCCCCTCCTCCCACTCTCTTGTTTCCTATCAGGAAATATTTCTGTTTTAAAGAGGAAGAAAATCTTAGCTATTTTGTTCAGCACATCTATGAGGGGCAGTTAGCTTTAATGACTAGAAGTCTGGTCTCAATGTCAGGAAAAAAATTTTTTTCACGTCCTGCCAGGGACACGTTTATTTGGGTTTTGCAATCATGAGCAAGACAGTTAAACTCTCATTACTGCAGACAACACTGTAATGCTCTAAGGAGCTGAACAATCTGATCTGAACTGGAAGAGAGAATATTTTCAATCCAGAGTTACTTATATGGATAAAATTATAGATCTGATTGATGCTTACACTTGAAATGGACATAGGCACATGCATGTACATACATGCATGTATACACACATGTATATACATATATGTATATATACACACATGTATATGTATGTATATAGTAAATGAATATAAAATTTTAAGACTCTCATAATGGAAGATAGGCTATAGCTACTTTAAAAGTTCTGTTAGCAAAATATCCCAAACTATAGAAATACTGATAGTTGAGGATGAGTAGAGACAAGACTTATTATATGTTAATTTTATTATGCTCTGAAAATCAGCTAGGAAGTGAGGAAATGTTTGTAGTTTATTTGTGATTGAGGAAAGGATTATCATTAGAGGATACTTTCACTGTAGCTTTTTTCTTTCTCTGGAGGTTTTATTTCATTTGGAAACAGACAAGAGAGAAAGTTGTGACCCTGAGGTTGGCAGGGCAACACCACAAGTCAGGTAAAGACTCCTCTGATAAGGGCAGTCCCAGAGTGGGGTGTTAACTGCAGTGTTAGAGTAAACCTCTAATTAGGCATGATGCCTGAGGAGAAGATCACTAAGATAACTTGGAAAAAAAAAATTTTTAAATAGAGACCTGGCAGGTCAAGGAATCCAGAGAATTCTCAGGCCCGAAGTAGCTTAAGGCCTTCTAATATCAATGAAAACCTGAGTAAAGCACCTAGCAGGAATCCAAGGTTGATTTATAGTGCTGGGGTGCTTCCGTATAAGTTCTGAGTAAGCTTGAAATGTCTTAGGATAGTCAGATAACACAAATAGGGAAGCAGTACCTCTCCCCTGGATTTGTCAAAAGGTGCTAGCATTTTCTGTTTCATTTTTATTTCTTTTATCAGTCTCTCTTGCATTGTCCTAATCCTCACAGGATTTTTTTCTTAGTCTTTAAGCCTCTAAATCTACACTCTTTCCAGCTCTTGTCCAATTTCTTGACTCTCAGTGGACATCTTGCAACCAAATGGTCTACTAAATTGACGCTGACAGGATTTGCTTAATTTTTCCTTTGCTCAAAATCAAAGCCTCTATTTCTATTTCTATCTTGTTACCTGAAAAAAAAATGTCCCTTCTCTAATCTATATTCATTCACTGCTTGACAATAATATGTACTTCCATGCATTTAATGCCTTATGGGAAAGACTCACAAATTTACATTTCCATCCCTGACATTGTCACATTATCATAGACCCATGGTATTAGGTGTCTCAGAGACCACCAAGTTCAATCTTTTACCAACTGAAGATTCCATCTACAATACATCTAACAATTGATTATTCAGCTTTTACTTAAAGTTCTGCTACTTTGTGAGGCAGTCTTTTACTTATTCTTAGTTTATTTTTACCATTTTTTTCTTTGTACTAGTCTCAAAACTGTCTTGCTACAAGTCTAATCTTCATGTGACCAATATTCAAATGCTTGAAGATTGCTGTCTTCTGTAGGTTTTCTCTCCCCTATATTAAGCATATTCAGCTGCTTCGATTATTCTCAAGTGGCATGATCTTGAGACCTATGTGCCCCAGTGATTACTGTCCCTTGCGTGAGCTCCTATTTATCACTCTTTCCTAAACGAGGTTGCTCAAAACTAAACATTATATACCAGATTGGTCTGACCAGGGCAGAATGTAATATATGCACTATTCTTCAAGGAAAGAGAGGAATTATGGTGTAATAAATTGAAAGTTGGCTAGGAAGACCTAGTTCAAATTCTTTCACTGAAACATATTGACTGTGCGACTCCTAGGAAGTCATTTAACCCCTACGTGCTCTAGCCAGTGCTCTAAGACTAGAAGTTATGGAGAAGGATATGCCCTCCTTTGCTAGAAGAAATTTTCACAACCCACAGTTTCCTAAACCCATGAAATCAGAAGCTTAGCCCCTATGTTTACAAAGACCAGCCCAAGGTCATGTTTTTATTTTTTACTGCAAATCACACTACTGATATGTTTAATTTGGAGTACACTAAAGCCTCCAGACTTTTTTTCAGAAAATAATGCTATGTAGCCACACTGCCTTTACTATTCTCAATCATTCAGTCCTATATTTATAGCTGTTTCATTTCATTTCCTATTCCACATCCCAAACAACACTTCAAATGTAGGAAATTTAAGAGTGGGTTCATAATTCATGCCTCTAAACCCATTGCTTGTGTTAAATCCCTTATTTCAGTGAGCAAAATCATCCTTTCCCTAGTCATCTAAGCTCAAAACCCTGGACCTTACATTTTTTTTGTTTTCATTATCCGTCATATCCAATCAAAGAAGAATAAAACTTTATAATTTTTGAACAAAGGACCTTAATAATCTAGTTCACCTCCTTTATTTGTAAAGAGCAACACTAAGTCACAGGGATATTAAAACACTTAACACATAGCTAGTGAGTGAGAGAACTAGAATTAGAACCCAGATCTCCTGACTGTTAGTCTTATGCTGCTTCTACAACAGACATATCAAAAGCAAATAGACAGGGGCCACTAAGCCATGCATGAGGATCCCTGCATCACACTGACTTAGAAAACATGTTAAAATTATCTATATTCTTTGTATCTTTATTTAAAAAAACATTTCTGAATTGTATTTCTATCTAGTTTAAGTCTACTTGGGAGTGTTGTCACTGGAAGTCATGTGTTTTATATCTCTGTTCTATAGCATTGATACCCCTTGTCAGATTTTCCTTCCCAATGTCTTTAGAATTCATGCTCTATTTTCCAGCCCCATTGAGATTATTGCAATTCAGGTCATTATTATCTTATTTCCTTAACAAGTTGCCTTGATTCTAAATATTTCTCCTTTGTCTGTCTTGGAAACCATTGCAAATTTCATCTTCCTGTATTACAATTATGTCATTTTCATGCTCACATATTTTAAAAAAACTGCAGATAATTTCAAGTGAACAAAGTTTAAAATCTTTGGTACGCTATTCGTAGTTCTTCATAATCTGACACTGAACTCCCAAGTCATCTTCTTTCTTCAATTGTATCCTCACTCTACCCCTACCTACACATCACTTCAGAAATATTTCTCAGAAACTCTTTCACCATGTTGATTTTTTATGAAAAGTCCTCATTGGCCCCCCATCTTTATCTTTATGGGATCATAGAGTTAGAGCTGACAGGGACAAACTGTAAGGTTCTCCAGTTCAATCCCCTCATTCTCATTTCACACATACCAACCCCAGACATCAAGAATCAACCAACATGGATTTGTTAAGCACCTAATTTGTGTATTGTGCTTGATAGTACTAAATGTAGACTAATGATCTGAGCGATGCTAAACAGAGACTAATGATTTTGATGCTGAGAAAATATAAATAATAAAGGCAAGAGATCTGAGGAGGCAAGTATCTCTCTCACTTTCACCCCTACATGCTCACGAATACATACACACACACACACACACGCACATGCACATGCACACACACATGCACGCACACACCACTTAACTCTTTCCTACTTGTACCATCATTTAGACTTATGGTAGGAACACTGAAGGAGAGGGAGAGAGAGCAAAGTAATCTCAGTCCCACACTGATATTTTGTTGTTCTAGGATGGAGTTCCTCCTTCGAAATGACTTTGAGAGACTGTGATTCATTGTTTTGAATATCTTCAGTGGTGATGAATCACCATCCTTTGAGGGTAGAGTTTTGAATGTAATGAGTCCTTTAGAGACCAGTCTAGTAAATAAAGTGAACATGTGAAGGGCAGGACCACTATCTCATTCATTATTACATCTCTTTCAAGAGCTGAATGCAGTGGCAGAGGCATTTAGCAAACAATTGTTACATTGAATCAAGAAGGATATGCTATTTTGATGAATATCAAATGATATCGGATGAATATCATGAAAATGAAAAGGAAGAAGATTTTTTTTAAATGAAGCTTTCTATTAAAATTATTGGTCACATAAGCGTTAAGTGGCTAAGCTAGAAATGAAATCCAATGGACCCCAGGTTGTTGCCAACCCCGACATTCAAGACTCTCCACCTAAAATCTAGCTTCAATCCATCTTTCCAAATTCAGCTCCCACTGACTCTGCACAAGGGTCCTCAAATCCATCAAGTTGTGTCTCTGTCTCTTGATTATCTTTTATTTATACCTACCTTTGAGTTTCTCTTTATAAAAATGAATTTGATAAGGTCACTGTCTTCCTGATGCTGCTTATAGTCTAATAGTATGATCACTGAGTCTACTTGCCAGGTTGAGCTCTGAATGATTGTTTGCTTCCAAAAATAAAATCAAATTGAAGATATTTCAAAATAGATTTTATTCTCAGAGTAATTTCAAAGGTGTGCATAAATTCAAATATTTCAAGCAATGGCAGCATCAAACTTTTGAGATTGTAGGAAGACCACTAGAAAGCAGGTAATCTAGAAAATTCTGAAGGAATCAGTTTCTCATGCAAGAAAGTTACAAATCCAGATGCCACTTGTCTCTACAATCCAGATACTGAACTCCTTTTCGATGCTCATATAAGATATTGCCTCTATGGAGTATGTTGTTTTTTTTTTTTGACTGTGCCCTTTGTGTAGAATGTTATCCCTCTTGATATTTCCTTCATGTCTTCTTTCAAGTTTTGATTTAAATTGAAACCTGCAAGCAGCATTATGCCCTGATTTCCCTCAATACCAGTGCCTTCCATTTTAGGGTACCTCCTATCATACACACACACACACACACACACACACACACACACACACACATATATATATATATATATATATATATATATATATATATATATATATATATATATATATATCATGTTATCTTCTCCATTCATTTGTAAGCTTCTTCAGGAATAGGACAATTTTTGCTTTTATATCCCTAACTCTTAGCAAAATACCTTACACAAAGTAAGCACTTAATAAATGCTTGTTTACTTGATTTGACTTGAGTCTGTTGCAGGGATGTAGTAATTGTCATTTCTAAGGATACAGCAATATGTAATTGCTACCATTTATTTTCCCCTTGTCTTTTGTTGATTTGTATCAGAATATGCCTAGATAAATATAACCAGATGTGTCCATCTTTCCCAGTTCCTGTCTCAAAAAAATATTTAAAATTGTATTTCTGCATGCCAGAAGGAGAAATACCTGGAGCAGAAATCTTGAGAAGAATTTGGCACCTGGAGATGCAGAATACTATCTGTTATACAAGATGGGAGAAGCAAGGCTATAAATTGGGGAAACTAAGTGTCCTGGAAGTTCAATATGATTGAAAAGTGTTTTATGTCAGCGAAATATGATTTTACTCCATGTTAAGACAGACACAACTGTTCCATTCCTGGCAAGAAAGAACGAAGTGATGGTGTCATTATATACAACTGAATCAAATCGCCTCCGGAATGATGGGCTCAGTTTGAGTGTTATATTTTAGGGAAGACACTGGTAAGGTTAAAAAATATATCTAGAGGGGAAGTAAGCAAAATGGTAAATGACCTTTGATTACTAGGGATGCTGAGCCTGGAGAAAAGAAGGCATCAATGAAGATATGACCTGCTGCAGGTAATAATTGTCAGAGGCAATATTTGAACTCAGATTCTCTGCCTCCAAAATCATTACTATTCTCACTATACAATGAAGAAAGACAAACAAGAGCTAACCACTGCTTCCTCTCGTTAAGTTTTTAAATCTTGTCAGGTTCTAAATCAGCATCGTTACAACTTAGTCTGATTTAACTCAGTGCATTATATTCAGATATCACTGATTTAAAACATTTTGCAAACTACAGCCTGTTTATGGCATATGCTCAAAAACAAGCTTAACTTTGAGTGCATATTCTTTAGTGGTTTATCCTCTTTGGCATCCTTTGAGATGCTTCTCTTAACAGGGAAAATATGCAAACAAAATCCCTTTTCTCTACACCAGCAGTTCTTAATTCTTTTAGCATTTTTTAGTTTTCTTTCTTTTTTTTTCCAATTGGGAAGTTATTGTAGTGGCAAGCACTCATTTTCAAGTAAACCTGTTGACTACCTTTAACCCTAAAGTAGTTCCTTAAACATTTTTTGCATAATTTGAATGAAGAGTGCAATAGTGCTTTCAGATTCAAATTAGCCAAGCTGCTCTCATCTAAAAGTTAGCATGTATCTAAGGAAGGACTTTCCATTATGCAAAGGGGATGTGGGCATGCATATGCAAAAGATCTCACCAAAATGAATACACAGAATCTTCAACTTCTTTTACAAGAGTTCTCCTAAAAGCCATGTTAATGAATATTACCTGTGACTATCCATATATGTGTGTATACATACATACTTACATAAATATATACATATATACACATTTTTTTCTGAACATTTTATTTAACTGTAATTCCCACTCTTAATGTTACTAACCTTTGGTGCCATTACTGATAGATTTACATGCTGAAATATTTTCATAAGGGCAGGTATTTGAATTAAGAACATGGAAGTTGGGATTGCCTTTCTAAAAACATCCTGGACCAGAACATTATTCTTTTGTCGTCACAGAATTCTGAGATGGAAATAAGTGACATCAATTTATGAGTGGTTGTTAACACTGCGTTAGAGCATAGAAGTAGAATGGCTAGAGAAGTCAGGGAGATGAAATTGAGGAGAGACAGACAATCCTCAATCATCTCTAATAATAAAGCATGTGTGTATAGATAGATGTCTATGTATATAACACATACACACACACGAATTTTCTCTCTCTTCCCTTTGAAAACCCTAATTTTTAAAAATAAAAACATTAGTATTGTTACTAAAAAAATGTTCATTGACATATACCATTTGCTATAGTTATTAATGAAAAGATCAAATAAGTTGTTTTAAGTAGCTTCTTTTATTTTCTCTGCCTATCCTTGTAAGACTAATGTATAGAACAATGCCAAAAAAGCAGGAAGAAGGCATATTCTAGATAATTTCAAGCCGATTATTCAGGAAACCATTGTCAGTAATATTCAAAAAAGCTTAAATGGTATTTCAATGTCCTGGGTGTCTTAGCTTTAGCAGTAAAAGGGGAGTTAGAATTCATCTAGCTTCAACCCTCTGAATTCACAACTGAGGAATTTCAAATTTGCTAAATTGACCAAAAGCAATAGAAAGGCATACAACCCAATGCCCTTTCATTGTAGCATTCTGCCTACAGTCATAGGAGTTCTTAGTATCAGAAGGGTGTCTACGTAATGTGCTGTAACTATTTTTAGCTTCAGCAGCTAAAGAAAATGTAATGAAACCGGTCAGATTCTTAGAAATATAGTTAATGCAATGCGTTGGCATAGGATATCATGTTGAGTACTGAGGCTTAGAATGAGCTCAATTCAAGATGGTGAAGAAAGTCAAGGAAGTAAACAAGAAAACCAATGGATTTTTAAAAAATGAAGCTATATTGGGGAAAAGAGCAATACATCACTACTAACTTGATGTGGAAAGGATGAAAGGAAACAATGATATGCTTGATGGAGAGTAGGTAAAACTATTTCATTTGTATTTTACTTACATTTTCTCTACCAGAGAAAACTATTTGGAGCTGAAAGGTACAAAACAAAACAAAGGTCAATAGAGAATTAAGGAGATAATGAGAATCAATGGCAGCCTTTGATGATTTCAAGTCTTTAGGTCCAGATGAACTGTATCTCAGGATAAAGAAATGATAGGTTAAATTGTGAGTCACTAGCAATGATCTTTAAAAGACTGTTGTGATTAGGGAAAAGATGATAGAAGTAGATAAGGAAAAGTTCTTAGTAATAATAATAGCATCCAATGAAGTCTGTAAACTGTGGACCAATGAACTTGAAGTCATTTTTTGGACAAATTCTAGAGAATGTTTAAAAAGTGATTACTCAAAATCTAGAAAAGGAAGCAGTGGTCGTAAAGAGCCACCATAGCTTCATACAGAATATGCTGTTCCAGACTAACTTTATTCCCTTTTGGATAGGGCTACTAGACTGTTAAATTGGGGAATACTATAGATATAGCTTATCTAGTTTGTTTTTTTTTAATTTTATAAACATATTTCCTTTTTACATTAAAAGTATTTCCAGATTATACCTTCCTGGGAAAGCTCTCTTGTAATAAAGTAAAGCAATTGACCAAAACTAACCTTATTGGTGACCTTGTTTGAAGGTTCATGCAACAAATCTTATCTGTAGCCTACAAAGCGCTGTCTCTCTCTCTCGATATATATATATATTCACACACACGTATACATATATGCATAGATACATACGTGTGTATATCTATATTTATCAATCTATCTATCTATATTTAACTAAAAGAAATATGTTTTCTTTCCCTGTTATCCCTTGTTCCATAGGGGAAAATAAGGAAAACAAATTCCTTGAAAAAAGAAACGCATAGTCAGGCAAAACAAATTCCCTAATTTACTTAGGATTTAGCAAAATCTTTGATAAAGTATCTCACTGTATCCTTGCGGAAAAGGCACAGAGATGTGAGCTAGACAATAGCACAACTAGATAGATTCAAAATTAGTGAAAGGTCCAGCCTCGATGAGCACACAATGGTTCAATGTCACCTTGGAATGAGGTCTCTAGCGGGGGGCCACTGGCATCCATGGTTGATCATATGAAATTTGACATTTTTATCCAAGACTCAGAAAAAGGCATAGATTGCAGCCTAATAAACTTTCAGATATAACAAAGCTAAGGAGGATGGCAAGCATGCTGAATGGCAAAATCAGAATCCCAAAAGACCTCAATAAGCTAGATTGTGGGGCAATACTGCTAAGATAAAATTTAATAGACTTAGATGCAAAGGGGTAAGCTTAGACACAAGAAAATCATCTAGGAAATTATAAGATGAGAGGAGAATATCCAGCATAGCTTTTCTGGGAAAAAATTCTGGGTATTTTAATGTATTAAAAACTCAATATGAGTCAAATGTTACATGGTAATTAAGAAAGTAATAGGACCTCAGGCTGTATTAAAAGAGAATAGTTTTAAGAAACAGAGTGGTGGAATATTTGCTCAGTTCAGAGTTTCTTATTTTAATCAGAATGATGAGGGACTTCAGGATCATTCTATATGAGATTTGTTGAAGAAACTTGGATGTTTAACTTAGAGAAAAGTTAGGAGGGTTGGAATTAGTCTTCTAAAAAACTTAACTCTGAATACCTTATATGATAAATCTTCCTGGCTTCTGTACTCTGGTAAATTCTTCATACACCTTGAAGAATGATGCAGATAGTTTTATTTCATAATTTTTTTTTGCACTTGGTCATGCACCGTCTTGTCTTATACATTATTCCTTCATCCATCTCCATGTAGATGAATCACATGCATACATGTATACATATTCATGAACACGCATATCATCCATATCCAGACAAATGAATGTAAGCATATTGCACATGTATGCATGTGTGCATAGTCATGTATACACACATTTGTACATGTGTGCATATGTATGTATTCATGTATGGATATGTGTGTATGTGTATGTGCATATACATATGCACATGTGCATATACATATGCACATACACATACATTTCTCTTTTCTTTACTTCACTTCAGTCCTGCATCACCAGATGTATCTCAGATACATCTCAAGCTCAACATGTCCAAAACTAGCCTCATCTTCTCTCCCTCCCAAATCTATCATTTTTAAAACTTTTTTTGAAATTTCAAAGGCAACATCCTCCTTCCAATATCCCAGGTTCATAACCTTGGCATTATTGTTGACTCAGCTGTATCCCTACATATCCAGTTAATTGGCAAATCATGCCATTTCTTCCCTTACATTACTCATCGTATCTTACATGTTTTTTCCACTTATATATCTACTGTTTTATTTCAGACCCTCATTACCTCTTGCCTATATTATTGAAACAGCATCCTAATTCCGCCTCCCTACAAACTGCTGCCAAAATAATTTTTCTTAAGCACATAGCTGACCATGTGAATTCCACATTCAATCAAGCCCAATGATTTTCTGTTGCCTTGAGGATAAAATAAAATAAAAATTTATGCTTTATTTGTAAAGCCCTAAATGATCTAGTCCTGACCTATGAAGCCAATATCATTAAACATTAATCTTTTCTGCCCCTCCTCTATCCATGCATCCGATCCCTCACACTCTGCAATTAAAAAAAGTAATCTGACCTTTTCTTTACTCATCATATATGTCTGGAAGGGGCTCTCATCTGACTTCTGCCTCTCAAACACCATCTTCTATGTGCGGTATTTCTCATTCCAACTTCTTGTATCCTTACTCCTAAATTATCCTACATTTAACTTGTTATTGTTCATGTCCAATCTGTAATGACCCCATGGACCATATGGCAAGCCAGACCCTTCTATCCTCCACCATCTCCTGAGACCTGTCCAAACACATGTTCATTGCTTCTATGTCACAATCTATCTCATTTTTTACTTTCTCCTTCTCCTTTTGCCTTCAGCCTTTCTCAGCACCAGAGGCTTTTCCAATGAGTCCTAGCTTCTTATTATGTGGTTGAAGTAGTTAAACTTCATCTTCAGTATTTGTCCTTCCAGTGAATAGTCTGAATTAATTTATTTAAGTATTGACTGACTTGATCTTCTTACTATGCAAGGGTCTCTCAAAAATCTTCTGCACCAAATGCACCAATGAACAAAAGGATTGATTCCATGGTGCTCCATTTTCCTTATACTGCAACTTTCACAGCAATAAATTACTACTGAAAAAGACCATAACTTTAACTAAACAGACCTTTGTCAGCAAGGTGATATCTCTGCTTTTTAGTATGCTGTCTAGATTTGTCATAGCTTCTCTCCCAAAGAGCAAACATCATTCAATCTCATGACTGCAGTCAGCATCTAACGTGATCTTTGAGCCCAAGAATAAAGTCAGATGCTTCTTGCATTTCTTCTCCATATTTTTGCCAAGAAGTGATGGGACCAGTTCCCATGATCTTACTTTTTAAATTTTTAAATGTTAAGCTTCAAGACATCATTTACATACATCTCTGACAGACATCAAGAAGTTTCTTGTTCTTCTTTATTTTTTTTACCGTTAAGAGTGGTATCATATGCATATCTGAGATTATTTCTCCGGAAAACCTTAATTCTAGCTTTTCATTTGTTCAGTCTGGTATTTGAATGCCGTACTCTGCATATAATAACAAGGTGACAACATACAGCCTTGTCCTATTCCTTTCTCAACCTCAAACCAATCAGTTGTTTCATGTTCAGTTCTGTTGTTTTTTGATCCACATACAGGCTCTCAGAAGACAAGTAAGATGTGGAAAGGGGAGAGAAGACAGAGTCAAGGAGGCAGTGAAAAGTCAGGAAGTTGCCTGAGCTCTCTCCAGCTTTCCTCCAAAATAACATTAAATCAAGTCTCTAAATAGATTCTGGAGTTGCAAAACCCACAAAAAGATGGAGTGAAACAATTTTCCAGCTTAAGATAACTTAGAAGGACTCAGGAAAGGTTTGTCTTACTTGGGTAAAAGGGGGCTTCAGTCCAGCACAGACAGTATTGGAGCAAGTCAGCAGAAGGCTCTTAGTCTCAGTATAGATCAGCAACTGAGGCCCCTCCCTCCTGGCTCAGCAGGCTAGTGGCACAGCAGACCAGGTGGGAGGCTGCGAGCCCCAGTGCAGAAAGCAAATGGAGAACCCCAGAATCCCAGCACTACAGACATGGCTAGGCTGGGCCACTGCAGTCCAATGGCCAAGATGCATGCATATGAGACTCTGGCGCGGACAGCCAGTGACCAGGCCCCTGCTTCCCAGCTCAAGACGCCTGGGACTGTGCCCCCTGATTGAACAAGTTGTGGTATAGGAATATAATGAAATACTATTGCACTATAAGAAATGATAAGCACGTGGTTTTCAGAAAAACCTGGAAAGATTTACATGAAATGATGCTGAGGGAAGTCAGAGCAACAGCAACATTGTGCAGTGGTCAACTATGATAGACATAGCTCCTCTCAGCAATTCAACGATCCAAGATAATTCCAAAGACTCATGATGGAAAATACTATCCATATCAAGAGAAAAAAAAAACTATGGGATATGAATGCAAATCATATTATTTTCACTATTTTTTCTTATGATTTTTCCCTTTTGTTCTGTTTCTTCTTTAATGATGTGAATAATGTGGATGGGTTTAATATGATTGTACATGTGTAGTCTATATCAGATTGCTTGATGTCTTTGGGGAATGGGTAGGGAAGGGAGGGAGGGAGAAAAGGTTCCAACTTAAAACCTTACATAAATGAATGTTGAAATCTATCTTTACATGTGATTGAAAAAAAAAACATGATACTACTAAAAAAAAGTAAAGGCAAAAAAAAAAAGAAAGCCTGCTTAAAAACAGATCTGGTACTCCCATTTCTTTGGGGACTTTTGAAGACTTGCCACATTTCACCATGATCCATACAGTCAAAGGCTTTAGTATTTTAGTGTGATCAATGGAGCAGAAGCAGTTTTTTTTTCCTGGAACTCTTTTGATTTCTCTATAATCTCCATAATCCAGTAGTTGTTTTACATATTCCTGACGTCAAGCTTGTAGAATCTTAAGCATAACCTTTCCTGGCTTCTGAAATGACCACTTGGTAATTTGAACATTCCTTGACATTACTCTCTTTTATAATTGAAACATAAATTGATTTTTTCCAATCTGGTGACCATTGTTAAGGTTTCCAAATTTGCTGACATTTTGAGCGTAGCCCTTTTACAGAATCATCTTTTAGGATTTTAAATAACTCAAGTGGAATTCCACTAGCCTTATCGTTAGCAATGCCTCCTAATGCCCTTTAGACTTCATTCTCCAGGATATCTGGCTATAGATCAGTAACCAAACCTTCACGCTTATCAGTGAAGTTAAGATCTTTCTTGTATAGGTCTTCAGTATATTCTTGCCACCTCTTAATCTCTTCTACTTCTGTTAAATCTTTACCATTTTTTTCTTTTGTCATGCCTCTATTTACATAAAACATTCCCTTGATACCTCAAATTTTTTTGAAGAGAACTCTCATCTTTCCCATTCTATTTTTTCTCTTCTATTTCTTTGCTTTGCTCCTTTAAGAAAACTTTCTTATGTCTCCTTTCAATTCTGTGGAATTCTGCATTTAGTTGGGTCTATCTTTCCTTTTCTCTTTTTCCTTTTGCTTTCTTTCCTTCCTCAGCTTTTTATAAAGCCTCATTAGTCATGTTTCTTCCTTCTTTTTCTTTGGGATTTTATTTTATTTTATTATTATTCCTTCCTGTACAATGTTGTCAGGCACTCTGCCAGACTGAATCCCTTACATCTATGCATCACTTCCACTTAATATTCATAAGGGAGGTCATTTAGGTCATAGTTTTATGGTTTTTTCATACTTTCTTTAAGTCCAAATTTTTCAATAAGATCTGTGACTCGTGATCTGAACCACAGTCAGCTCCAGAACTCGTTTTAACTGACTATGTGCATAGAGCTTCTTCATTTTGGGCTGCAAGGTTTATAATCTATCTGATTTCAATATTAAACGCCTGATGATATTCATGTGTAGAGTCACCTTTTGGGTTGGTGAATGAGTATTTGCTATGACTAGTGAGTTATTTTGACAAAGCTCAATTAGTTGCTGCCCTGCAACATATTTTACTCCAAGGCCACACTTGCTTGTTATTCAAATTATTTTTTTATTTCCTATTTTAGCATTACAATCCCCTATGATGATTGTGATATCTTTTTTTTTATGTTATTTCTAGAAGATATTGTAAGACTTCATAGAACTGGACATCGTAAGCATCAGTGGTTAGAGCACAGTTATGTAGTACTGTGATGTTGAATGATTTACCTTGGATTTGAATTACCATTCTATCATTTTTGAGATTTATACATCAGTATCTATTTTCTTCCCCTTTTATTGACCATGAGGGGTACTCCATTTCTTCTAAGGGATTCTTGCTCACAGTAATATTCTAATGATCACCTGAACAAAATTCACTCATTGCCATCCATTTAAGATGTCAATGTTTAATCTTTCCCTCTCCTGTTTAAATACATTCAGCTTACCTTGCTTCATAGATTTTACATTTCAGGTTCCTATGCAATATTGATCTTTACAGTATTAGACTTTCTTTTTGTCATCACACACATCCACAGCAGAGCTTCCTTTTGGTTTTGATCCAGCTACTTCCTTTTTTCTCGAAGTACTTGTAGTCATCCGCTGTTCAAATAGCACGTTGGACACTTTCTGACCCAAGGGACTTAAATTTTGATGTAATTACTTTTACTGTCCATGAGGTTTTCTCGGCAAAGATACTGGGTTGTCAATTTCCATCTCCAGTAGATCATTTTTTGTCAGAATTCTTCACTATGACCTATCCATTTTGGGTGACCCTATATAGCATAACTCATAGTTTCATTTAGCTACACAAACGCCTCCACCACAACAAAGAAGTGATCTATGAGGGGATATAGTCAAATACTTTATCTATGTTTACACTTATTCATTTTTCATTTATTATACACACACACACACACACATATATATCCCAATAGAATTTGATGTCCCCATAAGTAGATACTGATTGTTATTTCATTTGTTTTTTACTTATATCCTCAACACCTAGTAAACTGCCTAGCACTTTGTGCCTAGCATTGTTTTCATTAGATGTTTACAAAAAAAGCACTCAATTGATCATGTGCATTTTTTTCTATCCAAATTAACCAAAGTTTCTTTGGGAGTAAGATGCTTGCGTGTACTCATTTTGTTTTACTACGATGCCATATAGACACAAGTCATAAGCAGCAAAGTTTTTATTTGGGGCAAGGACAGACTGGGCAATAATTTTGGAGTGTGGCATAGGTGGAATGGTATCTTACCTTGAGATTTCCAACCTGATACAAGCAAGGACTAATGGTAAATGCCACTACCAAAGAGGGCAACAACAAAGTCAGGACAGAGGATGTACCACTGGCGTGAGAACCACAACTAGGAAGGGGAATAAAGAAATCAAACTGGAATTACATGAAGTAGAGCTAGAAAAGGAACCCTCTGGGATCAGGCAGCCAGTAGGACCAGCAGGGGAAAAAACTACAAAATCTTGAGGCCAGAGCTGAGCATGGAGGCAAGAAAGAGGAGGGAATGGGTGGATCGGATCAGAGATATGGCAGTACAGCGCACAGGAAAGAAAGTAGCTACAGCAAGGAAACTTCAGGATGCTCTAAGTGGGCAAAGCATTCACCGAAACGTCCTAGTTGTGGCCCTGTAGATAGGCTTGAAAATGTCTGCTAAATGAATGACTGAATAAGATAATACTTTTTGAAATAAAAAAGATAAACACGAATAATAGATATCAGTAGTAATTTGTTGCTAGTAGTGACGACTGATATCTTGCATGATTTTTAGTTTCTAATTCTGTAAATTCTCCTCTATTGTATGAATTTTGATTTCTTCATAAGGAATAAGAAAATTTAAAAGCTAAGATACTTTACACTAGTTTTCTATGAGTTACCTGTATTTTTATGTAATTGCCTACTCATCTGTTCTTTCAATGACAGTTATTTATATTTGAGTGCATTTGGGGTTTGATAATTTCTACCTGTAGTATGACAGCTTTTCTTTAAGCATAGTATAGCAATCAATTATTTTTGTCTTCTCTATATTGGTGATCAATTATTTTTGTCCTGATAGATTAAGGATTTAAAATAATTTTCAATGTATCAATCAATATCCCCACCCCATACAAATGTGAAGAAATTATCATATACAATATGACATATTACATATACAATATATAATAAAAATTGTTCAGAAGTAAAAAAAAAAAAGTAGTCTAAATGATTTTACTTCCCTTGAAAATTTTTTTCAGATCAAATGAAAAGACTAAAGTGGAAAACACTTTTAATTTGCTCCTTACATCCAATCTGTCACAAAACTATTCCAAATTTGAAATATGTCAATTGTATCTTTGTCCCTAAGGTCACAAGTCTGGTCACAATCCATAATTTAGCTTCTGGCCTTGATGACTTTTCTCTCCATGGGTGATTAAATAGTGACACAGTAGTTTCATAGGGATTGCATTAATATTAAGGAGCACTGGGAAAGGTTTCTTACAGAAGATGCCATGAGTACTAATTGTGTCTTTAATAAAATTTAATTTCCCAATTGTGGTCTTTAATGAATTCCACTTTCCTAGTTTATTTAATTATCTCAATCTTTATACAAAAAATATATTTATTTTTCTTATTTGAATTCTATTTGTGCTTTTTCTTTCCCATTGATCATTTCTCTTTCCTTGAATGGCTTCTCCATTTTCCCTCTGTTGTCTCTTTTTAAAAATTTACTACAGACTTATCCTCTCCTCCTCTATTTGATCCCTTCCTCACTGCTCTCCCTTATCCCTCTTTATACTTACTAAGTCTATTTCTTGGAATATCAAGAAACATACATGGTTATGCAAGACATGATTATAAAACAAGACCTTAAAAAAACAACTGTGCCATAAAATCACCATTATTTTTCTAAGTGTTCTTAGTGAGTGCTATAGTTTTTCAGCTGTTTCTGACATTGTGCTCAGATCATCCAAAAAAATTCTTTTTTGAGAATTGCTTTTGGAATTGGTTCACAAGTTATACACAAATACACAGACATGCGCAAACACTTAGTTTCTTTACTTTATAATCAAATCTCATTTTGGAGCCAAATGCTATCTATTATGTAGCATGACCCCTCATCTAATTCAATAGACCAGGCACTAAATGACTTTTGGCTGTTTTCACAAATCAAATCAAGTCTCAGAGGACCAAGGAGTTACAACCACTGAGAATATTCAGAGGAGTGTGATAAAGGATTTGAAGGTAATTCCCAAAGACAAACTCCAAAAATGCTTTGAAATGTGATAGCATCATTTAAAATACATATCTTCCCAAAGTAACTACTTTGAAACAGTTGACTCCCATTTGGATATCTAAATTCTGGTACGTCTGTTCAAAAGGCAGCAGTATTACTCCTATGTGTTAAAAGATTAATTTTCTTTAAAAAGGAAAGAAAACAACAAACCATGCTACCACAGAGCCTGTTATTATTACAAATGGTTTTTAAAAGTCTTGGTAGATGTGAATGGATCCTGGAACAACTTTATAATCTGTAGAATACCTTTGTGTCCTATCATACATTGTCATCCTTATATTCTATTTCTTTTGCTCTCATTGTCAAAGTGAATCTTTATTTAGGGATTCAAGCTCATGGAGCTCAGATTTAGAGCTAGATGATTTGGGTTCAGGTTCTCTGCAACTTCCAACCACTTGAGATTGAGGTAGTCACTTCCTTATGGGGCTTCAGTTTTTTCTTCTATAAAAACAACACTGATAAACTAACACATAGCATTTACTATGTGCCAGGCAATTTGATAAGCACTTTACAACTGCTATTTCATTTGACCCTCACAACAACCTCGGGAGGTAGGTATTATTATTATCCTTATTTTACAGATGAAGAAACTGAGGCAAACAGATTAAGTGACTTGCCCAGGATCACATGTCTAGGAAGCATCCGAGACAAGATTTGAACTCCAGTCTTTTTTTTAACACAGGCTTGGCAATCTTCTCTCTTCTACCAACGTGAAAAATGATGAGGCTAGATGAGTTGATCTAAGAGATCGCTTCTAACTGGAGCCAGTATATGATCCCATTATATCCCACCAGGTTGCTCAATTTTTATTATGTTTTTTTGAGTTTTTTATTATATTGTTTTGAATAATGCTATATGATTGTGATAAGAATTACCCAAAGATGATGACTTTGAGGGCTATCATTCCATTTGCACACACAGTTCCTCATTTCTTTGTTAAAAATAATTACGGTATAGTATAATCAGCATAGATATGTTTTTCCAGTGTAAGGTACTGGTGTTAAAGAGTCAGAAAAACTGAGTTCAAGTTATAATCCTAGCTTGGCTACTTAGTAGCTGAATGTCCCTGAACAGGTTGCTTAAAATGCTGTACTTTGATTTTCTTATACGTCATATATAATATCAAAGTTATATGCCCTATTTTATACAATATTTGTGGAATAGCTAACACGGTAGATAAGAGCTCCAGGCTTTGAGTCAGGAAGACCTGAGTTCATATTTGGCTTCCTACACTTACTATATGATGTTGGGCAAATCACAGCTTGACTGCTTCAGTTTCCTTATCTGTAAAATGAAGATAATCATAGGACCTACCTGGCACATAGTAGGCACTATATAAATGCTTATTCTCTTCCCCTTTTCCCCAAATAGTAATTATCATATTTAAAGTTGGTAACTAATTGGGTTATTGCAAGGAAAATTTTTGTAGAATTTAATGTACTGTATATGTGTTATTAATCTTGTTATTGATATTAATACTATTGTTATTAGTTTAGAAATATTTGCATTATAATTTAGCAAATGAAAGTTATTGATATCTACCTTGTATTTACTTTTCTAAATGTGTGTCAAATTTTCTCCAATGTAATGTAAACTTCTTGAGAGCAGGAATTGTTCTATTTTTGCCTTGGTATAACCAAGGTCTAGCATGGTGTCTTATGCAGAGTAGCTATTTAATAGATGTAGAAATGAATGGAAAGACAAGTCATTGTCTTTACTAATTACAGTATTACTGTAATTACAGCTCTCCTTAAACTGAGGGTAGCAACCCCATATGGAGCTTAAGAAGTACAGAAGGGGTTACGAGTGGAAAAAAGTTTTAGAAGCCCAGTATACCTGGAAGAGCCACTTGAGCACAATGGAAACACACTTTACCAAATCTACAGAAATTGTGATAATTTTCATTCTATATTCAAATGAATTTGTGATGTGAGAGCTAATCTTGTGTGTGCGTGTGTATCTGTGTGTCTGTGTATGTTTTGCCAATCAGATGAAGAACTACTACAGAGAATGGCAATTTAGAGTCCCTGGTGTTTTAGGTTTAGTAGTTTACTCCTTGTCTATGTGCCAGGCATGCATCACTAACCAAATGATGATATGCTGTTGATTTTACAGATGAGGAAAAAGAGGCACAAAAACTTTGGAAAACTCTGAAACAGGCTCACCATGTTGCCATAATCCAAATATAGCTCAGGATAATTTGACCATTTCTATCACATTATTGTTATAGGACTTTCTTCTAGTTTAATCTACTGCAACTTTGATTCAAAATAGTTCTTGAAACAAATTTGTAAAACTCACTGGTTGAAACCCCTTGATCAATATGAGGTCAGTTACCTAACTGAATTGAACATAAAAAAGAGCATAGTCTCATCTCGGTTTTGATTGTGTTGTTTTTCTCTCTATAAAAGCTTTTAATAAACACCAGAGCTGTCAGTGGAGAGAATTGCTAGCTTGGTTTATGTTTGGAGGAAAATATCTGATAGACTACAGAGACAGAGGGCAGGTAAATACATCTTAAAATCCTCAAATTCCCATGAAATATTACATATGTTTTATCTAGTAATTTGACTTAGAAAAATCTATAACAATCCAATAAGAATGAAAGTATGATTATTTCAACACATAGGTCTTTGGTTTTGTTGAAATTTAGCGCATCTCAAGAAATACAATTTTATTTTTTGAAAACATTCCAAAAAGACATTACAATCAATTACCTTGGGCTCAAGTCATAAAAGAAATAATTGATAGTAACAAAAATGAAATCTTGGCTGTGTTTCTGTCACACTGCTGAGCTCTACTTGCTACCTTGGACTCTGTACTTTTGTCCCAGCCCTGGCATTCTACCTTTTTTCTTGGAACAGTAAGCAAGTAGACACTACCATTCTTGGCAAGGTGTCATTCAACTGCTGTGTGACTTTACTTACAACACTTGTGACTTTTCAGACCAAAACCCATTTCCCTAGACACAACTCCCCTATATATGTTGTCTAACTCTATTAAAAAGCAAACTCCTTGAGTGCAAGGATAATCTATTTTTTTTATTTGTATGCCCAGTCTGTAGCATGATATTTGGTATGGAGTAAGTATTTAAACAATTGATTTTTCATGATTTAAGTTGACAAAGTATAAAAAATATGTATTTGTTTTATTTTCTAAGATATAATTAAACATTTTGGAAAAATGTAATATTTATAATCTGGGTTTTAAAATAAAATAAGCATTTATTTTTTGGAAGGATGAAATCATATACTGTTAGATATCATCTCTGACCTCTAATAGAATTAAAAACATCACTTACCCTTTTAAAAAGAAGTAGTTTTTTCACATACTAATAGACTTTTTCATACATTCTATTTAACAATGTGGCAATTAAGGTCAGTTTACTAGAACGAACTTAATAAAAAGTCAAAAATCTGTGTTTTAAAACCATATCATGACTAGGAGGTCTACAAAATTGATGTCAAAGCTATTCAGTGAGTGATATGCTAATCAACTAAAAAAAATGGTAGCTATATTTTTTAACTTCCACGCATTCATTTGTTCTTGGATGGTAACTGGAAAATAGGTATTGAAATGCAAGAAGAAAAGGGTTTTTTTCCCTCTTGTTTGCCTGTTCACCTCTCTTGTCATAGTCATCTGTCACATTCAGTTCAGATTACTAAAATATACTGGAAACACAGCTGGTTACCTAGAATCTTAAACTAGTGAGGATAATACCGGTAGACCAACTCTTGATGAGACTTGATGAGATCACATTACATGTGATGCCCTAAAATTCATTTTGGTTTCCTAGTAATTTCTGAGGTTCAAGATTTTAATCTAATCATATCGATACCTTCTTTTTGCATGATGTATATAAAGGAGACAGCATGCTGCTACATAGGTAGGTCACCAAATCTGGAATCAGAGGATTGGGTTCGAATCCTAGCTCTATCTATGCTAATTTGAGCTAGTTTTTAAAATTTCTCTGGCTTTCAGTTTGCTTATTTGTAAACAGAGGGTATTGGACTAGGTGACCTTGTATGTTATTCCCAATTTTAAAATCAATGATTCTTTATCGCTAAGAGCTTAAGTCTTAGGACTTGGTGCTGCAGTGGAAAGAAAGCTAAATCTAGAATTAGAAAGGCCAGAGTTCAAATTTTTTCTCAGACATTTACTGTCTGTGTCACCGGACAAGTTATTTCACCTGGTTTTGCCTCAGTTTTCTCATCTATAAAATATATATAATAATAATAAGCCCTGCTTCTCAGGGTTGTAGTAAGGACAAAATGAGAGGATTTGGAAACTACTTTGTGAACCTTAAAGTACTATGTAAATGCTAACTCTTGTGGTTATTTTTATTAAAATTGAATCTGCTCAACAATTTTGGGGTAGAATGGATGAATATTACCTTTCTTAAAAAATGTGTCAGTTTAAGTAGAGTTTAATGCAATTGTCCATGAGCAAATCAGTGATGTTACTAAAAATTGATCCGAGTCTTCCTATTTAGTGATCAGCCTGCATTCCTCATCGTAGAGAACTATTATTTACTTTCTGGTCATTAAACAATCATTTTCAATATATGTGCATTCACACCAGGAGATGACTGGAGTATCAGTTTTTCTTACTAACTATTCCCTAGTTCTTATCAGTTTGCTTTTATAGACCTAAAAAACAATAGACAGTTAATGAATGTGGGTTCGTAGAGGCTTTCTCTCAGATGGACTGAAAATGCTTTAAGTTGATCATATTTTTTTTTTGCTACATGTAGTGAAACTAAGATTGTTCACTATACTTTTATTTTTACCTCTTTGGGGGCATCAGCTTGAATGAATTCAGAATAAATCATCCTGGCTTTAGAAGCAATTTTTTCTGCAGATTCAGTTTTCTTGTAATCTTCACAGGCCAGCCAGAACTCAACATTCTCTTCACTAAATTCTGACTTCAGAAATGTTCTAAAAGCATCTAGACCAGCTGTGAGAAAAATAAGAAAATGTATTATAAAAGCTATATAATAATATTGTCAAATGTGTGTTATATAATAGATATTTATCCACTTCTCTAAATATAAGTATTTAGAAGTTTCCCATTTCTTTCCCCTGGAGACCATATTTAAATGATTAATTAAAAATATGCTTACTTAACTCTTACATAAGGTTGCATAATGGATAAAAGAGCTGGTCATAGAACCGCGATGACTGGAGTTCAAGTCCTGTCTCTGACACACAAACTGGGTGCACCTAGCCAAATACCTTATCCAGTGTCATGTGCAGGTAACTCCCTGAAACTATGCAAATGAGTTTCTGATCTGCATTGTAAACAAAAGTTTACTTTATGAGAATTCCCTATACCTGTGAAATTCATGGCCCAGAGAGAACCCCACCCAACCCAACACAACCAAACCAAAGCTACTTTCATTAATGCATTCTTCAAGAATTTCCACAAATTATTTATTGTTGATTTAAAAATTCTATTTTATAATGCTTGAATATTATAAGTGTGACCTAGTTGAGACTCTTTAATGAATCCTGTCCCAAACTGAAGTCTTCTGTTATTCTTTGGACCATAAAGATAGAAATAAGCAACTAATATCTTAAGTGCTTTTGAGAAATATAATTCTAATCCTATGATGGGCTTGAGGAAACAGAACATCTTTACCACATCTTGAAAATATATGAGTCTTGTGACAATCTTCTATCTCCTCATATAACTAAGCAATTTAGTGTTAAGGTACTGTTATTAATGGATAATGATGACAACTCAACAGGTAGATAATAGAATATCTTATATCTAGTGCTATAAAAGATCTCATATTCATCTCTCTCATTTTACAGTTGAAGACACTTAGATATTGAATGTGTCACTTAAGGTGGTTCTGTGGCATGATTCCATTAGATCGCAAGTTATAGACACCTGGGTGGTCTCCCTTTTTGTTGCCAGATGAAGGCAGCACCCTAATGCTACTTCATTATATTTAACAAATTATATCTCTTCCCAGTGGCACCTTATGTGTTCCATGAAAGACAACAGATTTAACTATGGTTTAATTACCCCTCCTAGACAATATTCTTCTAATCCTCTTTAGTTAGTATAGGCATAAACTACTTGTGCCCTCAGAGTTTTGAATTTTTAATTTTCAAAATCAGTTGAAAATAGTATCAAGAAGTTGAAAGACAATCAGAGACAAGGAAGAGGAAACCAGTGGGGAAAAGAAGGAAATAATAAATGAATAAAAGTTACAGGGAAGGTGTCAGCAAATGTTAAGCTGAAGGTTATGAGACAGAAAATAAGGGTATTATGGGGAAAGGACTAAAGGAATCGAATGAAGAACATAAAGTGTGCAAGATAACAAGGACTTTCAGTTGTATAATGTTTTATAAAGCACTTTATGCTTATTATTCCATTTGATCTTCACAATACAAGGAGTTATTATTAGTCAGTCAACCAAGTATTTGGTAAATGCCTACTATGTGCCAGCCACTGTGGTGGGCACTAAGGATACAAGTACAAAAATATGAAACAATCCCTACTTGCCAGAGTTTATATTATAATGTAGAAGACAAGGAGATAATACACAGAGGATTAAGCACTGGACCAGGGATAAGGAGGAGCTGAGTTCAAATCTGGTGTCAGACATTTATTATGTTATAATATAATTATTATATTACTATGATGGGCTTGAGGAAACAGAACATCTCTACCACATCTTGAAAATATACGAGTCTTGTGACAATATGATAATACTATCATAGTACATGGGATATTATCAATAGTGTAGTAATTATCATATTACGGTATGACTCCAGATATATCACTTGACTTTGGCCTTAGTTTCCTCATATATAAAATAAGAATAAAAAATACCATTTACCTTCTGGGTTTTTGAGAAAATAAAATGAGATAATATGTGTATGGTACTTTGTAAATCTTAAGGTATTATATAAATACTAGCTGCTATTATTGTTATATAAAGATACAGAGTATAAGTATAATGTTAATAGGTACAAATATATGCAATCTAAATATATTAAAGGTATTTTGGGAGGGAGGAAAAGTTTCATGCAGAAGACAGTGCTTGGATTGTACCTTAAATGAAGAGAAGGATTCTTATTCTATGAGGCTAAAGTAAGGAGGGAATGCATTTCAAGTTGTGTAAAACATGGAGACATGAGACAGAGCATTGTGTGTAAAGAACAGAGGGAAGGCCAGTTTGTCTGGATCGCAGAATGTGAGAGGGAGGGTATGTCTAATCATGTTAGAAATGTCTAGGCTTTGAAGGACTTTAAAACCTAAACAGATATATATATATATATATATATATTCCAGTGGCAATAGGTAGCCATTAAATTTGATAGTATAGTGAAGTCACATGGTCAGTTCTACATTTAAAAATGACTGTGGCAGCTTTGTATAGAATGGTCTGAAATTATGAGAAACTTGAGGTGGGGAGACAGATTAAGAGGCTATTATAATAATCTAAACACACAAAGAATAATGGCCTGTAACTGCATGAGTTAAGAGAAAGAATCAGGTGCAAGAGAAAGTGTGAAATTAGAAACGGTGAGATTTGGCAACTTTTGAAGTTGGAAAGATGTTAGTGGCTTTGAGGGAAACAGGAAAGTAGGAAGAGAGGAAGATGGGGGACAGGGGAGAAAAGTTCATGAATTTAATTATAGGTATTTTGATTTTAGTTATCTCTAATACCTCCAGTTTGAAATGTGCAAAAGCCAATTAGTGACATGGAATTGAAGGTTAGTGGAGATAATGACTGGATATACAGCCCCAGAACATACACAATTTGAGTTGGATTATGAAGTCAGAATTCAGACCGAAAAGGGTTTAGGAGTGAGTGAGAGGAGATGAAGGGGAGGTTCCATTTGTACGTAGATTTTCCAAGTAATTTTTTTGAGAAAGGAAGGAGAGATGTAACACGCTGGATTGAAGGGGTGGTGGGATCTAGTGAAGACATGTTAGATGGGGAGATTTGAATATATTTGGAGACAGTAGGGAAAGAACCAGTTGATAGGAAGATTTGGGAGAGAGGATGATTGAAGATGGCAATATGATAGATAAAGCAGGGAATGAAATCAGGTGCTCAGGGATTGGTCTCAATAAGGAAAAGGGTCAGTTCATTGTAAGAGACTGGAGGAAAGGTGAAAAGAGTCTGAAATCATGTCAAAGGGTTTTAACAGGAAAGAACAGAAGAGGGAACTCAAATCTAATGGCCTCTCAGTAAAGTAAAAGGCAAGGTTCTCATATGAGAGAAGGGAGAAGGGAAAGTATGGAAGGTTTGAGGAAGGAACAGCTGTGGAGAATGAGATAGTGAATCAAGGCTTGTTTTGTCACATGGTATGACTAGTATATATATTAGTATATAGTATATATACACACACAAATATATATATATATAAACATATATACTTATATATACACACATGCATATATGTATGTATGTATATATATAATATATATATAGACTCACATAAGTATATGTATATGTGTATGTATGTATATGTGTCCAGATGGGTGGATATGTATTTGTGTTCACATATATCCATATATTTGCATATACATACATGTCCTATATAATAAAATCATATATATATGCATATGCCTGCATCATACATTTTGACCAAAATTTCACTTTAAACTGGTTGTTTTCATGTGGTTACAGATTAAACTCATTGCCTTTTTTCCCCAAGGAAATAGTACCAATGTCAAAATTAGGTTGTGCTTTTATGACAATAGATTCAAATAGATTGAAAAATTATTATACTACTAATTTGGAACTGTTGCTTTTTTTATTAACATTTTAATTCTCAACTGCGTCATTTGTTTTAGCCTATTTGTTTCAGGCTTTGCTTCTATGCAAATATATATGGATATTTTAATTCATAAGCACACAGCATTGGTTAATTGAATATTCTATTGTACCTGTCCTTATTCTGTTGTTCTTAGGCTTGTTTTTTGGAAAATATTGTGATAGCTGTATCTTAATGGATATCTTTTTAATATTTTATGTCTTTTATGCATTAAAAAACTTTTATATATATGTGTGTGTATGTATATTTTTATGTGTGTATATGTATGTATATGTGTGTATATGTATATACCCTAAAATATGCCCAGAAGACACTATATAATATACAGAGTGCTGGGCTTTACAAAGAAATAGCTCCAAGTCTTTCCTTTTGACAATTACTAGATGTGTGATCTTGGGCAAGTCAGGCTTTTTGTGATTTCAGACGACTTCCTAGACCTGATCTACTCAACCACAGACAGACGCTTTTGGTCTGCTTTGGTAGGTAGAATGAAAATGGGAATTGGATCTGCTTTACTGATGGGAGTCCCTACATAAGGTAACCATGCAATTGATGTCATAGCTCCACAGCTATAATCACAACTCAGAAGGCAACCCTTGTGCTTATGTTCAAATTTCTATTTCAATAAAACTGTGCATTAATAGCTTGGTCTTACCTTTGTTGGCTAGCAGTGTATCCATGGACTCTGACCAGGCCATTGGGTTTGTGGGTGTTGACCTGTGGAAACAACATCTACCCTTGAAAATAGCATTGTGATCTTTTGCCTTTACAAACTATAGTCATCTTGATGCTCTCTCTAGATATAATTCTTCAAAGACAACTTTAATGAGCTGTTGATTAATAACTTTTAGCATTTCAATATGAATCCAATAGTGAAAGGTCAATAAAAATTGTATAACCATTCTTTTCCCATATGGAGCTAACCTCAGCGACCCTAAAAATATAATGTAATTTGGCATTGGTGACTTCTTTATTAATCTAGCAGACAGTAGTAATAATGTTTGCAATTGGTCCAACTATAACAGAGGCACTAGAGAGATATTACTCATTGTTCTGTAGGGCAGTACTGAATTACTTCTTAACTATGAAGGGATTAACCATTAATTTATGTGACACTCTTCTACTCTGTCCCAGAAAAAAAATATCCAAAGGCTTTTCATCATAGCAATAGTCATAAATGGACTAGTTTTTGATACTTTTGAGCTTAAAAATCGACTCAATTCACAATTTTTCTTTACAGTGAGGTTTTGATTAAGAGTTTTAAGCAAGTAATAGTCTTGAAAATGTTTGTCTATTTCCCAGTATCCTACTCTAACCCTAAAATGAGATTATTATGCAATGAGTTAGTATGCTCCAAATTCTGGGCTAATTGATATCATTTACCTAATGGTTTGTCATAAGTGGGTGAGAGCTTTTGCAAACACACACACACATACACACACACACACTCACACACACACACACAAATTTTTTCCCTCAGTCTTCTGCAATATCCTTTCAGAAGAGTTTGATGCAGTAGTAAAGCAGTTTTAAGATAAAAAAACCTGAGATATGTGTCCAATAAAGAGTCATGCCTGATGTTTCTAGATATTTGTATGACGGGACAAGTTGCTTAACCATTTTGTGAGTCCATTTCCTTGTCTGTGAAGGGGGTGTGTGTCATACTAGTTGTAATGTATATTAAGTGTTTTGTAAACATTATTATGTTTGCTCTCCTCATCTTTTTCAATAGAGTTTAAATAGAAATATTCTTGTGACAATTTTGTATTTAATCAATATTCATTTTTTGTATTTAATATTATAGATTGATTTATAAATATGTATTATTAATATATTGTAACATGCATGAACTGTATGTTTGTATTATTATTATAGTTTTACTTTGCTAACTATAGAAACTAGATTGCTGATATTATGTTAAAATGTGATATATAACAACTTTGTCAGTTTACTGTGTGCTAAAGAATAAAAAGTCCAATCTGGGTGTCTTTTAGGAGATAACTTGCATTTAAGGAAGGCATCATTCCTTCCTTTATGAGCAGGTAATGCTTATTTTAAAATCCCCAAATAAAAACACATGCCACAACATAGAAATTGTGTTCCTATCATACACAACTAAAGCATGCAATGTGTTCTATAATTTTTGTTTAGTATAAAATCCATGAGTAAAATATGGCTGAAATGATAAGCTAAGATATACAGTTCTAGATTTGTTCATTTTAATGAATCTGTAAGAGCAAGCCCAAGAGTACTGGAATCTTTTAAGAAAGAAGAAACACATAGAGAAGGAAAACATGGAAGAACAAATCAGAGAAATGGCAATATTTAGCACATTTATCATGAGCAACAAAAAAAGAAAATGTCCTCCCAGATTCATCCACAAGTCAAGCATTTCATTCTGTACATAATCTAAAATTAAAAATAGCTTTAAACAACTCACTTCACTGGCATTTTTCGTTCCACTCTCTGTCACAGATGATGCTGAATGTCTCTTTCTGACTGATCTTCAGCCTGAAGGTAATGTGACAGCAGGGATATGACAATTAGTATGCAAATACCTGGTCACTGGGTTTTAAATTAACATTGTTTAAATCATACTTTTCTACTGTGTTTCAGTTTAAGTTTGAGAAGGTTCAACAGGCTATTCTTTTTGTTGGCTAACACATTTAAACCTCCTGAGTACCAGAATGACAATGAAAACAAACAGGGCAGTACTATGAGTTCTAGGACATAATTTAAATATGCTCCTATAATACAGTTTATATTGAATACAGTGTTTTACTTGAAGTCAAATCAGCACAGAAAATTACATTTGGAGTTTTAATATTCATAGCTCAGTTTTCATACATCTGTAGGATTCTAACAAGAATATTTTTGTTTTGTTTTGGATTTCAAAGCCTGAGGACCAATGATTTTTATCAATTTATACTTTAACTACAATAACAATATATATATTACATATATATCATGTGTACATATACACACACATATATAAGCGTTTCACATATAGTTTTGGGCTTTTTACTTTGAAAACTCTAAGCAAGTATTTCATGGAAATAAACATGTACATTTACATATCATTTTTAGCCATGGATCTCAGACATTTTTTGCGTGTTTTTTTCCTAATTTCTCTGTCAAAGCAATTAATATGAATCTGGTTACAAGGAAATCTAAATGAAAGATGAAATGTTTTTGGAAAGGTGAAGTTCTCATCAAGACATTATGGTTGTTTGATTGCTAAACTCTTACTTTAACCCCAGAAATTAAGTGATTATTTCCTTCCATGTTTGAATTATAGAATCATAGGAAATCAGAACTCAGGAATTTATGGAGTTACAAATCTAACCTTTGTATACAGCTAAAGCTTTTAACTTTGAAACAGCCCAGTGATATCATTCTTCACCTTTGGTGATTGTAAAACTCATTATCTAGCAAGGCAGTCCATTTTGTTTTCAAATAGCTTTAGTTATTTGGAATTTCTTTTATTTTGCCAAAATCTACCCACCTGTTCTGTACCCTTACACTCCGTTTGTTTTAATTTTGCTCTCTGGAGATATCTAGAATAAGTCTAATATTTTTTCATTGTCCAGTCCATCAAAAATTCGAAGATAACAATCATATATCCTTAGACCCTATCCCTTTTTCTTCAACAGTTCCTTTGGAGATCCCTGTTCATCTTTTTCTTGAACACATTTATGGCATTTTTGATTAGCTGCATTTTCCAGTGCTTACCAAATCTGAAAATGATTAGGATACATTTTAAAGATGTCCCAAATTTTAAATATATAAATTACAGAATTACTACTTAGTATATGGCTGTTTCAGACCTATATGGACTATGTAGACATGTAATGCAATGGGAAAATAAGCAGTTTAATTCAGTTTAGCAAGTATTTAGTAAGCACATGCTATATGAGAGACACATCACAAGGTTCTAGTACAGAAAGGCAAAATGAGGAAAACAACAAGAGCATCTGACCTTAAGGAGTTTATATTGTGTTCTCACCTGTTGCAACCTTTACACAGGTAAGTACATAATCATATGAGAGTGAAGATCCGGTTAAAGCTAATAGGGACATAGAGAAAACCTTCCCTTAGAACAGAGTTTCTCAGTCTGGGATCGAAGGAACCTCAAGAAAATAGTTTTTAGCATTTCCTTTGGTTATGAATTTAAACTATTATATATAGAGACATATATATGTGTGTGTATACACACATACTCACACACACATTCTGAGAAGGATCCATTGGCTTCATCAGATGCCAAAGAACTCTATGAAAAGAATAAGATTGAGAATGCATGCCTTAAAAGGTGTGCTTGAGTTGAGTTTCGAGTGAAGCTAGAAATTGTATGAAACAGAGAGGCAGTGCACTCCAAGCATAAGGAAGCTTCTCAAGCGGGAAATCATAGTTAGACCTGTGATTAATGAAGATTGTTTTGGCAACTATGTGGAGGATTGATTAAAGAAACGAAAGCCTGGGAGCTAAGAGTCCAATTAGGAGCCTTTTGTAATAGTACAAGTGTGAGCTGATGGTGGCCTTAATTGGATCTGGCACCATGTGAGTGAAGAGAAAGGGGTGAATTAAACCAGACTTGGCCACTGCTTGGTTATGAGGGGTAAGAGTGAAGAGTCCAAGATGTCTCTGAGCTTGTGAAACTGTGTGATTCAAAGGGTGATGGTACTCTTAGAAGCAGGGAAGTTTGGAGGAGGTATGGGTTAGGTTGACATTAGGAACCAAAATAACTTTAATTTTAGAAATTTTGAGACTGAAATCCTCATGTAACTTCCAGCAAGGAGAGGTACTCAAAGGAGAGCCTAGAGTTAAATGTAAATATTTGGTGATGATGATGAAGTGGGGTTATTATTATCCCCATTTTATTGATGAAGAAACTGACTCAGAATTTTCAAAAACCCCACCATTAGTAAGTACCTGAGGTTGGATTTGAACTCAGGTATTTCTGGTTTCATGTCCAGTGCTCTCTCCACTTCTTAAATGGAATAGAGATGCTAATTACATATATAAGAACTAATAAGATAACCAAAAGAAAGGGAAGAGATGAAAGTCTAGGACTGAGCCTTGGGAAATACCCATGATTGATAGGTGGAATATGAACACTAATCCATTAACAGGACATGAAACAATTTCTCATGTAGGTAGCGAAGGAAGAGAGAATAGTCACAAAAACAGATTATGGAGAAAGAAGCCACCAGTTGGGGTGAACAAAGATGAAAATTTAATTCTGCCTTTAGTGATTGAAAACAGGACATTGGAGTGAGAAATAAAAGATCGTTAGTGTATTTAGAGAGAGCACTTTCACTTCAGTGGTTGAGTTTGAAGCCAGGAATTAAAAAATGAGTAGAAGTTGAAAAAGTGGAAGCAAGTGGAGCAGATTGCTTTTTCTTCATATTTGGCTATAAAAGATAGTTGATATGGTACAATAAGATGATAATTGGATAAGATGAAGAGAGAAAGTAAAAGTCTTTTTTGTTCTTGTTCTTAGCTTATTTTAATTTAATTTAATAGGAGAGAGATTTGGATATGCTTGTTGGCTGCAGGAAAAGAGGAAGGTGAGGAGAGACTGAAGATGAGCAAATGGAAGGATTATTGAAGGGAAGAATTTCCAGAGAAGCCAGGAGGTTGTAGGATAGAGAGCAATTTTCTTCAATAGATAGACTGACAGACAGACAGATATAGAGATGTATGTATCTATATACCTTTAGTAGATAGATAACAGTCCTTGAAGTCAGGAAGACCTGGATTCAATACTGTCTCTGAGATATATTGCCTGTGTGATCCTGGGCAAATTATTTAAAATTTCAATGTCCCAGGCAGCTATCTAAGCCTCCACTTTACAGATTTATTGCTTATTCACATTGCTAAAGTGAGTTACATAACTAGTAAGCCTCTTAACGTGATAAAGTCACTGATTTGGACCTCCTTCTAACCCAACTGAAACAATCATAGCTTTAAGAAAAGGAAAGTCTGTATTTAAATGTTCACTTACGACCCCAATTTGAAAGACAACAGATGCTATGTTGTTCAGTTAGAATTGTTTTGTAAAATAAAGCATTGTGAAGTCATTCCTTGAAAACCAGACTAGACATTCTTGGCATTAATGAACCCATTTTTCTCCCCTGCAATGCCTCCATACAGGGTATCTCAAAAATCCTAGTTCATTAGCTTTAATAGCTCAAAACTACACTAAGACTTTTGGAACACCCAGTACTTTGATCTTGAATTTCATATCCCAGATTTTCCATTTTACAGATGAGGCACTGAGGCAAACAGGATCAAGTTACTTGCCCAGGGTCACACAGCTAGCAAGTGTCTGAGGTCAGATTCAAATTCAGACCTTCCTGACTCCAGGATAAGCACTCTATCTACTGTACCACCTAAGTGCCTGATTATACGGGTAGAGTGGTGCAATCAAGCTTTGAACTCTGGGACTCTGACTTTAATCCTAGTTTTCTTTTCAGTGACAAAGTTTGTCCAATGCTGGACATATTGATCTTATTTTCTCTTCTCCCCCAACAGTATCTGTTCCCCAGGTCACTTTCTCTGTTAAACCTTCAAATGCATCTTTATGGTTTGGTCCATGACTTTATGTTATCCTCTTTCCTTATAATATACACACACCTCTCCGTTAAAGTACAGCACAGATCCCATCACCACATTAACTTTCCCTAGCATCTATAACTACTTTATCTCAAATCCTCTAACACATGTGCGTATAACATTTTCTTCTATACTACCTTGTATTGCTTTCTAATTCTTGCACATAAATCTTCCGTGCCCAATCAGATTACAAGTCTTCGAGGGCATGACTCTGTCTTGTACTTCTTCTATCTCATACAGCATCTAAAATATTGCTAGGCACAAAACAGGAGCTAAATAAATACTTTCTATTGACTGATTGAGGAAGATAAATGTTTTTAGGAATAAGGACTTGAAAATAGAACTTCATTTTCCATATCACTTAGCCTTATTTTTTAAACTTATGAAATATAGTTGTATAGGCTAGGCAATAGGAAAGGGAAATTTTAAAGTATAAATAGTCATCCTTGCCAGTTTGTGTTCCAATTGGCTAGCTATCTAGAAATAATCACACATCTAATTTATTCTCTTCATTTGTCAAGTATTGTTGATAGAACTTCCTTTTTCTAGATTTTGAGACTGGAAGTCATCAAGTATAACTGATCCTCTGAATTTGACAACAACAAATTCCTCAGACTTGTCCACTTTCACTCTTTAATATAGTGAGTAGTGATGCTCAAACTTGTCTTCTAAGTTGAAATGTCATTTATGGGAACTTTTGGTCAATTAACTTTTGGATTTTTCAAGGGGAAGTAAATACATTTAAAAAATTTGGAAAATAAGTCCTGAATCTTTGCTTTGCTATCCTCTTGCTCGGCCCCTTCCCCCCAACCCCACCCCCCCAAAAAAAAACACAAAGCAAGACTTAATACCATTTGTTGGTTGTTGCCCATTGAATCAAATAATAAATACTTAGCCCAACATTCACATTGTTGTGATTGTTCGGTTGTTTTCAGTTGTGTCTAACTCTTTGTGATTGGTTTGTCATTTCCTTCTCCAGTTCATTTTACATATGGAGAAACTGAGGCAAATAGGGTTAAGTGACTTATCCAGGTTCATACAGCTAGTAAATGTCTGATGCTAGATTTGAACTTAGGTCTTCTTGACTCTAGACCCGAAATTTTATCCATTATGCCTTCTAGCTGCCCAGTGATGTTCAAGGTCTTCCACAACATCATTTCAACTTACATATTCAGTCTTCCGCCTCTCTTTCCATTAATTAACTGTAGTTTGTAAAGTTAGACTAATTGCCACTTCCCAAGCATTTAGTATTTTCTGGTTTGTCTCTTTGCTTATGCATGTCATAAACCTGAAGACCTTTTTTCCACCCTTGTGAAAATCTTGGGTGCTTTGCTCATATCTTCTCTCCTTCATGAAATTTTCCATAATCACCCAGATTGAAGTGACCTCCCCCACATCCAGACTCAGATATCACTTTTGTTTTGCATTATTGGTCATAGACTGCTTTGTATTAGTAGTTGCTTTTATACATATCATTTTCTATCCTATATCATAGACTCCTAGGGAGATTGCAGTATGTCTTTTATATTTTTGTGTTCTCCATTCAACTAGTATGATGCTGAGAACATATTAAATGGTTAAGGAATGAATGAATGGATAGGACCATCTAGACAGCTACAGAAAGATAAAGAGATAAAAATCAAAGCTACAATGAAAATATTGTACATTTTAGATATATGCTTTTAATCACTGAAGTAGATATGGTACTTCATGTTAAAAACTTTGCAAGCATTTTTTCAATAAGTTACTGAGAAAAATAGAGAATTATACTGGAAAGGGTCTGAGGTAAGGTCACCCAGGATAACAAACTAGGTTGGCATTAAAAGTATTTTGGCTCTATACTTCAAAAGATCAAAGACAAGAAGATAAACCATGCCTCCTTACTAGCAAGCATAGTGAGCAGGTCCACCCCTTAATATATGATGCTATTTGAACATCAAGATGTAGTAATAAATGTATAATCAGAAAGAGTTTTTGAGATACATCTTTTAAAAATAAAGCAGTAAATTGCCTTTATAACCCATATTTATTTCTGTAATAGTAAATCTGAGTGAGAATTACTTTAAAAGAAAAGGCAGCATGTTCCCAAATTGTTTTATCTTCTGGGGTAGGGTCCTTCCTGAATGTTACAAAAAAGTAAGTGGAGTGGGGAAAAGGAGAGCTTACATTTCTACTGTTCCCCTTAACTGAACAATTGCTTTTTCTCTCTTCTCTATTCACTAACAAATTTCAAAAAAAAAAAAAAAGCAAAAAAACAAAGTGGATTGCACTCTGAATTCCATCTTTGTTTAACTAAAACTACTCTTTCCAAGGTCACTAAAGGTCTTTTTTCAGTCCTAGGATGATAGCATCATAAATATTAAATTGTAAGAGGCTTTAGAGGCTTTCTGGTGCTGCCATCATTTTTCAGATAAGGAAACTTGAACCAAGATGAGTTGTGACTTTTCCAAGTGCACACAACAACATTCAGAAATGTGATTTGTACCCAGGCACTCTGACTCCAAATTTGGCCCACTTTTCATAGTTTCCCATATTCTCTTAAACTTTCTGCAACATTCTTTCCCCATTTGAGGATTTCATGACCCTAAACTCTCCTGGTTCTCCTCATGATGTGCTTACATCTTCCCCATCTCCTTTGCCTTTCCCTGTCCTCCTTGATACTAGTGCCTTCCCTCTGTTGATTTTTTCTAACATATTATGTATGTTTGTATCTTGTTCATATATAATTGTTTGTATGCTGTCTCCCCCATTAGACTGTGAGCTCCTTGAGAGTAGATACTGTCTTTTGCCTTTCTGTGCAACCCCAGTACTTAGCACAGTGCTGGTATATAGTATTGTTCATTGATTTTCTGATTCCTACCTCTTTTCTTTTTCTCTGAAATCTGGGCATCTTCCAAGACTCTATCTTTAAACCTCTTCTCTTCTTTCTACATTTTTTTCTTTGGCATATGGAACTATTCCTATGGCTTCAAATATCAACACCATGGAGACAATATGTATTATAAAAGATTTAATTGCAAAGATCAAAGATCAGAAAAGACCTTTCATGGAAAGATGATAAGGGATAGCCAACTGACACTCTTCATAATCAATTAATATCCGTGGAATGTTAAGAGAGCTGGAGGAAGACAGTTATTATTGTTACAGTAAATGGATCACCTGTGGAAGATTTATGAAAGATATGAATGAGTCTCATGTAGGACTGGAGAGCATTCAGGTTGAGATTTGTACAATTTGAGGGAGTATCCACATTGATGAACTTATGAATACATCAAAATTTTGAACTCTAGGATGACTATCAAATCTGTATCTCCAGTTCTGACTTCCCCTCTGATCCCCAGTCCCAAATCAGTTTCTCCTGCTCAGTATTTCCACCAGGATATCCTCCTATTCCTTAACAGAAAAGGGAACACGCATTTATTAAGCACATCTTATGAATCAGGTACCATGTTAAACTCTTTGCAGATATCTCACTTGAACTCTCAGTTGTGTTTCTTGACCACTGATGGCTGTGACCCTGTTAACCACTGTTTTCTCCTACATGGAAACTATTGTCTTTCAGTTTTCATGACACTTATTTCTCCCAGTTTTTCTCCTATTCTTCTATTTCACTTTTTCTTCAGGCTCCTTTATTGGATAAATATCCATCTCCTAACACCTAAACAGGGTGTCTCCTTGGTACCCTGGACACTTCATATGTATGTATGCATGTACCTACACACACACACACACAAATATACCATCTCTTAGCTAACCCATTGTCTCCAAGTCCAGTGATCTCTCTATTAGACCTAGCTACCCAATTCTTTCTTACACATGTAGCGCATTTTCAATCTTTATGGCAGAGTTTTCCTATTCAAGTTGCTCCCAGATAGTGTGGTCACTCTACTTACCCCCAAAACCAATGTATATATCTAGCTCTCATCTCTCTCCTGAATTCTAGTCCTACATCATCTCTTTCCTGCAGGACAACTTCACTTGAGTATTGTGTAGTAGTCCTATCAAACTCAACATGTTTAAAATGGAACTCATCATCTCTCCTAAACCTATCCTTCTTCTAAGCTTTCCTATTTCTGCTGAAGATACCACCATACTTTTACTCACTCAGGGTTGCAGCTGCATAGCTATCCTTGATTTCTCTTTCTCCGTCTTTCTATCTGTCTTTAGCTCTGTATCTGTTTCTCCCTCTGCCTCTCTGTGTCTGTCTTCACCTATCTCTGTCTCCTTCATATACTGTTTCCAATACTTGTTAATTCTGTCTCAAGAAGATCCCTTATATCTATCCCCCATTCCCCTTTTTTACCACCCACAGGATCACTTTTATTCAGGCCATCTTCATCTCCTACGAAGGTTTTTGCATTAGCGTTTCTTATTATTCTGCCCCTAGCTTAAAAAATCTTTTAGCAGACATCTATCTTATGTCATTGCCCTGCTCAAGAATATTCAGTGGTTTCTTATTGCTTCTAAAAGAAAATATAAATTCCCTAGACTGGCATTTAAATCCCTTCAAAATCTGGCACCAGTCTGCCTTTCTTGACTAATTTAATATTATCCCTCATTATATATCAACTGCTTCAACTCATTGGGCCTATCTATTGTCTCATAAATTTTTTATTTGGTCTCCTATCTCTGTGTCTTGGTTGGACTATGTTGAATTCTTCTAAGAGATTCTTTCTTACCTTTGTGTTTCAGAATCTTTGATTTAATTCAAGTCTTAGCTAAGGTACTATTACTTAAGTAAAGTATTTCCATTCTCTTTAATTGCTAGTGCTTCCTCCTACCTCAAATATCTTGTATGAATTATCAGTTTATATATAAACCATGTTATGTATAGACCACAGAGACCATGGTAATTTAGAGTGCTGGCGGAAAGTTGGCTAAAGTTAATCAACTCCATCATCTTCCCTATTGTTGCGGTGACTATTACTGTTATCTTTATCTTCTTCTTGAGTTAATTTTTATAGCAAACAGGGGTGCTTGGAAGGAGGGCATGTTGAATGGTACATACTTAGCCTAGATTTCCTTTTGGAATTTTGCTAAGTGGAGACTCTGGGATGAGTTGAAGGACATTCAGGCCCTGGACTGGGAGTCTTAGGAGTCCTGATTATTTTATCTTACGTGTAAAAATGGCCAGACAAATCACTCAACATCTTTGGGTTTTAGTTTCCCCATCTATAAAATAATGAGGTTAGACTATTATAAGAGCAATCTCTTATCAATAAAATTCTACGATTCTAATTTTAGGTAGTAGGTTTTGAAGAACAGAGAATTTTTGTATAAAGGTTTTTCTTTTCTTTTCCTTTCTTTTCTTTTCTTTTCTCTTCTCTTCTCTTCTCTTCTCTTCTCTTCTCTTCTCTTCTCTTCTCTTCTCTTCTCTTCTCTTCTCTTCTCTTCTCTTCTCTTCCCTTCCCTTCCCTTCCCTTCCCTTCCCTTCCCTTCCCTTCCCTTCCCTTCCCTTCCCTTCCCTTCCCTTCCCTTCCCTTCCCTTCCCTTCTCTTCTCTTCTCTTTTCTTTGTTATTTCCATCCCATTGCTCTTTCCCCAAATATTAAAGGAATGTGTTACATTTCCCACCAAGTTGCAAGTCTCTTCATGGTAGAATTGTGACCTGTCCATCTTTGTTTCTGTATGTGTCCTCCACCCTCTGTCAGATTAGGAATTTGAATAAAGTTTTTTGAAGTGAATTAAGACATCATTATTTTATGTTTGTAGCTATTTTTTGCTATTAAAAAAACTGTGCTTTTGGTGCAAAATGCTTTAGGATTGAATTAGTCCTCTCATTAAGTGGATACCACTGTTGACCATTCAAGGGATTATTTGAAATTCATAGAGCATATTAAGTTGATTACACTCACCAACCCTCTACCTTGAATATCTTTTTATTTTAGAATGTTCTTTTTTGTAGTATAAGTAATAATTTGGAATTTTCTGCTTCAGTTGATACTTTCAGAACTTGGAGATAACATTGTTCACAGTGTAATACAGAATGCAAGGGACCTACCTTCAATCAGTCATTACAGATTCTAAATTATTAGATGTTTTTCCTAAGGTGGCTCGTCATGTACATTCTTTTTCACTTGTAAGAGCACATAGGCGTGAGTAGAGGTTACCTCTGTACAAGGCTTCATAGTATAACACTGTTATATATCTCATAAATTCAGTTGCCATTTCTTGTATTTGAAATTAGTTCAAACCCCGATTTCTGTTACCACAGAATCAAATATTATACTTTTTCCTCCTAGAAATCTGAAAATTACTTTTAAGTTTGCATATAAACAGAATTCATGTTGCCTATAATTTAGAATAAATATTTAAGGTTCATTTTTTGTCTAAATCTCTATCGAAGTGAATATTTTCAAGGTTTTTCCCATGGTTAGTGAAAATGAGTTAAAAAAACCCATGCCTCTAGATTACATACTTGTCTTTTTGCGGGATGATTAACACTACTCTTTCCATCTATAACACATTATCTGAGTACCTGTGTTATTCGTTTAAATAATGTTTTTAGTAATTAAAGGACTGAAGATGAATAAGCCTGACTTTATAATAATAATAATATGTAGCATTTATAAGTGGTTTCTATATATAATTTAGGGATTTGCAAAGTGCTTTGTATATATCATCTCATTTGATACAACAACTCTGCCAGGTTGGTGCTATTATTATCCCTGCTTTGCAAATGGGTTAAGTGAAACTGAAAGAGATCAAGCAATTTGCTCAATATCACACAGTTCATAAAAATCTGATACAGAATTCAAACTCAGGACTTTCTGTCTCCAAGTCCAGTGGTCTCTTTATTAGACCTAGCTACCCAATTCTTTCTCGTACACATAGCACATTTTCAATCTTTAGGTCAGAGTGTACTTACTTAGGTTGCTCCCAGGTGGTGTGGTCACTATACTTACCCACAAAACCCAAATTTTTGAGACAGTACCTGAATCTCATGGAACTTTGAATTATCAATTGCTGGATTTCTGAAGAAATACTGTCCTTTTCCACATTGCTAAAGTACCCTGAGCATTACTGCAGTATAGTCAAGTTGTAGATTGTTAAGACAAAGGGTGAAGAGAAGGAAAGGGTAGGGACACTGTGTGGATTATAAATCGATCTCATAATTTCACTGAAATGCTTCCTTCCCCTACTTGGGGACTTCTTGAGAGCTAGATGGGAATGCAGAGATCTTCTAGCCTAGCAGATGAAGAAAAAGAGGTCCAAAGGGATAAAGTAATTTGCTAAAGGTGACAGGGTTAGGAAGTAGTAGAGTTCAGATTCATATCCAGAGTCTTCTGAATTTCAAAGAATAGCTCTTTACAGTGTATATCTTTAGATATACATTCGTATATCTATTGCAAAAAAACAAAAAAAAAAAAACCCAAAAAACCAAAACACTTCTTCATCTTTTGAATTCTTTGACCAATAGGCAGATGTTCCGAAGCACATAGCTTCAATTATTCTCTCTATATTGTGTTCAGTCATTTCAGTTGTGTCCAATATTTTGTGACTCCATTTGGAGTTTTATTGGCAAAGAAACTGAAGAGTTTTGCCATGTCCCTCTCCATCTCTCTCTATCTATTATTATAGCAGAATTTTTAAAACTGCAATTGTTTAGAAAAATCAGCAGTATTTTGCCAAACACAGTGCTACACAAGGCCAGATAATTTGTTGCTGGCAAGGATATATAATAAAGACAGACCTGGAGAACAATGCCAACTTCATTTAACATTTTTTCTTTTGCCTCCGGATTTATTTGTATACCAGTCAAGGACCATTTTGGGGAGCTGAAGGGATCCTTATTCTCATCCACCAATGACTTTTATAGAATTTTCCCAAGGAGAATCCACAAAATTGTTTGAGGAAATTAAGATAGACAATAATGAATTAGGCAGGAGTTGGAATCATTTATAAACCTCAAATCAGATACTTGTCTAGGGTCAAGGAATTTTAATAAAAATAGCAGAAGAGCTGGTGAAAATAATAGATTTAATTTTTGCATGATGCTTCTACTTCCTTTGGTGGCTCATAACCAAAGGCTATTCAGTAAAAGACCTTTATCTTTCTCTTACTAGGGAGAGGCTTTCAAGTTTGTATAGCCCAGAACATGACATCAGAGAGAAGATAATAAAGAGATTGTCAGACAGGATATGAGGACAACTCAGAAACCATTGGAGGTCAATGAACGGGGGAGAGTAGGGATGTTTACAGAACTGAAATGACATAACACCCAGCAGAGACACACCTAAAAAGGAACTATAGAACCTCATAATCAGCGGACAGCATCTTTAGAGTTTGAAAACCCATGACCATAAGTGCACCCTGGACACTTGTATCTTTATGTATTAAATCTTGGTTTACCTACCTTGACCACCTGTGTTCCTGGAGTGTGCTTTGTTCACACGCATTTCTCAACTATATGTTTTCTTTATATGAGTGACATCCTAGATCTGTGTTCCCTTATCACATGTATTCTATATGTGTTTGACATAAGCTACTGCTTTGGTAATTGAAGACCATACCTGTGTATATGTGGATTGGATGGACTTGTCACATAATTCGCTATGCTATTTAATTAAATGTTTTTCCATTTGAAAATGAATATATCTTCTGGTCTTATAAAAATAAGCAATAATAATTCATGATCCATAGTTTTGAGTGGATTTTGGTACACAAACTACCTCAATTCTAGAGTAGGTTTGGAAACTCTGACATCAGTTGGTGGAAGCAAAATAAAAGATCACGGTCATTTGGACAGTAAAAAGTGTTAGAGTCTGAACCATCCTAATTATATGAGCTAGAGTTTATACTTTTCAGCATCAAACAGCTTTGCAAAGCTTTATGACACAGTTTTTTAGTCAGCTCGGTGGTGCAGTAAATAGATCCCTGAGTCTTGAATCAGAAAGTCTCAGATGCAAATCTAGCCTTAGATTCTTATTAGCTTTGTGACCTTGGTCAAATCACTTAGACTTTCTCTGCCTCAGTTTCCTCATCAGTAAAATGAGGACAATAATAGAACCTACCTTCTAGGGTTGTTGTGAAGATAAACCAAGACAATCATTTTAAAACTCTTAGCACAATGCTTGGCCCATACTAAGCACAATATAAATATTAGCTGTCATGATGATGATGATGATGATGATGATGATGATGATGATGTTGTCCAATTGTCATTCTTCCCCTCAAGTTCTTACTGTCTAAATGGACATTAGAGGAACAGATAGGATGGAAGTGTTATAGCTGATCCTTTCACTTAGACAAATATATGATTCCCTTTCTTTCTTTTAAAGATTATTGTGACAAGATGATCAAAAGAGGACTTTAATTTCAATGGGCAGATAATTTTTCAAGCTTTTTTTTCTCCTACTGCAAATTTCTCTCTCTCTCTCTCTTTCTCTCTCTCTTTCTCTCAATACACATATATACATATATATGTATATATATATATCTTTTATGATTTGCAAATATTCAAATTATCTACTTCTATATGAATAGGTATATACTTATATTAACTTTATTCATATTCTTTTATTTCATATTCTGATATGTATTCATTCACTACAAATTAAAATTGACAAATAAATCAGATAAAATTCCTTAGGTATCCTGAATTAGAACTAGAAGAATTCTTGACTCCAAGTTCAATTCTATGCCAATAGCATTCAATCGTTGCTGATTCATACAGCTAATAGATTTGTCTATTATATGATAAAATAGATCTGTCTTTAAGTGAAGTCTTAGAAAGGGGAGGAAATAGATCCTAGCATAGGCCAATCATTAAGCTAAAGAGAACAATTCTCTGGTGAGGAAATTACTTAAGTACATTCTAGAGTTTATTAATATCCATGGAAGCTGTCAACTTAGTTTAAGGCAAAATGTGAGCCGAGACTACTGTACACAGGGATCATTAATCTAATGATAACCAACTAAAATGAGTTGTCTTTGTTGATCCTCTGACACTATTAGGGGCATATAATATAAAACATTTACCTTAAAAAATAGTTAATCATGAATGAATTTAAGAGTGGAATGAAAAATAGGTCAGAAAATCAAGGTTTGTTGAATGGGACAATACTAGATTTAGAAAGTTCTTTGTTCTTGACCTAGAAGGATTTCTTTTAAAGAATTTCCTGATTGTGGGATCATGAAACACCAAGATAAGAGACAAAGAATCCTCCATTCTTGTGTTTAATTCTTTCATGGGATTGGCTATTAATATGAGAGGACATCATGTAAGAGAAACAGCAAATTGACTAGTATAGCTAGAGCATAGACTTTGGGGAGTGCAATGGCAATCAGATTAGGATCTTTTATTGTTTTTGTTTTACTAAAAGTTATAAAATAATGTGATTGGGGAGGATCTCTCCCACCCATTGATGGGCTTGCCCAGTGTGGAAAGCTGGATTAGGGGAGATGTTTTGTAGGAGGGTCCCAATTTTTTTTTTATTGAAACACTGAGTCAGAGGGTTATGCCTTCTGGCTCTAAAAAGTGTATAAATACTTCGAGGGTGAGGTTTTACTTGGGGTTTACTGCCTGGAAGTGTTTATTTTGCAGATGAGAACTCTGGGAAGCTGCTTTAAGGACCCCTCCCACCACCTCCTTTGAAAACTCAGATGTTGGTGCTTCCCTCTCTGGTAATTATGTTCTGTTGAATTATGGTCAGATATTTTGGAAGCATATCTGTTGACTTTTAATTTCTCTGTATTTTATTTGAAGCTTGGGGTGTTGACTCCCCAGAACTAAGTGACTGGTATGTATGCTTGACTAAAGGACTGATACATGTACTTGACTGAAGTGATTGTTAATCCCTCAAAAGTTGCCTTTCCTTTTATGAATGCAGATCTAAGAACCTGTGATAGGAGGCCCCCCCATGTATGTATGCTTACTGATATAGGGAGGAAAGTTTAAGAATACTGGAAAGGGAGGAAGGGACCAAGTTGTTAACATCTTTAAATTCCTAACAGGGAAGTTGATTTTAGTGGAGCCACTGGAGTTATTTGAGGAGGATGACATGATCAGTATCAGGAAAATAACTTTAGCAGCCATGTAGAAGATTGATTGGAGTGGGAGGGGCTTAAGAGAGAGAATCCAATTAGAAATCTATCACAATAACATACCCAAGAGGTGATAAGAAACTGAACGGAAAGGAGAAAATTATGGGAGAGATGCTGTGGATTTAAAAACAATACAATTAGACAACAGATTAGATATGTGAAGTGACAGTGAGGAATCAAGGATAATACTAAAATTATTTTATCATAAAGGCAATTGATTCTTACTGATCTCATGTTTTGGCTTTAAAAAAAAACTGTTCTTTTTTGTTTAAATGTTGGAAGGACTAATTCCATTTTTAGAGCTGTGCCTCTAGGACAACTAGCTAGCTAATGAAAATTTGCAGTCAATTTTATTGTAGAATGAGGACCCCAAACTATGGTTATTTCAGTGAATTCTACTTTTACATGTCCCCCTTATAAAGTCTTCCCCCACACTGACATAAAACAAACTGATCTAGATGTGTAGCTATAACCTTCACAGGATAGTGGATAAATTATAGGCCCTGAGGAGGGGATGTGTGTTGCTTTACCCATAGCATATACTCAACCTGAGCTATACACTTAGACTGCAGTATTTTTAAAACAGTGTATTTTTATGCCATCCTCAGACTTAAAAGACATCAAAACACACTCTCAGAGACCTTCAAAGAGAATCTACCCTCCTTTTTCTTTCTAGAGTTCTCAACTTCCTCTGCTATTTCTGAGATCCCAATAATGAAACATCTAGAGCAGCCTGTGGCTGCACTGCCTAAAAAAATGTAGATAATCTCATTTCAGTCCTTTTTTTTACATGAAGAGACTAGAGACTGCAAAAACAGAGAAGATAAGGGATAATAAAATATTATATAAATACAATACTTAGATCTTACCTTCCTCAAATCTTTCCCTTCTCTTCCCCGACCATGGAATCCTTACCCCAGGGTATTCATTTTTGTCCTTTATCCTGGCCTCAACCATATTCTTGATATATATTCTTCAAACTTACTAGAATTCCTGACTTAGAAACTCCATTGGTAGTATGAACACAGGGAGAAATCTCTACTTTGAGGTGGAGAGGGTGAAAGAAGTTCTTCCCCCTGTGATATGGGTGGTAGCTGAGAGAGAAGATCCAATAGGAAATGCTTACTATATTTTCATGTAGAAACACATAAGTATTTGAGTTTGTAGTTTATTTTCTAGACTATTCTATTCCAGGTACATTACGGATTAAATAAGCTTTGTGACGTTGGCTTGGCAATGTGACCACTGTATACAATATTATTTTTAATGGAAAAAAATATGACCTAAGTTCTAAACAAATGATTTAACTTTGAACTTTTTTGGTGGAAAAGGGAATGCCCATTCATAAGTTTTATTCTACCTTTATTTTACTTTTGCTCCTGCCATTTAATAATTTAGCTTAGACATAAGGAAGATGACCTTGGTAAATCATTAAGGCCTGGTTTCAAGTCTGCCTCTTAACTCCTAGTAGCTGTGGAATCATAGACAAGTCACAACCTCTAAGTGTTCCAAGAAGTTCTCTAAGATTGTGACAGTTAGATATTGATTATCAGTGGCAAAGAGAGTTTGTATCTTAGCCCCAATGGAGTAATCAATCTAGAACACTAAAAACAATCGTGTCTAAGGGATAGGCAGTGGGTAAACAGATAAAAATGGAAAGTGTCAGGCTTCTAGTATTGGCGTTGTCTCTTGCTACTTATACAATGTTGGACAAGTCACTTAAACTCCCTCCATTTTCTAATCTGATGAATAAAGTGACAAGGTTGGACTATATGACCTCTTAGGTCTCTTTTAATTTTAAATCTATGATCGCCATAAAAAAGGTCAGTTTGACTGATCTCTGATATACATTACAGCTTTAAATCTATAATCTCATGAAAAACCATTTGTGATTTTTTGGGGGAAAAAGAGACATATTTACAATAGTTTACATTGCCCTAAGTGATACAATATGTGAAAGTATACATAAATGCAGAATTTTGGGGGGAGAGATAGACACAGAGAGAGATAGAGACATGAACACTTAGAAAAATTAGAGCAAGTTTCATTGAGCTGAGCCACGAAGGAAATCAAAGATTCTTAAATGCCAGTTGAGTCAACAAGCATTTAGGATTAAGTATATACTATGTGCCAGACCCTGTACCAAGTATTAAAGATATAGATAAAGAAGACAGCCCCTGTCCTCAAGGAGTTCACAGTCTAATGGGGGAGAAGACAGTCAAATAATTGTATAGAAATATATGCAGAAGTCCATTTTAATAACAGAGTTGTTTTCATTTTATTCCAGACACAGTAGGAAACACCTATAAATTCATAAGCAAGGGAGCAACTTGGACATACCTGGGTTTACTAATTATATAAACTTTAGAGATTATGTATTTTCACCTTTTTATTTGATAGATGAGGAACCTGGAGATGGGATAGAATGGGGAGTAAAGAGTTGGAGGGCCTGAGTTAGGGCAGTGGATGTGAGGGTAACGGGCAAATAGGAGACGTTTTGTGGATTAGCAAGATTTACCAATTGCTTGGAAATGTGGAATGAGTAATCACATAGTCTAAGGTTGAACATTTTTATGTAATATAGGGTAAGTTTTTATATTGATGAGAGTTGAATAGGCTAGGTAGGCATGGATGGTTTGCATCCATAGATCATTGGAGTGGATTCCTCGATTAATAAAATCATAAACCCCATATGAGTATCATGTAAAATGAGTATGGTCAACTAAATGATTTCTGAGATTCCTACCATCTTTAAGATTTAGTTTAGGTGGTTCATATACTTAAAAATGGAAGAGAATTTAGAGGTCATCTAGGCCAACCTGACTCATTTACAGATGAGGAAACTGAGTGCCAGAGAGGTAAAATTTAGATTTTTTTCTTACTTCACAATTTAGTTGAAGGATAATCCTATATTAATCATAAAAGTATTGTAAAGAAAATCTTAATGGTTTAACCTCTCTCTCTCTCTCTCTCTCTCTCTCTCTCTCTCTCTCTCTCTCTTTCTCTCTCTCTCTTTCCTTCTGGCTCTGTCTCTGTCTTTCATTTGTTTCTCTGCTTCTCCTCCTATTCCCTCTACTCTCAAGTGGAAACTTTATGGATGAAGATTGGAAATTGATCTCTATTTACACTATTAAAGGTTGCCTGGAAAACATTGCTTTCCCTATTTACCATGCCATGTTGCATATATGTTAACAGTAAAATAAATCCAGAATCATTTAATTACATTTGGACATGGATATTTCAGTGCATAAGGAACAATTAATAGACAAGGACAGAAAAAAAGAAATGGAATGTCCTGTCTGAAACTGATATAGCTGCATAAGAGAATATATGAGGAGTCACATAAGAGATAGAAAAGCAGCAGTTTGTTAAAAGTGTTGTGTTAAAAAAAAGGACTTTATATTTGATCCTGGAACCAATTGAAAATTATTGGACTTAATTGAATAGTAGGTAATAAGTACATACTTACACTTCACAAAAGTCACTCTGAGAGGAGGATGGATGTAAGGGTATTGGCAGTAAGACTGCATTTCAGAAACAGGAAAGGATTTATTTAAGAGACATTGAGAAAGATGAGTTTGTTTAGTGAATAAAGTTGTGCATAATCCTATAACTAATACACCTTTGGATTATCTTTACTATTATACTTAAATTAAATGAATTTATGTTTTTGTTAGACTATCAATATTCCCTATAGATTTCTAAGCATGAGAAATTAATAACAGATTTGGAGATGCAAACATTCCTTCTAAGGGTATATTGAAAGAATATTTTTCTTCTTCATGAAACTGTCCTGTACCATGCTTAAAGACATTAAGGAATACTCCAATTGCCACTGTCTTCTAAAACACCAACAGTTGTCATTTGCCAGAGGCAAGATGTTAGATTATACAACCTTCTTTCTACCTCATGGATACTTATTTGATGAGTTCAAAGATGTCTTAAGTAATATCTACTAAATTTTCAGTGTCTATCATGTACCTTTCCCAGTTGAGGAATATTATAGGTTAAAAAAGGAAAGGACAAGGACAAATTGGAACTTACAAAGGAACACCTTTTTATAATGTTATTTTTAGCTCTTTTCTTTGGAGTTACTTCTTGTCAATAATAATGATGATGCATTTAAATGCATCATGGGATGGTAGATAGAATTCTGGGCTTAGAAGAAACAGGACCTGGATTCAAAACCATTCTGTGACTTTAAGGTCAACCAAAGTAGGTTATTTTTGCCTCTGTGTGACTCAGCTCCTTCAGATCCAATCTAAAAAATTATGGAAGGGTTACTATCCTTTCTGCCTGAAGAATTACCCTAGTCACAATAGTCACAGATTCTTAAAATGTTCCCACACGTGTAAGGGAACTGATTAAGCTTAAGAAATAAAAAGGAAGAAAAAAATTAATATTTTATTCTTAAGGTTGTTTGTTATAGTGTGGTTATTGCTATTGAGTGTTTGTATATTTCTAATCTGGAAGGAAAGGGAATGACCTGGTCCAACTGAACATTTTTCAACCCTCCATCCTCTAATTTGCATAGATATTCATATCATATATGAAGACACCCACAGCTCATTATGAGTAATAGCATTACAGTGAATAAAGATGAAAGCAATAAGGATCTGCTTTTTATTATAAAGTGTCAACAGTGTTTTTTTAATGCTCAGTGCCCAAAGTTGTAATTAGAAAACAGCAAGGATAAGGATGACTTCCTATTATGGGCTAGATTTTCATCACTATGCTTAGGGATTACAAAAGCCTCTGTTCACATAACTTTCCACTATTTCTGATAGAATCGCAGCCCTAGCATCAAATCATTATGAATTTATTAGGCACTTGTCATAACAACACTAATTATAAATTGGTTCATTTTGTATTCTCAAGAACAGAAGAGGCAATTCTATCAGTGCTTCCATTAGATGATGGACAGTTGTAATGAGCTATATTTTCTTTTAAAATAATCAAGGTGCAATGTGCTTTCACCTTTTAAAGTAATGTTAAGATATTTAGCTTCTTAGAAAATAGAGTTAAATAACATGTATGTATAGTGAATAGGATAAGACAATTTCTTGGTATGAATATTGATATGCTTTTTATTCATTAACTTTAATATAATTATTTTAGAGATGCTAAGCCAAAGTATTACAATTCAAATATTAGAATTTTTTTCGTAAATTCAGGAATGCAAAAATTTAAAGAATACACACATACATATATGTTATATTATGTATGTTATAACGTAACTGAATATATAGTCACAGAACCTGAGTTCAAAACCCATCTCTATCTTCCATTTCTCTGTGACATTGAGTAAGCCATTTAAACTGTGTGGGTTAGTTTTCTTATCGTAAAATGAAGTGGGGAATGGATGTGGTGACCTCTATGGTCCCTTCCAGCTCTCTATCTATGATACTGTGATATTTAATTGGATACTTTAGAGTCACAACAATAGTCTCTATTATGAAAGCACTTTCCTTTCAAAACTACAGACTGTAAAGTTTATATGTTGTTGCTTATATAACCAGCTCCCATGGATTCAATTTTCATCTTTGTGCTGGTAATTCTCAAATTTATTTGTCCAGCTCTGTCCTTTTTACTGAACTCCAGTGGCTTCTCCAACTGCTTATTGATCACAAATTAGATGTCCCATAGATATTTAAGACTCATCATGTCCAAAATTAAACTTTTTCTAAAATATCTTTACTTTGGCTTGCAACCTAGTTATCTAATCTTTGACTCCCAACCTAGTAACATTCCCTGTCCAAACAGTTTTCAAGTCTTGCTGTTTCTACCTTTGTAATATCTCTTACATATATTATTTTATTCTTTTGACTCCGTTATCACCCTGGGGCAGCCATTCATCACCTTACACCTAAACTATTACAATAACCTATTTGTACTCCCTGCATTGTCTCTCCTCAAACCTGTTCAAATGGACTCTGCTGTCAAAATAATCTTACCAAATTGTGAATTTAACCATGTCACTCACCTCTTTGATACACTTCAATAGCTCTCTCTTGCCTCTGGCATCAAATACAAAATACCCTCTTTGGATTTTAAATCCTTTCCTAACCTGACTTTCTCCTACTTTTCCAATCTTGTTATGCTTTGGCCTCCTCCTATAATGTCATCTAGGGATGCTGACCTCCTTGATATGCTTTACATGCTCCACTCCAGATCCTAAATCTGAGCATTTTGTCTGACTATCTAACATGCCTGGAATGTTCTCCCTGTTAACCTCTATCCCTTGGCTTCCCTGGCTTCCTTCAGGTCTCAGCAACTGTCTCTTCTTCTGTAAGAAGCCTTGGTTTTCCTTAATCTTGAGGCCTTCACTCTGGCCATCCCTAACTAATCCTGTATATATCTGGTTTGTACATAGTTACTTCCACATTTCTTTCCCCATTATACCGTGAGCTCCTTGAGAGTAGAAACTTTTATTTCACCTTTCTTTATATCACCATTTGTTAAGTCTTCACTCTGTGTCAGAGTCTAGCACAGAATGGAGACTTAATAAAGCCTGTTGACTTGACTTAACATGAAGGTGTAGTAGATTATGTGCTGACTTTAAAATCATCTGCAAAACGGGAATTATAACACCTAAATTATCAACCTTACAGGGTTGCTGTGGGGACCTAACTATAAAATATATTTAATAAATCAATGGAATCTATTGTTATTACCTGAGAAAGATTTTGTAAAAAATATTTCATAAGCTTTAAAGTACTAAAAGACTCTTATCTCCATTATAAGGTCTCACTCTTCCATTTGCCCTACTTTGACACTGCTCTGAAATTCTTTAGGCTCAGGCTTTCTCTGCCTTCCAAAGTGGTAACTTGCCAAACTTCTTTTAAAAATTTTATCAGGTGAATTGGAAAAAGGTATAACTTCATGAGCAACTAGGCTTACAAAATGTCTCTAAAGGATAAAATAATTTGTTGACTTTAATAGGACACATTTTAATTATGGTAAATATAAAGCTCCTCCTAGGTTAAAAAATTGTACAATATAGAATAAGAGAGAAATAACTAGGCAGCACTTAATGAGCAAAAAAAAACCCTGAAGTTTCCATGGAATACAAACTCACTCTGCATCAAAAGTATGACCCAGTTAAGAAAGTGAATGTATTTTTGTCTTCATTAAAAGAAACAGCATGTTCAAAATGAGAGAAGTTTGAATAGTTCGATTTTATGGACATTATGTTCAGGTGAAGTGTATGACATTTTAGGAAGGACGTTAAAAAGCTATTGCTCATCAATTACATATAAAATGTTATAAGAATAAAAAAAAAACTACCTGTTCGATAAATAGTTGAAGTTTGAACAGCATGGTAAGTGTAGTACAGAATATTATACATTATGGGTACATCATTTCAATTATCCAGAGTCCATTGTATTTCTGTCAAAACCAGAGTTAATAGTTAATAATTTTAGTTACCTTCATAATCTGATACCAAACTGTGCAAAAACTAGTGAGCATGACTTCTATACTGGGGCTGTTTCTTTAAAAAAGAGGAAATGATTACTGGAATCAAAATAATGGAAATTTTGGTGGGAATTAACTACTCTGAGAATAGTTAAAAGAAGAAAGGAAAGATAGAAACAATCTGACATGAATCTTAAAGTTAGGTCAGCACATTTCAAAGAGCTCTGGCATAATCTAGGGTAGGAATACAATTCTATAAGAAAAATCATAAAGAAATTAAAATCAGGAATGACATTCTAAAGACAGAAAAGAAACATTTTGATGAAATGGAAAAGGGGAAATTGTCTAAAAAGATGAATGGAGCAGCACAGGCAACTCATCAATCAACTTAGATATAAAAAAATGCAACAAATACAGAAGTTAGAAACAAGGATTGATAATAAAAGATTAATACAGAAGCATCACATTATTTTCTAGTAAAAATAGAATCAGGAATGCTAAAGCTCATTCTGAGCTAAGATTGAAAAGGACAATATAAAAGAGGGTACATTTTGTCTGTATATGCAAAAAGAGGAGGATAGACAAAGGGATACAACCTCTGCTCAGGTAGAGAGAATATTGATAATAGATGATAGAAAGAAATCATATATACTTAACTACTATTATGTTTTTGTTTTCTCTGCCAATGAAGACAATCTTTATTTGGATGAGCAAGAAATCAAAATGGATGAGAAAAAAATCGCTATTAAGAAGAGTAAGAAAACACTTAACTGCCCTTGACGGCTGCAAGTATAACAAGTCCCAAAGAATTGCATTCTGGAGTACTCAAAGAATGACGTTTGAAAGGGTAGCAAATGAGGTTTGGGAGCATGAGGCACATAACTGGGCAAAGTCTAATGGTCTGATTTTTTAAAAAAAAATATAATGTTAATGGAGCCTGCCAACTCTAGACCACTTAACTTGGCTTTGATTTCTGGAAAAATTTTAGAACAGATTATTAAGTAATTAAATACTTTTACTAGCAGCTGAATATGGAGAATTCATACAGGAATGAAAAGACATATAAACTAATACAAAATGAAGTAAGCAGAATTATGAAGGTGATATACTAAATAATTGCAATAATATAAACAGAACAAACAACAAAATAAATTGAATATCCCATGAATTTAATGATCAAAATCATGCCTACAGAAGCACTGAGCATTCAAATACCTCCTTCTTTTCAGAGGTATGGGATTGTAGTTAAGGAAGGTTATATACAATATCATGTGTAGTAGATGTGTTGGTTAATTCTGCTGAACTGCTTTTCCCCCTCTTTTAAAAAATTAAAGGATGACGATATGTCACATAGTCAAGTAGAATGTTTCTTTCAGAAGTGAAAGGGAAAAGTTATCAATGAAAATAAAATTATTAAAAATGAAGGAGATAAGTATAAATTTTTGTACATATTCACAGAAGCAATTGCACAAATTCAAAATGAGAGATATTTTATATAAAGCTTTTTTTCTGAAAAAAAATTTCAGGTTTTATGTGATAGAAACAATTTGAATAAATGATATTCAAGGCACTTAAAAAGTTAATGTAATCTAAGGTTATACTAAGTTTGAATTTACTCTCAACTTCTACCTGCTTTGATTCTCATCAGTGGTTGATGCTGCTAGAAGTCTCACAATTATACTGAATGGGTACATCACAATTTATGGTGTCTAGCCTCAACTGAACCCTCATTGAAATAAGAGAACCCTTTGATTCCTCCTTAATTGATTATCTCTCAGAAGTCATTCCAATATTTCTCTTCCTTCCTTAAGCCTTTGACACCTCTCTTATCCTTTTCCTCTCAACTATGGACTTCACCATTCACTCTACTAAAAAATATGGAAACCATTTGACATGACCTTCCTTTTTTCCCATTCTCATCTTCTCAAAAATGTCACTTCATATGTTCTCTTCCATTCACTGTCTCTGACAAAGACATGACTCTTCTTTACATAGACCTACCCCTATAAATGTATACTTGATCCCATCCTCTCTCATCTTCTACAGAAAATTGTGTCTTTCCCCTTTCTGCCATTAATCTTCAAACATTCTGTATTTATTTTTTCCTTACTACTCCCTTCAAACATGTCTAAGATGCCACATACTAAAAAAAAATCACTAGATTAACCTATCCCCTCAAGATATTATGCTATATTTCTCCTCCCCTTTTCAGACAAATACTACATTCATTACTCCTACTTTCTTTCTTATTCCCTTCCCAATTATGTAATTTGGTTTCCAACCTGATTACTCAAATGAAATTACTCTTTCCAAAGTCACCAATAAACTCTTAATTGTCAAAACTAATGGCATTTTCTAAATCCTTATCTTAAACAATCTGATGCATTTGACACTGTTGTCTACCTTTTCCTGCTGGATAACCTCTCCTCTTTGGATTTTTTTCCCCATCAAACTCCGTTGTTTTTTTCCTGCCTGTTCCTAACTTGATTCCTTCTCAGACCCCTTTTCTGGCTCATTTACACCCAAGGTTCTGTCTTATACCCTCTCACTCTCTCTCTTCACGATAGCGTCAGCTTCCATAGGTTTAATTGCCTTTGCTACACTGTGAAATTACAGAATCACACACATATACACAGACACACACAGAACCCCAAGTTCTCCCCCAAGTTTTGTCCATCACCAATTACCTATTACATACAGCCAAATAACCCAAAACATCATCAACTTAACATATTCAAAAGTGAACACATCATCTTTCCTTTTCCCATTCTTCCAAGCTTTACTATTTTCATCAAAGATGTTGCAATCCTTCCACTCTCCCAGCTTTATAGTCATGATTCCCCTTGTCTCTTCACTCTCCATCTCCTTACATATCTAATCAGTTGCCACATCTTGTGGTTTTCACCTCCTTTCCATCTCTCACACTTGACCACATAGCTATCACCTTATTAAACTCTCACTACCTTGCATTTAAGATTTTTCCAGTTGTCTCCTAATTGGTTTCCTTGTCTCAAATCTTTACTCCAGTCTATCCTACACACTACTGTCAAAGTAATTTTCCATAAATGCAGATATGGCTATGCGATTACTTAATCCACTCCAGTGAATGCCTAATGCCTCTAGGATGAAATATAAACTATGTTGCTTAGTTTTTAAAGCTCTTCACAGTCTGGTCCCAATCTATCTTTCTGTCCTGGTTGGACATGATTTCCCTTCTCATGCTATGTATATTAAATCAAGCTTGGCTGGCTGACTATGCTTCACACAAGATAATCCTGCCCTTTCAGTGCCATTGACTGGGCATCTCCTATGCTATACTCTTACCTTTACTTCATGAAATCTCTCTCCTTTTAAGCTATACTTTAAGCATTTCCTGCATGAATCCTTTCCGGATTCCGCCAGCTGCTAGTGTGCTCCTAGCCATAGTTCTTTGCATCTAATTACTTTGTTGATATCTGAATCCATTGACCTATTTGTCTTTTTGTGTAACAGGTTTGCTTGCATGTATACTTATGGTTTTTCCCCATTAGATGTAAGCTTCCTATAGGTCAGATTGTTTTTTTCTTTGTATTTATTAAATAAGCATCTATTTCCTTCTTTGGCACAGAGTAGGTGCTTGATAAATGTTCTTAACTGGTTTATTTGTTGAATTAGAGAGATTATATTGTACTCTGGCTTTGTCTAAATACATCTTTATTATTGTCACTTCTAGGCAATATATTTAAGCAAGGACAATGATAAGTTAGAAAGATCTCATAAGTGATCAGTAAGATGAAAAGTCTTGAGATTATGTCACATGGGGATTGGTTGAAGAAATTAGATGCTTAACTTAGAGAACAGAAAATTTAGGTCATGAGTGATATTGAATAAGTTGACAAAATATAATATGGGAGAGTTGTTAGATTTGTTCATTCTGTTTCTCTCCAGAAAGAAGGAATAATATGGGACTGTCCCAGAGGACAGAGGTTAGTAAAAAAAAAAAAAAAAAGAAAGTAGAGTTAGGTTTAACCCAAGAGAAAACCTTCTAACAATTGGTTTTCCCAGAGGAGAATGGACTGCCTTAGAGACAGAGTTAGGTGGCACATTGTAGAGTGCTGGACTTTGAGGAAAGAAAATATAAGTCTGAATCATATCTCTTATACTTGCTAGCTGTGTGACTCTGGACACCTAACTGTAAAATACCTCAATTTCCTCACCTGTAAAATGGGAATGATTATCATAATTTCTATTTTTCAGGGTTGAGATAACATATGTAAATTGCTTTGAAAGCTTTAAAGTGATATATAAATGATAGTTACCATTATTACAATTATAATTAATGGGTTTTCTCTTACTGGAAGTCTTAAAGTAAAGCCTGAGCATCACCTCATTCTCTCATTTTACAGATGTGCAAACAAAGGTCCATAGAGTTCAAAATATCTTCTTCTGATTATATGGTTGGTAAATAATCAGCCAGGATTTGGCTCTAATTTCCTGATTTTTGAACCACAAATTAATTAATTTACTTTCTGCCTCTCCCAACAGTAAACCACTAATTTTGGTGTGATTAAGAAATAGCAGAAATGGTGATTACCTTGAAGTTAGGAAGACTTAAGTTAGAATACTGCTGCCAATATTTATTGGTTGTGGGACCCTGGACAAATCTCTTACTCTCTCCCAGGCTGTTTTTTCATCTGTAAAAGGGTTAACATTACCCGCCTCACAAAGTTCTTGTAAAGATCAAATTTTATAGCACACACACCTAGGTAAAGGAATTCCTTGTTCATTTGTTGATTAGATTAAATAGCAACTGATTTTCTTCCATTCTGTGTTTCTCTAAACTAGCATCCTGCTTAGAATTTATAGAGAGGCATATTTTAGCTTAGGCATTTACATGGTGCAGTAAATAGTATACTGGGCCTGGAGTCAGGATAACTCTTCATGTTTTCAAATCTTCCCTCAGACACTTGCTAGTTGTATGAACCTGGACAAGTCATTTAACCCTGTTTGTCACAGTTCCCTCATATGTAAAATGAGTCAGAGAAAGAAATGTCAGATCATTCTAGTATTTTTTTCAAGAAAACCTCAAATGGAATCAGAGTCAGACATGCCTGAACTGACTAATACTTTAGCTTGTTTCAAAGAGAAACTTCCCTATCACTGAAGACTGAAACTCTTTAAGTGGAACACACGTAAACAATTTTGAGGGATTTAGTTTCGAATCATGGGATATGTGTTGGACTCTAAGTATATTAGATATTGGGTTCTAAGCATATTGGAGCCAGCTTGTGAAAGTAGACATAAATTTTGCATGAGCATTTACACCTCAGAAATCAGTAGATGCTACAAATCAGGGTGTTATTTTTGATTACCTAGACTTGAGAAAATTTAAATAATGTATATTAAACTTTAAAAAATGCATTGTGCCCTTTTAGAGAACTTATTGTTAAACATTTACCAGAACACCCCTCAGTTATAAAGATGATCTTTTTGCTCTTTCAACTTTGTGATTTTTGTGAGTCTGTGAAAAAGTGGGTTCACAATATCATCAGATTTAGAGTGTGAAGGGATCTTAGACATCTCTTAATAGATTCCCTCATTTTACAGATGTGCAGAGGCCCAGAGAGTTCAAAGCTTCCTCTTCTGGTTATACAGATGGTAAATAATCAGTCAGGATTTGGCTCTAATTTCCTGATTTTTAAACCACAAATTAATTAATCTACTCTGTGGCTCCCAACAGATAAACTTCTAGTTTTGAGTTAACTAAGTAGTAATAGACATAATGCTGACCTTGAAGTTAGGAAGACCTAAGTTAGAATACTGCTGCCAAAATTTATTAGCTGTGGGACCCTGGACAAATCTCTTAATCTCTCTCAGGCTCAGTTTTCTCATCTGTAGAATAGAGTTAACATTTTACTAACCTCACAAGGTTGTTTTGAGGATCAAATTTTATAGTCTATATACATATAGATGAATATGTGCATATGCACATTTTCTTTACAAACCTTATAACTCTTTATAAATTCTAAATATTATTATTTCTGTGTTTCTATCACTGAACTATCAATTTTCCCATCTTTGCTTTTTAACTCACGTGTAACTCTAATGATGAAGATTTCTGACTGACTTGGAATAGGAATTGTGTCTTGAGAAGCTTATGGGATGCATATCCTGTGTCACTTTTCAAATCACACCGTGCAGGGATGGTGGCTTCTACTGCCTACACACTGGGCAAGCTTTGTGCAAAAGCAATTAGCAGACATTATTAACAATGTTACCGTGAGAATGCTATGGTCTTTTGATTTATTTTCAAATCAAAAGAAAAAAATTAAAGTGCCCTTAATAACCCCCAAAGTATACTTGACATTTATAAATTTAATGAGTTGTTTTTTCAGATAATGTAATCTTTTTATGTTCACTAGTGGGTTTCCAGTGGATAACCACAATTCACAGTGCCTTCAGAAGAAGAAAAAAAGAAAATTGTACATATATATATACACACACATATATATGCATACATATTTCACATAGCTAAAAAGAAGTGATTACCATGCAGAATGATTGGTTTTTGCTTATGTGTATAATAAGGTGATAATGAAATAAATTGGTGACTAAACCTTTAAAAATTATTTTATTTTATTTTTATTGGGAAATATCAGGTTGATTAAGAGTAATCTCTTCAGAACACAATCTATCTCTATTAGAAACTATAAAATTACATTAGAAATTATTTTAAATGTCAATTTAAAAGGAATCAGATCACAAATTTAAATATATAGTTAAATTAGAAATTTCAGGAAATAAATCTGAATCCTTCCCCTTCCTGTGCACACACACACATAAACATACAAAATAAAATACCTTAGCTGGTGCTTACATATCTTCTGATCTTGGAATTTTAACTATGTGATTTAAGTATGTCTCAACATTTTTTGGCCTCAGTTTTTTCATCTGTTTTAAAAGATGAGATTCAATGAGCTCATTTCTAAAACCCTATTAGCTCAATTGTTTTCTGATTCTGTCTTCTTATCCTCTATTTCATGAAGGAAAAAGGATTTCTTTGTTAATCTTAATATTTTACATTGTCATATCAGAGGCTACTTGGAAGAGTCTCAGAATTCTGATATCCTTGACAACATAATATTTTCTGCAAATCTTCTAAAGTGTATAGGAAGCAGAAGTTTTTATCTTTATGATATAGGTAACTCTTTCAAACTTGGAGGGTTTGATGAATTGGTTATAATATTCGCCTTTTTATATTTCAAATGTCATCATGTTGCATCTTTGTAGCAAATTCATTTATAGTACATGCTTTAAATCTCTTTTTATACTCACATAAATGAAATGCAGAAAAAAAATTTCTTGCCTTCTCACACTCTTGATTGCTTCCTTGTTGGTAAAAAAGAGATGGGGTACTCTCTATTTCTTTTAGTTGAGTTGATATAAGCTGGAACTTTTCTTTATGGTGTCATCCGGTCATATATGCATCTCACCTACATAAGCTTCATATTGCAGCATTAACTTGCAGGTCAAGATTAATATTCAAACGCCATGGATTCCATTCCATATTCATTTTTTTTTTGTTGGAGGACTATATATTTAAAGGTTTAATGTAAGCAAAGGAGTAATGAACTGGAGAGAAAAATACCCAGTCAATTCACTCTCTTTTTTATGTCTGTATCATTTAAAGTTATTACTAGAGTTCTTGGATGCTCACATTATGAAGTCACCTGCCATGTGATATGGAAATGTGTTTTTAGCCTGAACCTTATGCAAATCTTTACTTTGTAATTACACTACAAGGACTGAGGTTATTTGGAAAAAAAACCAACACCTTTTTTTTTCCAGAGGCATCATTTGCCTAACTTCAATATATCATGAATCCATTTGCATAAGGAAGTGAACATTTATTTTCCACCTATGTAGATTATATCTCCCAGTTTCCATACCCTCAAGATGCAAGTGGAAAGACTAGAAAGTATTGTATTTCAAATAAGATGGGATTCTATTTTCTGTAATTTACACATAGTTAAGAGCTAATTATTGTTGCATAAGAACTATCTATAGCAATATATTAACATCCTTATTCTATCTGCCAAGACCCTGAACAAGATTGCAAACATATATTTTAGAGAAAATAAATTCCTATTCAAGGGAAAGCATGTATCCATGATTTAATCTATTTATAATCCTTATATTTAGTAGTATCCCACCGGCATCATCCAAATAAATAATAAATCTGATAACTTTTTGCTAATTTGGAATTTTAAACTTTGGAAAAGAAATGCTGAATAATTAGCTACATTTTTCTCTTATTTATCACCTTAATTTATACACAAATACTCTATATTTTGTGGCATTATATTTGTAATTATGATTTAGTATATTAAATGCATATAAGTATTTAAAATTGGTGTATCAATTCTGAAAATGTTTAAATTATTCTTTAATAGAAAATACTTGCGTTGATAATACAATTAAGTTTTCAGCATATACTTATGACTCATTATGTACAAGCTTATTTTTGGTAATACCTATATCCTCAGAGCTGTCTTTGAAGTAGAAGGCAAAAGAGGAGGGCCTCAAGAGAAGTAACTAGCTTATTCTTACTGAAAATGTGACCTCATTTTTTCCTCCAAAAGGAAGTGCTTATTAAGCATCATGTAGAAGTCAAAAATAAAAGCCAATACAATGCAATGAATTATGCCATCTATAGATGAGTGTTAAATAATGCAACTAGGTCAACTTTTTTTGGGAATAAACCTAGGGGAGACTTAATGGCTCATGTTATTTTATGTTCATAAGAAGGATAAAGTTCAATTTTTACAGAGCTTAATGTTTTTTTACATATATAGTATAATAATTTTATATTCATTTTAGAAGCGTTCATGAAATATTTCATTATCCTTAGGATGAAGATGCCTTTCACCCAAGGAGTCGATGGTGATGAACTTGTTACATTGCTGTAGATTTTTGCCCTATAATTATCTTAGTCAGCATTTAAATGGTGTTTTTTGAATTTCTCCTTTCAGAAAAAAGCAACTGAGATAAGTGAAAAGCTTTGAGATCCTGTCATGAGAGGAATCCTCTCTTTGATATCCTGTCATTTGAAAGAAATTGGAATATTTACCTTAGAGAAAGAAGGCTTGTGGGGGAGCAGGAAATGATAATTGTATTTAAGTGTTTGAAGGCTGTCAAATTGAAAGGGTAATTGATTTGTTCAACTTTGTACCACAAATCAGAACTAGAAACAATGGCTGGCAGATTCAAAGGCAGAATTTCCAAATGATTAGTTACATTTTTTTCTCATATCTACTCACAAATGTAATACTGTAATTCAGGCAGGCATTATATTAAGTATAGACGAGTTAGGGAAAATCTTCTTAATAATGAGAGCTATCTAAAAGTGCAATGAGCTATCTTGGGAGGTAGAATCTTCCCCATTCTCTGAATGTCTTCCCGCAAAGGCTGAATGACCACTTGCCAAGTTAGCAATTGCTTTGAGAAGACATATACAATCAAAAAATGAATTAACTCTGGAGTGAGGGGAACTGAGCCCATAACTTACCTGGGGGATATTGGTCAAGTTACTGATGATGGCTAGTCTTCAATTTCATTTATACAATAAAGGGGAGGAAACAAATGGCCCCTGAAGCTCCTTTCAACTTTCCTGCTATAATTCTGGATGTTCACAGAGGATCCTTACGATTATGTGATTCTAATTCTAGTGGTTTTAAATGGCTATTGTCTTCTATTTGATCTCAGCTTCAACTGCTCCTCCCTCTTGGACTTTTTACAAAGTTATGAGTAATACCTCTAAGAAAGAGGGAAGGTCATCTTGGCAGAATAAATGTCATTTTGGAAGAAAGTCTTTGTGTGGCCCCCGGAGAGGAGTGACAGAACTCCATTCCTTATAATATATGAACAGTAAACTGTCAGGGTAAAAGTCTGCGAGAGACTTGAACTTGTACCAGTAATAGCCATTGGATGACAAGTCTCCACAACTTTAGGTTAACTGCCATCGTTAGAAAGTGTCTATTCAAGTCACTGAGAAAGGATGAATAAAATTATCATTCTTGAGGAGACTCATAGTTGACTAACACTGGAAAAGTATGTGAAAGATTTGGGTCATTAACTGCCTGTGGAGAAGATATTCTGTGGAGAGTTCCTGAGTGGAACTGAATAAGTTTAACTTTCTTTCATTTCTTATGAGACTTGAATTGAAATAAATTTTATTGTGTGAAAAAAATAAACTGACATTTATGAATAGAATTGAGCAAAATGTTATTTTGAGAGACACTTAGTTAATTATATTCTGAAGAGAACTGATTTGTTGGACTGTGGTTCCAGTGTTTTGAAGGAGATGGCAGTTGATGATGGGCAAGAGGAATCCTAATTAGCCATTTCTTTTCTCTTCTACTTTCTCAGAGCAAAGAAATGACTTTGACTGTGATTTCCTTCCTAGCCATTATGTTAAATCAGTCGACCAATCAGTCAACAGGCATTTATTAAGCAACTGCCACATGCCAGACCCTGTGCTTGGCATTGGAGATTGAAGTTCCAAGTACAAGGAATGAATGTATATGTGTTTGTGTATAGGTATGTGTATGTGTATATATATATATATATATATATATATATATATATAATATATATATGTGTGTGTGTGTACACATACACAATATACGTATGATATAGATATTTACTTATACATTCACATATACATACATATATTTTTATGTGTATGTATGAGAAAAAGAGACATAGAGATTCCCCATTAGAATGTAAACTTCTTGTGAATAGGAATTGTTTCATTTTATATATGCCTCTATAGAAGTATAGAGACATACATGCATGAAAATATATGCATGCAATATGTGTGCATTTACATGTGTATATGCAGCACAAAAATTAGATAAATAAACACAAATCTATGTAAAATAGTTAGTACAAAATAGTTTGGGACAGACAGCATTAGCAGTTGTCAAGGCTGGGATATGTCAGGAAAGGGTTTTTATCTGAACCGTGTCTTAAAGGAAGAAGGTCTCTATGAGGTAGAAGTAAGGAGAGTCCCTGGGTATGCATGACATCCATATTCTATAATTCTCTCTTATTGGGTCCTGTTAATAAAAAAGTTCAGGATTTGAGGTGGAGAAAGGAAAATTAACTATGAGAAAAAATTATCCCTGCTTTATTAAACTAAGTTCTCAGAGATAATGAAATATTTTATAATTTGATACCATTCTGGGGTAATTTCTGAAAATATCTATTCAATTGCCTTTTAACACTAAAAAAGTAAAATTGTTTATAACATAATATGTCAGTAGCATACTAGGATATCAGGATTTAGAGTGTTTGCCCAACTGAGGGGAATCATTCATTTCTGGATACCCATGTACCTCAAATGGATTTCTGTGTATGTGGTCTTAAATATTAGATTATTGCATGTAATTATTTTAATTCAGCTACATCTATAACAACATTACTAGATAGAAGGATATTAACTGTACATGTACCTTAATTTTTTTACTTTCTTCCCCAAACTTAGAAATATTTTTAGAGCAACAAAACTTAGGAAATAAACTTAAAAATCTATATCACAATAAAAATTGAAGGTATGGTCCTAAAACCAAATGGAAATTACAGAAGTATAGATATCAAAGGCAAGCAAGAATTTTATTTCAGCCAAAAGTTTTATTTAGATTAAATAATATGAAAATATTGTCGTACATAGGACGAGCTTTAAAAGCAGTGTATTCTTACACAAGATAACGAGAGATGAAGAAAACGCATAATTCATAGAAAAAATAGTAAAGTATTAGTAATCTAGGCAATAATCAGTCAGACCATAAGAACATTCCAGAAATAAGGATGGCATTTATTGCAACAGAAGATTTGACTTTGGAAATATCCAACATGCAAGTGATAGAATTAAACTTTCTGAAGATATTGTGATCTCAAGGTGTCATTTTTCAGAGTTTGTTGGGGAAAAAAAGTCAAGGAACATAAAGAAGTTATAGATTGGAATCTCCACAGAGGGGTAGTTTAGCCAGGGCAAAAGTATTGTGAGGAAAAAGAATAAATGTATGTAGCAATGTATGTGGAAAAGCTCTGAGCTCCTTGGAAGATGTTACATAAAAACATAATATAATGCCATTTCTTACAGAGAATGAAAAAGGTAGAAAAATTCTTACATGAGAGAACATGTTAAGAATTTCGAAAGATATGAAATATGTTGAAAATAGAAAGCCTGTGTTAGCAGATATCTAGGATACACCATTTTAAAGGCTTCTTTCAATATAATGTTCTTATTTTTATTTTTTTAATTCTTAATTTTTTTAAAGTTGAGTAGTCATTTTTAATAACTCATATTTATGAAAATGTTATTTAGCTCTGAAATTTTTAAGTAATGCAGTAGAAATTGTTCAAGAAAGGAGAGGAGGGTTTGTATAGTGAAGAGAAGGTAGCCTTAGAGTTAGGAAGACCAGGCTTCCAAACCTGCCACAGATAAATGAGAGAAGTGATTGTAGACAGGTTACTGTAAGGTAAAGATCTTCCCTGCCCATTAATGGAACTCAGATTAGCGGAGGCTTGTTTTGTAGGAAGGCTCACACATTTTGTTAATTGCTAATGAGGCACTGGATCATGAGGGTCGAGTCCTCTGGCTCTGAAAAGTGTATATATAATTGGAGGTGAGGTTTTGCTTCAGGGGCTTACTCTTTGAAAGAAGGGTTGTGTGCCAGGGGAGACCCTGGCTAGCCATAAAGAAGCCACCCCCACCCCAATTTGAAAATTCAAATGTTGTAGCTTCTCTCTCTGGTAACGATGTATGTAATGATCAGATAGTTGGATCTGTCTGTTAGTCTGTGATGTATGTATTGCTTATGATCAGACAGTTAGCCCTGTCTGTGGGTCTTTATTTCCCTGCTTGTATTTTCTCTGTTGGTATATATGATTAAAGGAGATTGTTGACCTCTTAAAAGTTGCAGGCCATCCTAGATGTGTCAGAGTGCTTATTTCTATGGTTACCTAAACTCACACTAATTTTGCACCTCTCTAAAACTATGAATTACTGAAAAATTATGAACCTACACAGGTAGAAACAATTTAAACATCGGGAATTTCCTACACAGAGGAAATCAGAAATATAAAATATAAAAAAAATAAAGGAAAAGATGGTAAAAATGTTTTAATAGTATAAAACCCATCTTGTTAAAATACATACATGCCTGCATGCATAGAAGTGGAACTATGCATGTGTGCGCATGTAACCAAAAAGGCTAATTAAAGATATACATTCAGCTGTAGCTTATTTTTATCACAAACTCAAATTACTATTTTAAGGGATAAGATTTTTCAGAGCCATCTGGAAAAGGGATGGACAGGGTATATGGAAGAACTAATAACAGGAAAAAGTGATTATGACTGCCTTTGGATATTAAAAATAGAAAATTAGCATTTGCAACCCAGAGAGCACCCTATGGAGATGCTGATTAAATGTTTAGGTCTTAACAAACAGTGCAAAATAACCACAGGGTGACTTGGTCAAACTAATGTCTTTGAAACAAACCAGAATCCAATATTTTGCACACTTCTTAAATGTCATCCGTATAGGTCAGAATTGAATTGGTGTTGTAAATCTCAAAAAGGATTGCTGTTTTAATTATATGTGATTATTACCTCTACATAAATAGATGACAAATTAGGCAATTATTTGTCTCAATAATGGTGGGTTTTGTTTGTTTTTTAATTTAATAGCTAGAATAATAAATCTTATATGAGTCAGCTGTGGAATTTTTGGAAAAAAGAAATGAACCCAAGGAACTCTACAATTACAAGCCTATTAAAATGCTAGGCATTCGAGTGGTATCATGGATAGATCCACAGGCTTCTAGGCAAGAAGATCCAAGTTCAAATGCACTGCTAGGCACTTACTGGATGAATGACCTTGGGCAAGTCAACTAACACCTCATTGCCTCAGTTTCATCCTTGTGCAATTTGTGTAAAAATAACACCCACCACCTGGTATGAGAATTAGACATTTGTAAAAATTCTTTGCAAACCTTAAAAGTGTCATATAATGGTAGATATTATAATTATTATCATTATTTTATTATGCATTTGATCTTTTTGTAGGAAGAGGAATAACAAATTGCTGCTGCTGCTTCTGGTGTTGTAATTGGCATTCCACTTTATCAAGTTTCACTTCCAATGTCACTCTAGCAAATCTAACAACTAGTAAAAGTTCCACAAGATACAAATGAAAGATAGTACGGTTCTTAACTCCTGAAGACAGGACCAGATTCTTTGTTTCACTAAATCTCTCTGTCTGTCTGTCTACTGTCTACCTGTCTACCTTCCTATTTGTCTATCTGATATAATATCTGTAAAGCTGATGTGTAGATGCCATATAATTGTTAACTATTGTAATTATTATTATCGATTCATCATACATTCATGTATCAACACATTTATTTATATATCTATCATCTATTTATCAATCATTATTATTTATTTAACAACCTATTGTCTTTGAACACTAGATCACCCCCAGAGTCACTTAAGGCTATAATCTGATCACTGTGGGTAAATTTACACTTCTTTTTGGACTTTTGAAGTATAAGAAAGTGTTTGCTACATGAAGACCCTCTGCCTAGATGTATTTTGGTAACTACCTATACTTTGCTTTGTTGAGGTCATGTAACCTTGTTAAGGAGTATACATATATATGCAATAGCCTAGGAAGAAAGTTTTCAAAGCTTTGAATACTGGAAAATGCTCTGAATTTCCCTGGGGATATAATGCACTAAAAGAAAAACAAACAAAGATGAGTTAATTAAAGATCTAGAGAGAAAACATTTATTTTTTAAAAACTGTTTGGAGATAAAGGAATGATACCTATCATTAATTGACAGTCCAAAAATTAAGAAACCCCACATCCTTAATTGTCTTATAGTAATTAGATCATATTCCTAATGTTTTTTCAAACCACAATAATGTATGTCCCATTAATGTAGGATACTTCTGCAGAAAAAAGGAAAGTTTGTGATTTTGTCAATAACATAGTTATATGTTTTAGGGGATTTTATTCCTATATAGTCACAATAGCTTTATTTAGTTCTTACCGATTCTAACAGTTAAATTAAATGCTTTTCTAAAATGTGATAATTTAGACCACAGTCATCTATTAAGGGCAACTAGATGCACAGGGGATAGAGTGGCAATCTTGGAGTCAAGAAGATGCAGCTTCCTGACTTGAAATCTGATCTCAGACAGTTACGAACTGTGTGACTCTGGTCAAGTCACTTAGCCCTATTTGTCTCAGTTTTCTCATCTGTAAAATGCATTGGCAAAGAACATGCCAAAACCACTGCAATATTTTAGCCAAAGAAATCCCAAATGGGGTCATATAGAGTCAAACATGACAGGAAAATGACATGTGCTTTTTAAAAAATATCTTATTAGTATCTACCACACATTGAATCATATGAATTATTTTCTGAAGGACGATTTCATCTTCCATGTTGTTTTAATTTTTCTTTAATTAGGTTGGATATCATAATGGTTACCTGCTAATATTGCCTCCTTAAGGGAATAGTGACAATTGTGATTTTACCGTCCAAAATTAATTTTTTTCCCAATGAGTTAATTTTTCCTTCTTTTTTTTCTTACTTGACCAATAGATGTCAGTGGCTGACTATATTCATGAAATGCATTATGTTAGATTTCATTTTATGCTATTTTAAAAGGCCATGCCATAAAGAAGTTTTCCCCTTTTGTTTTCTCACTTCAAGAACTAATACTTCATTATAAGATAAAATTTTAAATTGTGATTTTAATAGACATTGTAATTGATTATTGCTTTTAAAATATTTGATATTTTATCTGTATCTATGTTAAAAACTAAATCCTTTAAACTATGTTTCCAATGTTTGATTCATAAATTATCTTTCTTCCAAAGTTCACAATTTTAAAAATTAAACCAAATATTTAATTCTGTGCTGGACATAAAGATGATTTCTGACAACATTAGCTGTATTGCAACCTTCTTTTTTAACTTTAAGGTACTTGAAAAACCTAGTGTGTATTCACAATTAGTCACGGTCCTGCAGTCCGATAATAGCGTTCATAACTACTCATGAGAGCATTGATAAAAATGCTTGATTCTTGAGTGTCTATGTATTAACATTAGTGATGCCTTATTGTTATTATTATTTGTCTATCATTCTTGAAGAGAACCATGACATCAGGAAGGTCATGCCATGACTTCCAAATGAATTGATTTAAATGAGGGAGAGCTGTGCAATCATCAGTCGCACTCTTTTCTCCAGAGCTGTCGGTGTCCGGTGGCATGATAAAGATCAGGATGACTGGAGATAACACTTTTACATTTTTATTGTTTCAGTAACATTCCAATTTTACAGCAAGTAAATTAAATTTTTACTCAACTAAATGTTACTCATTTAAAGTGAGATCTATAAAGCTAAATATCAAATGAATCTTCAGATGTGGTTATAATATTTTGCTTATATATTATCAATGGTAATAGTATTTTTCTTAGACTGAGATTTGGTCGTTATTATTTAATCTATTTAACTGTTAAAAAGTGATGTCAATCTTTCATTGCAACATTTTCATTCCACATTAGAATTCTGATATGAAGCAGTTGTTTCCAATCAGTACTGTATAATTTGACCCCCTGGCTTTCCTTCTTGCCACTATCATCATTAACTAAAGGAGTTAGCATGTTAAGTACAACACTGATTTATTTTATAGACATTAATATCTTGAGTTACATGGCTTCCAAAAAACAATAATACCAAATTCAACTAATGCTATACTACTAGGCAGAGTTAGGCAGAGTTTTCACGGGTGCTAAACTATTTTTTCCATTTTCTTCTCTGCTCAAATTTGAAAACACAAAATGTATAAATTACTCCACATTGCTCAATATGATTCCATTCCCCATAATATATTCCAATGACATGTTTGAGAGTCAATTAATAGTATCATAAACATGAGTTTGAAATGTTTTTTTTTATAAAAAAAAAACTGTTCCATTGTGTCCAACCCTTCATGACCCTGTAGACTTATTGTCTATGTGGTTTTCTTGACAAAGATACTGGAGTGGTTTGCCATTTCCTTCTTCAGTAAATTAAGTTGGACAAAGATTAAGTGACTTCCCCAGAGTCACACAGCTAGTAAATGTCTTAAGATGTATTTGAACTCAGGTCTTCCTGACTTCAGGCACAGTATTACATCCACTGAGCCAGCTAGCTGCCCCCAAAATATTCTACTAGGCCAATCTAATGCCTACATTAAAAAGCAACATATGTACCATTCATGTTTTCCTACTATACTTACCCCTTGTCAAGTTGAAACATCAATACATATGTGTATGAAATGTTGGAGAAGATGTGGGAGATTTGGTACACTCATTCATTGCTGGTGAAGCTGTGAGCTGATCCAACCATTCTGGAGAGCAATTTGGAACTATACCAAAAGGGCTATAAAAGTGTACATACCCTTTTATCCAGCAAAACCGTTCCAGGGATATATCCCAAAGAGATCATAAATATGGGAAAAGCACCCAAAAGTACAAAAATATTCATAACAACTCTTTTTGTGGTGGCCAAGAACTGGAAATTGAGGGGATGCCCATCCATTGGGGAATGGCTAAAGAAGTTGTGGTATATGAATGTAATGGAACATTGTTGTTCTATAAGAAATGACAAACACTATTGTTCTATAAGAAATGACAAACAGGTAGATGTCAGAAAAACCTGGAATGACTTATATGAACTGATGCTCAATGAAGTGAGCAGAACTAGGAGAGCATTACACACAGTAACAGCCACATTGTGTGAGGATTGTTTCTCATAGATTTAGCCCCTCACAGCAATGCAAGAACTTGAAACATTTCCAAAGGACTCATGATGCAAAATGTCATCCACATTCAGAGAAAGAACTAAGGATTCAGAACACAGAACACAGAAAGATTTTCTCTTGTTATGATTTGCTTTTCTCGTAGTTTCTACCTTTTGTTCTGATTCTTTTATGCAACATGACTGTTAAAGTATTCAATAGGAATGTATATGCAGAGCTCATATAAGATTGCATGCCATCATGGGGAGAGAGGAGGTAAGGAGGGGAAGAACATTTGTAACTTATGGAAATGATTGTTGAAAACTGAAAACAAATACATTAAAAATTTGGAAAAAAATATATGTGCATGAAATAGTAATGCTACTAAATGTAATCCCATCAAACCATTTCAAAGAACTGTGATTTCATTTGGTTAATACTCCTTCAACAAAAATACCTTTTAAATCCCTAAATTCTACAACTGGTGACCAGCCTGCTGTTGATGAACCTCTCTGAATTTTGCTAGTCTTTCTTGGATCAAATAAAGTCCACCTGGGAAGCCTTTTAGGCATTGTAGAATTTGCCAAAGCTTTTACTTTTCATAGATTTCATGGACTCAGAATCATCTATACCAGGGAAAATGTGTAGCTTCCACTTTGAAGACTTCATTCTTAGTTTTGAAAATCTCAAATAATTTTGCCTCTCAGAGCTGATGTTTCTATATAATTTCCAAAAACATAGAGGCAATAAAAATATTTAAAAAGTTGAGCCAGAATAATGATTGAATATGGGTGGTTGTTGTACCTGTTGTTGAAAGCTCCCTTTAGAAAAAGATTTATTCTTGTGGTTTCCAACTAATATTTTGATAATTTCTGGAAAATGCCTACATATAATTCAACAAGCATTATCCTCTTATAAGTCCATGTGATCAAAAGCAATAGAAGAAATGATGTGAATAATTCAGGCCAACCCACATTATTTTGGCATACATACCCCCTCTCTGTGGCTGAATTCTGTTCTCTGTAGGATTGGACAAGTAGATTCTTAAGGTTTTTTCACCAAACCAAAACAATATTTCAAATATGGTCTGACCAATGCAGATTACAGTGAGCCAACTATCTCAGTTGTTTTAGATACTTACATTAATATAGATGAAAGTTTCACTGGATTTTTGACATACACATTTTACTTCTTAATTTAAATTGAGCTTGTGGTCAACTCAGACCACTAAATCTTCTGCACATAAATTACCACATGGTCAAGTCTCCATTATTGCATGCTTATAGATCTAAGTGAAGAATATATCTTTATCACTATTAAGTTTCATCTAGTGAGTTTAGTACATCCTTCCAACTTTTCTACTCTGGATTCCCTTTTTCCAAAATGTTTCCCTTGATCCCAGCTTTGTGTTATATATAAATTTGATAAGGAATATCTTCATCCAAATCACAGAATCACAGTGTAAAAAGAAACTAAGGGCTATAATTCATAATGTCATATTTACTTTATTTCAATTTGATGTACATTAGTAAGCATGTAATATGGTGATAGCATATTATAACTATTGAGAAAAATAAAACAATAAAGCTAAATTCTGGAACTTAACTAGCAAACTAGTATGGAGATAAAACACATATAGAAATTATTGTATAATAAAAAGTATGGTTGGTTCACTATCAATACTCACATTGTCCACTCACTTGATTGTAGGCATTTAAAATTATACAGGTTGCTTTTAAATTTCTAATTTGTGAGTTATTGAAATAATCTCCTTTGTAATTATCTTTCACTTATTTTTCATATAGATAATTGTCTCCACATATATATCAACATAATTTCTGTTTTTTTTTCTGTTTCTATATGTCAATCTTTCTTTTCTTCAAATTTCAGTATAATCTGATTTGATCAAGTAAATCACTGTCTTACTGTAGAGACTCTTTTTATTTTCCCATGAGATATGTACTACTTCTTTAGAAGAATTTACAGTTCTACTCAAGAATTAGATCTTTAAAATGGAAAAGGACTTCAGGATTTATCCACTCCAATTCTGTCATATTACAGATAAGGAAATGGAGGTTCAGAGAGTGATTTGTCTATTCACAAAAGTAGAATATAAACCTAGGTCTTCTCACTCTAAATCAATCACTACTTTCAGTGTACCATGCTGCCTTTTATTGGTACCCAGGTTCAAATTCTGCACCTGACATTTACTAAGTACATGACAAAGAACAATTATTATGAATCCTATAAAACTACAAAGTGCAGATGATTTCCCAAAACTTGAGTTCCCTGTACCTGTGAAATCAGAAGTATCCCAAATCAAAAGCAAAATCTTTATATAATTCTTTTAAATTTCCTAACTATGTAACCTATCATCTATTCAAATGATAGCGCACCCTCCCCTTTCCTTCTTCATATGCAAAAAGATCAGTCTAGAGATTTGCATATTCTAATTATACCATTCAAAAACAACACAACTATTAAAATAATAAATTACAGATACATCTCATTTTAAAGGTATGTCACACACAGATGTTTTTTGGAAAGAATAATATTATTTGAGCAGTGAGAGCAGCAGCCAGATTGCAAGAGAGTGAAAATTAAATGAGACATGAAGTGGAGATTAAAGAATATAGATGGCTCTTTAAATGCCTTAAGATGCGAAATTAAGGCAATATAGAGATGGATACCCTTCTATTTTAATTAACTATTCTTGCTAACCAGTTGCTAATTAAGCTATCCATTACAGATGAATGTGCCTGACATGGTTGACACATTTATCTGACATTCTTTTTGCTGAAGGTGGAAAAGGCCCAAAGAGTAAGACAGGTGTGGGATCTTCCTCTGAGGTACAACATGAGAATACCTTGACCAGATCCAGGGCAGGCAGATGCCAGCTGAAGTGACCCTTTCCCCACTATAAGCCTGGGGAAAAGTGGCAGAAGGAAGTGCATTATCTTAAGCCAAGTATGTTTGCTCTTGGTTTCCACATAAGTCCTAGGTAAACTATCTCTTGCTCTTTTTGAAGGCAGTGTCCCTGAGGGGATCAGAAAAAGAGAGTGTGAACATGAGGAAATCTCATTCTTCTACCCCTCTTCTCTAGACCCAGGTACATAGCTGGACCTAACATAGAGTTTTAAAGATCAGAAAATGTCCATTGCTTCAATTTCCACTCTGTTTTTTGCCTTGGCTTGTGTACCATTGAAATTCAGCATACCTGTGTAAAACCTCCTTTTTTTCCACCAGAGTGACAACTGTATGTGGATCCTCATAGAAAAGGAGAAAAGAAGCAATTAGGACTATAGAATTAGAGAATGCATACAGCCTAAAAGTCATCCTTTCTAACCCTTTTATTTTACAAATGAGGAAACTGAGGCCAGAGAGATTAAACAATTTATCCAAAGCCAAACAAGTTTTAAGGAGAACAGACAGGACTAGTTGACCCCATATTTAGCAACCTTTCCACTCTACCACACTTTCTCCCATGAGTCAGAGAAGGATAATAATGTGACATGAGACCTTGAAAACTCCATATAGATTTCCATGAAACAAGTTGCAGGATCATAATTCATAAGGTTTAAATGCTAAATACAAATGAATTATTTCTATTGTCAATATTCTGTTTAAAGAAACACTTTATTATTATTGTCACTTATTATCACTTTGACTCAAGAAATGGAACCATTGAAACTCATTTTTTTTTTTTTTTAGGAAAAGAGGCTGATTTATATGCATTCTCTTAGACTTTATGATCTGAAATTTAATTTCTTCTCAGAATTTGTTAGCTGAACACATAAGGATTTTAAGTACTATAGGATTGAAAATTTAAATGTTTTTCCTTCACATTATCTCAAAGTACATACTTTATGTCTGTAATTGAAAAGGAATGCTTGGGTTGACTGGAAAAAGAAAAATAATTTTAAGCTGAATATCATATATGTGCATGTGCCTGCCTGCATGCATGTGTGTTTTTGTTGATAACTATGGTTGGGATTAATAACAGAATGACCAATTGGATATTCATAATATTTAGAAGATTTTTGCCACTTCAAAGAGCTGTAAATTATATAATTATAAAGGTGTTGTATTACTTGCAATATGACAGCTATATAAATGCAAAGAAAAAGGAAAATGATTCATGCATAGCTACAGAAAATAAGAGCAGGGAAGATAATTACAAAATTTGTATTTCATTTTCCTACTTTGAGTTTATGAAATATTTCTTTGTCAAAATGTCTCTACATGTAACAAAATAGAAGCATGTAAACAAACTACTTTTTTGAGTATTTAATTATAATCCTTGGATTTTATTCTAGAAGTCAGTGAACTTGACTGATGATAGAAGGGAAAGAAAAGGTAATTTCAAAGGTCAAGTCATTGCCCAGACAATATACTTGTTTTTGCTCTCTGGAGATTTTAACCTTGTTGGTTGTTTTTTTGTTGGACCATACTTGTCAATTACTGTTGAGTAAACAAAATAGAGAAATTTGATCTTGAAAGTAATGAGCAAAGAAATCATTGTGCCTTTCCGTAACTATCATTTTACAAACCTTTTTTTAGTCATTTCATCTTTTTTAAAAATGAACAAATTAGTAGATCATTTCTAAAATGTCTTTTAACTCTAACAGTCACAGAAATATTTATTGTTTGCTCTTAATATTGAATTTCACTGAATATTCATCATTTAATTTATCAGTGATAGTCTTTTACAATCATAGAATATAACCCTGGTAACAGACAATTTTCTTAAATATGACTACTGCTGGGCACAAAGAGGACTTGATCTAAGATAGTTAAATAGATGGGTCAACTCAAATCACTCAATGTTAATCTAATAAGTTGTAGCATCTCTCATATTAAAAATTCCTCCCTTCCTTTCTGTATTGGAGGCACTATATATTACCTTTTAAAATCATTTTGCCATCATCTCATCTTGTAAATGCTTTGAAGACTACTCCTTGAATACATTTAAATTCATTTTGCCTCCATCAGAGATTTCTTCTTAAATTGTTAGCATCCAATCAAATGATTCAACCAATAAGAGTAAAGGAAATGAATAATTTATACATAAATACCTCTCAATCCCTAGTTCTACAACCAATGAATATTTATTTTGCACCTACTATGTACCATTTTGGGTGTTGGGAATATAAATATAAAAGTAAGACAATGCTCATTGAGGGAAAGGATTGTTCTTTATCTCTTTTTACATTCCCAGCACTTCACACAGTATCTGGCACGTATTATGAGCTTAATAAATACTTCATGAATTGAATTAAAAATCAAGAAGCTTACATTCTTTTAAGGAAGTAGAACAGGTTCACAGATAATTTAATATGAGGTATATGTAACAAATAAGGTAAGTACAAAACAAATAAAAAGTGATGGAAATCATTAATCACTAGGCTAATTAAGAAAGGCTTTTCAGGGAGGTAACATGAAGAAATCTGGGAAGTATCAAGAGGCAGAGGTGAAGTCCAGAAGCATGCTAGCATTTGTCTGTGCATATGAGGGGAGGTAGGGGATAGTAGATTGTCAAGCAGCAGAGAAAGTAAGTCAGCCTGGCTGGAGAAACAGATAGATAAGAAGTAGCAATGGATACTTTAGTCTGATAAGATAGACTGAAACCAGATTTTGAAGGATATAAAATGTCAATTATTCTGAAAAAAAAAGTTTGTATTTGAATTTCTAAGTTAAGAGATTGAAACGAGTTCAGTCTACATTTCAGAATATAAATTTGGCACATGTATTTACGTTGAAAACTGCATTTACATCTATTTTGATATTTACATATACACACAAATGCATGTGTTTCTGTCTACATCCATCTATATTTATGCCTATGTGTATCATCTGTGACGAGGTGATCGTTTGTAGTACTGATGCTTTGCTGATTTAAGAAATGGATTTCTTCATGATATGGGATAATTGATGGGGTCTCTAGTCTAATGGGAAGAATCAATATTCTCCATCTCCCCCAGCTACTTAATGTTCTTTCTTCCACACCCCACTGTATTATGGTGCAGTGATAGGAAGATGAGATTTAAGATGAATAAGATGAAATTCAAGGCTGGTGACAGATTAGATGTGGACAATAGACAAAATTGTTAAATACCTTTAGGCTTTTTGAGCATGAGGTACAATCAAGACAATACTACAACTGACATAAATTTAGAAAAGAGAAAATTTTAGGAAAACGATGAATTCAATTTTCCGCATAATATGTCTCATGTGTGGATAGAATATCCAAGTGGAGATGTCTTACAGACAGCTGTATGAGGGAAATTGGGAAGATAATGAAAAGTCATCCTAGTTAGTATAAAAACTTTATCTTCAAAAATTGATATTTCAAATCATAGTTGGATGAGCAATGAAATAGAGTCAATGTACAACAGAAAATAGAAGAATATATGGGTATTCTACGAAGGTTATGGACTACAATTAATTGAGGAGGGGACAGATGTGCCTGGAAGGTGTGAAGAAAAGGAAGTATAGGGTCAATATCAACTAAGCTTCTCAAGAGAGGACAAACACTCATTAGTATTAGATGAGTCAGAATAATCAAACTAAAGATTAACCAAGGGCTTGAATGAAGAGAGTTCTCAAGGTATTTTGCAGTTTTATGCAAGGTTTAGAACTCTCACATATCTAAGGAAAGAGTGGGTGAGAGAGGGTGGCAATGGGACTGGATAATTATGATGAGAGAGAGACAGAGAGACAGAGAGAGGAGAGAGAGAGAGAGAGAGAGAGAGAGAGAGAGAGAGGAGAGAGAGAGAGAGAGAGAGAGAGAGAGAGAGATGAACTTTTAAGTCAAAAATTATGTCCATAAATTGTTTTTAATTTATTAGGATAGGTATTGAATGTACACATTGCAATTATTCCACACCTTTTTTTAGAGAGAAAACGATGTTTAACTCATGCTATTGTGTGGCTTCTCTAGGCTTTTTACTTAACATTTTATAAATCATATAGTAAGAGATAGTGTGTAAATACTACTTTTAGTGTTTAAAGGTGCTGATTTTGAAATGACATCTTTTAAATGAGTTCTAAAATTCAATAATTAGACCATGTAGCAGTGCTTGAACTGAGAAGATTTTCTAAATGTATTATTCATTGCACTGTTTTCAATGTCTGCAAAGATTTAGTAATCTTAGATTTTTAAAATGGATTATATACAGGAAATTTGATCAATAAGAGAAACTAATCAAATAACTTATTATTCATATTTAGAAAGAACCATATATTACAATCCTATTTATTTTCAGATGTTAAAAATGAACAAAAATATTCTTTCAACCCTTTCATGTATGAATTGAATTTAATGGATATGTTCAATATCATATAAGCCAAGACAGAAAGGAAAATAACTAGGGAAACAGATGACTAGTACACACAATTTATATATAGACATGCATATGTTACATACATATATATGTACACATATATGCATTGAAACAGTACATCTAGCTCTATAAAAATTGTTTTTGTAAACTCCCTCACGTATATATGTATGTCTTTTTTTATCCCAAGCACTTATCATGGTATCTGACACATAATAGATGTTGACTGAATAGTTATAGACGTGATTCAACCTGAGCCACATTCCGGGACTTTCATATGGAGATGCAATTGGCCAAGATATGAGAAGAATTCTGTGGTATAGATGACAGGGATGCAGATACTGTATTTGTGAAGTTGATATTTTGAGGCCAAGTGTAATCAATGCTTACATTTATCACTCTAAAATTTTGTCTTCTTAGATTTAATTCAGTGTTCTAACTTGTCAATATTTTAGTTGTCTTTCTTAACCTCACAATTTGTGGAAAATTTGACAAACATTTCACCTACCTCAAGGGGATATCTGATGTTAATCTAAGGCATTAATAAAGGCTAAATGCCACAGAGGCAAGCATAAATCTATAGGAAGTTCATTCATTTATTCTTTCATATGCTCAATCCACAAACACTCATTGAGTTCACTTTGTGCCAGCAACTGGACATAAACCTTTTTAATCTTACAAAATTAAGTTAAAAAATGTTCCTAGCCTTCAAGAACTTACAATTTATTGTGGGAAGACAGTGTGTATTTGGGATAAATAAATAGAAAATACATAAAATGTCTATACAAAGTAATTAATAGAAGAGAGAACTAGCTAGCATGGAAATAAACCTTTTGTAGAAGTGATACTTGAACTGATTCTTGAAGGAATCCAATAGTTTCTTCTGTTTGAGTTCAAAGCCCTTCATAACCTAGCAGTCCCTCCTCCCCCTGATTCTAGTCTTCGAACACCTTAAATATCCCCATGTACTCTGATCCAGTGAGCCTGGACTCCTGCATTACCAAAGGTGAACTGTTTACATTTCTCCAGGCATTCTCCAAGCCTAGAATGTCAGTACTTATAGACTTGATTCAATCTGAGTCACATCTTTGGACTTTCATGTGCAGATGCAATAGGCCAAGATGTTAGAAGAATTTTGTGGTAGAGATTACGTCTCAGAACCCTGGCTAACTTTCAAATAGTGTAGATCTAATATTAAAATTTAACTCACCTTTTAAAATTAATTAGTATTCTGTAGAGTATCTATCTTTTCTTCTTCATCTTCCCTTTCCTTCCCTTTCTGCCTTCTGCCCCTCCCAGATTAAACCCATCACCTCAGGGCTAACTGAAGCCTTCATCGATACCACCTTAGTCTGTTCTCCCCTCTGAGTAACCCTGAAGAGTAGAGTACCAAACTCCTCCCAAAGAGAGGGGGAGAGACAGACAGACAGAGAGAGAGAGAGAGAGAGAGAGAGAGAGAGAGAGAGAGAGAGACAGAGACAGAGAGACAGTGACAGAGACAGAGAGACAGAGACAGAGAGAGAGAGAGACAGAGAAAGAAAGAGACAGAGAGAGAGACAGAGAGAGAGAGACAGAGAGAGAGACAGAGAAAGAAAGAGACAGAGAGAGACAGAGAGAGACAGAGACAGAGAGAGAGAGACAGAGAAAGAAAGAGACAGAGAGAGAGACAGAGAGAGAGAGACAGAGAGAGAGAGACAGAGAGAGATAGAGAGACAGAGAGAGAGACAGAGAGACAGAGAAAGAAACAGAGAGACAGAGAGAAAACTACATTTGTAGGCTCTTAACAGTGACAGTAATATAATCATTCTATAATCAGTCACCAAAAATTCACCTATCTTTCCTTGCCAAATGAAGTTGTTAGTTAAGTTTGTAAAGGGTTTCTGAAATATTTGTAGACCTATATAGTTTACCTCCCAAGCATCTTATTAAGATCTTTTCTACTTTTTTGAAAAAAAAATTTATTAACAACTTAATGATCCTACTCAACTTTTCTTTTGTCCCAACAACTTTGTAGCCATAACCTACTTCTTTTCCTTTTTATCACTTACATTTTTTGTTTCATCAATTTGCTTTATTTACATTTTTTTTAAATTTTCTTTACCTTGCTATCTACTTACTCTTTAAATCCTTATTAGGACTTTACTCCATAATCTTTCTTCTTTAACCTCCCCTCACAGAGACCAGAAGGACTATCTTGACCAGAAGACTCTCCTGCTTCAAAATTTCCTTAATTTCCCTTAATTTTCTAAATCTATCCAAATGACCTTCATAATTTGCTCCTTTTTTATCTTAAATCTTTCTTCTGTCCCTTCTTCTGAAGAACCTGGAGTGTACTCAAAAGAGTCTAGTCTTTATAGAAAAGTAAATGGACCCTAAACTCAATGAAAGCACTAAGATTTAAAATACATTGAATACAGGACAGGCTTTATTTACCTTAAAAAAAAGTGAAAGATAATGGCATGTGCATCTGTGTCTGTTAACTAAATGGTCACTCTAGTCATTTCCAGTCATGGGCAAAGAGGAGAGTATATGTAGCAGTGAATGTACAGGCTGCACACAATCTACATTTTACCCTAGACAATTACCAGGCACTCTTGGGGAAGGAGGCTGCTAGACCATTCTATCTTCTCTGATGTCAACGAGTTTAGGACCAGGGTGCCTCATCTGGTTTTCCTGAATAATACAATTAAGGAACAGTGCTCAGGAAGGGCCTGTGTCCCTGAATCAGCTTCAGTCATATCTCAAAAGGTCAATTTTGAATACCATGTTGAAAGAAGATTGGACTGGAGCCAAGAGATCTGGAATCTAGTCATTGGTCATTCACTAATTCTAATTTTTTGTTTTTTCCTCTATAACTGAGGGATTTCAGGAGGGTCATCTCTATCATTCCTTCAAATTCTAAATAGTCTATGAAATTTGGTGTCTCTCTGGCTCTTAATCAACTCACTCTCAAATTAGTATAAACTGACTTTTAGATTATAGAGTCATAGCTTTAGGGACATTTGAGGCCATTTTATCTACCCTACATTTTAGATGTTATCATAGTGAGGCACAGAGAAGGTGAAGCAATTGCCAAGGTCACATAGATGATAAATTTCTAAGGCAGAAATTTAATTCAGGTTTTCCTAACTCAAAACCCAGCACTCTGAATATTGTATCACCAAGCTACCTCTGTAGGAATCTACTGTCCCTTTGTTTCAAAAGCAGAGTTCTCAATTGGAATAATGCATTATAGTTCCATACCAGGGTTTTTACTTCATTAAGACTGCCAAAAAAAAAAAAAAGAATCAGACAGCAGTAACATTCACAGCTCTGGGTGGCTATACCAATCTGCTACAGCTGATGTTTGTTTTTACTCCTGTGACTTGTCTGTAGGGCAAAATGGCAACTAGTTTGACTTGCTTCATGGGGTATGTGTGTGTGTGTGTATGTGTGTGTGTGTGTGTGTTTCCAGACAAATCAAATAGCAAAAGAAATCAAATGACAGGAGAATAAATAAAACTGCCATAATTCCTGGTAGCATCTTCCAGAAAGATACACTTCATGTTGCTCACCCACTGGACATAACTGACATGAAAACAATGTTCTTTTTGGGGGACTGGGTGGCAAGGGGAGTTGGAAGAATGTTGTCGTTACAGAACCCACTAAAAATGAATATGAAATTTGGCAACAGGGAGTGGAGGGCTGTTTGTTAGAAAATGGCAGCATGGTTCCTGTTTGACCTTTCCCTTTTTTGCCCTTACAACCCCATGAAGCTTTGGAGGGTAAAGCAACTGGAGTGTACTGGGTACTAGACATATTCAGACTGTGTCAATAATCAGCTTTAGACATTTTCTGTTTTCTCATGTAGTGATCCTGGCTAGAAATGCTCTACTCCTGAAATGCTTGTGCCAAAGTAACTTCATACACCACTGCTTTATATCCCATTCCCCCTATTTTTTCCAACTATTCTGTACTTTACTTCTCATCTATTAGGATATTGGTCTAATAGAAGTTGGAATGTGTGTGTCTGTGCATATGTATGCATGTGTGAATGTTACCTATAAAACAATTTATAGTGTCTGATGCATTGTGAGGAAGTCAACAATTTCCTGTGAATGGTAAGGAAGTATTATCTTTTTATAGCACTTTAAATATCAGTGATGTCAGAGTTCCATTGATATTTTTCCTTTGATTAATAATGATCAAGAGTATATGCCTGTGAAGTGTCTATTCCTTTCTTTTGTTCGGGAAGAATAATAAAATCTCTGTTGCTCCTGGAAAAACCACAGTTATTGACTACATCATAGATCCACTAATAATCCCTCTAACTCACCTGACCCACACTACCTGTCCTGGTCACACCTTTTTTGCATCTCCCCCTTTTAGAATATAAAGTTCTTGAGGGTGTCATTACACTTTTGAATTTGTATATGCGACACCTACATAGTTATGCAAGTTATCTGAGATAATAAGTTATTTTTACCTGATTTCATTTTGTGTCCACAATATTCATATTCTTATACCTGCCACTCGGCTGACTTAGAATACCTGACCATCAGTAGATGAAACCAAGTTGAATAGATTATTCCACCATTAGTTCTCAGTCAATTAAGTTCTAGATTGTGTCCTATGCAAATGGGATTTTTTTTGCTCCCCCCTTTTTTTTATTCTGTGGTATCAGACTGAATATCATTCCAAGGGAACATGTAACTCTTAAAGAGCACACTCGCATGCTCTTGATTGAAATTGAAGATAGAACAAGTGTATTAACTAGGCTCATTGGGCATTCAAGTCAGCAAGGCAATTTTACACCTCCCTGATTGACTTACTGTCTCACTCACCCAAGTGGCTTTCATCACACTTCTCATAGCTCCCTCTGCCCAAACACTTTCAATTAAGAAACTCACCTCATATTTCACTGAAAAAAAAAATGGAAACTATTTGCCAAGAAAGAGTTCTCTGTTCTCCACTCTTTCTCATCTTCCAACACTCAGATGTCTTCTGACACTATCTCCTCCTTCATTCCTGTCTCACATGAAGAGGTGGCCTTGCTCAAGCAAACTCTTCTATGTGCATGACTGATACCATTTTATCCTATTTTCTCCAGAAGATTGCACCCTGTACCACTCCAATTCTCACTTATCATCATTTTCTCCTTGTGGCTATATCCCTGCTGCTTACAAACATAACAATATCTTCCCCATCGTCAAAAAAAAAAAACCAAAAACCAAACTTCATTTGATCCATTCATTCTCTCTAGGCGTTGTTGTATCTCTTTGGTCTTCTGCTGTTGTGGTTTTGTGGTTAAACTCCTTTTTGCTGTTTAAAATTGATTCCTCTACTTTTTCTTTCATTTTCTTCTTAATTCTGTGGAGTCTGGTCCCTGACCTCATCATTCAATAGACACTACTCTCTCCAAAGTTACTGTGATCTCTTAGTTGACAAATCTAATGTGTTTTTCTCCTCTTAATCTTCCTCCTTCTTGAATACTTTTTAGCCCTTGAAGGTGTTAAAAAGCCTTTTCTGAAGGCTTTTTACTAGCCCAAGACATTTACTAGCTCTGTGACCTTAGGTGAATCTTCTGTGAGAATAAAATGAAATAATATTTGTTAAAAAGACAAGTACAATGCTTGCATATAGTAATCTCTTAATAAATGTTTGTTTCTTTCCTTCTCTTTGATCCTTTTTCCTTCTAGGTTTTTTTGTGATACTTCTTTCTGGATTCTCTTTCTACAAATCTGACTACTCCTCAGACTTTTATTGGGGTCACATGCACTAACCAGGGGTTTCTCCTAGAGCCCACTTTTCTCCCTCTGTGCTATTTCACATACTGATATCTATCATCAGCTTTCATGGATTAGGTTATTATCTCCATGCTTATGCTTTTCAAATCTAATTACCCTGCCCTAACCTCTCTTTTAGCCTCCAATCTCACATTTGATTTTCCTATTCTACCTGTTGGAATTTTAAACTAGATATCCCTTACGTATCTTAAAGTCAACATGTCTAACCATAAACCTATAATCTTTTCTAAACCAAATCCTTCCCTCTCCCTGACTACCCTATTACTGTCAAGAATATTATCCAGTTATCCAGGCTCATAACTCACATGATAGCCTTTATTCTCTCTCATCACGGCCCCATCCTCTAATTTGCTACCAACTCTAGATTTTACCTTTAGAACATCTCTTTTACATGCATGCCCTCTTTTCTCCTCAGAACCTCCACCCTTATCACGTGATGCCTTGACTATTCAAATAGCTTTCTTGATGATCTCCCTGCTTCAAGTAGCTTTCCATCCTCTCTTTATTCAATAAAATATAGTGGGTCCCTATCACCTCCAAAAACAAATAAACAAAATGCAAAAAAACAACCACCACAACAAAAAGCAACAACCAGAATCCTACGTTTGACATTCAAAGCCTTTCGTTAACTAGGTGGTTGATACTTTTCCACTTTTCTTACATACTCCATATTTTCACAAGCTGTGCAATGCATTGACACTCTGAAAATTGTCACTGGTTTATCCCAATTTCTGGAATTCCCTTCTTTCTCTGCCTCCTGGTTGCCTTGAAGGCCCAGCTAAAATATGAATGTCTACAAAAAACTTTTGAAGATCATTCTTAATACTTCTGCCCTCCCTGAGGTGATTATTTTCAATTTATTCTGTTTGTATTTTAATTGTACATAATTATTTTCCTGTTGTCTACCTGATTAAACTGTGAGATCTTTGACAAGAGGGACAGTCATTTTTTTTCTTCTTTTTCTTCCCTGAGGGCTTATCACAGAGTCTGGAACATAGTAAAAATTTAATAAGTATGTGTTGACTGAGTTCCAAATCATGTAAAAGAATTGATTCAGCTCAAGTAGCACACAATGCATATTAATCTTTTTATTGTGAAAAGAAGATTTGATTAATAGTATGTAAATAAATTTAATTCTATTACTCTGTCCCAAATAATTATCATACCAATGTAACACAGTGTCTGGCATATAATAGGTATTTAATAAAAGTTTTTCCATTTATTAATTCATTCAATCTTCTCAAATTCCATTAATCAAAAAGAATCATGAAGTTGGAAGATATTTTTGAAAAGGTATTATTCAGGGGCAGCCAGATGTTGTGAGGAATAGAGCATCAGCCCTGGAGCAAGGAGGACCTGAGTTCAAATATGAACCTAGATACTTGCCAGCTATGTAAATTTGAGTGAGTCACTTAACCCCGATCACCTGTTAAAATTACTTAATTTGATAACTGCTTAAAATGTCAAAGATGGATTACTTTGAGAAGGTGTTGGTGTATTTTGTTGTTTTTTTTTACATTTTTTGGGGGAGGGATGATTAGATTTGAAGGAAAGGCCTATTTACAGAAATATATTTTATGACAAGTTCGAGGAACTTAAGATAAATTAATTTAGATAATTCTGTTTATTTGGCATGAGGAATTTAGGATATGAATTATAATAGGAAGAAGTCACTGAAATAAGTTATTTGCCTACACTGATAAGTATAGTAGACAATTTTTAAATATGATTTAGACTTTATCAACATATGTTGACTATCTGAATTTAAAAATATGATTAGGAACTTGGAGATATGATCCCCATGATGCAAAACAGTTTAATTTCAGAAAGTAGTGGATTGACTGCCATAATTTTTCAGTTTTAACATAAATATTGACTTTCATATAGACACAACCAACCATAAGTGCAATGACAAAAAATGAGGAAGAACATTTTGTAGTGGATAGAAAATATTTTATTTTCCAATAATCACTATTTTCCATGAGTGGCTGTTGTGAAGGGTAGATTTTTGAATGAAGAAAAAAATAGCTAGAAAATCAACTTCAGTCTTTCTAGTTAATATTCTAGTTAGTTAGTCATTTGTAGTTCTGTTTTTTTTAAATAAAAAGTTTGCTTTGTTTTGAGATCAATCAGTAAATTAGTTATATTCCAGTTTTCAACTTAATGTTGTGTGCAAGTCCTTACTCTAACTGAAGCCTTACAACAATGCAAAATTAAATGGATGGCATATGTATAGTGACCATGAAAATAAATGTTTAATTACATATTTGAATTTTAAAAATGTATTACTATATTTTGTTTTTACTGCATTCAAATTATTCACTTCATTTTTCCTTTTCCCTTTTCCTCCCATGTGATAAAGAATATTAAAAAAAATAAAAAGAGAAAAATAGTCAAGAATATTGCTAAATATATAAAAATGCTGAAGATATATTCAATATTCCATATCCAGACAAAAGAGTGAGAGAGGATATCTTCTTTTCCTATGTTTTCTTTGGGTTCATGATTATTCTTCATAGTTTAACAATATTCACTTTCAATAATTTTGTGGATGTTATTCTTTCAGTATATATTGTTGTAGTCATTGTATATGTTATTTTCTTGGCTCAGGTCATTTTATTCTGCAAGTGTGCATGTAGCTCTTTCCATCCTTCCATTCTGATATTATTCATGTGTCCCAAATTGTTTAATGTTTTCTTCATCAGTGAACATTTGCCAAAATAAAAATGCTGCTTTCTGGATATTTTCTTATTATGTATGATCTCCTTGGGGTATATACATTGAAGAAGATTAGCAGAGGTAGGAAGAAGGGAAAAGGACAAGGATGAAAGAACATGATCATTTAGTAATTTTATGTGTATAAATCCAAATTACTTTCCAAAAAGGTTTTTACTGTTTCTTAGTTTTGCCAATAATGCATTAGTGTGTTTAACTCTCCTTGACCCAGGTAACACTCTTTCCATCTTTAATTGTCTTTGTCAATTTTCTGGGTATAAAGTAAAACTCCAGGATTATTATGGTGTCTATTCTTCTTTTTTTAAAGAGATTTACCGCATTCTTTCATATGTTTGTTAATAGTTTATAATGCTTTTGAGAACTATTTGTTCATAAATTTAACCACTTAAGAATTGGATAATATTGACAAATATTGCATAGACAATTTTACTTATTTTAAAGAAGGAGGAAAACTATAAAGGATAACAAATTTCTTAGTGGAGCTGCGATTTCAGAGTAGGAGCAGGAACTCGTCTGAACTCTCTCAGATTCCCTTCCAAATTACTTTAAAGTAAGACCTCAAATTGAATTCTGACAGAACCAACCAAATATTAGGTAAAATAATTTTCCAACTCAAGACTACTTGGGAGGTTATAATGACAGGTCTAAGGTGCTGACTTATGTAGAGTGAAATGCTGGCCACAGCACTAGTAAGAGGCTTTGGAGGTAGAGACAAAAGGGGCAGCTATAGCTGTGGGAACTCTCAAATCAAAGACAACAAAGGGATCAGACAACTGATCAGAAAGAGAATACAGGGAACACTTTTCTAGTGTTTGTTTTAGGATCCTGCTGCATTTTCCATTTACTGTCATGGGTTGGAGTCCCAGAGAGAAGAGGGGCACTAGGGTTTGTGACCATAAGTGAGCAGGGAACCCGGTCACAGTTCTAGCTTAAGAAAAGTGTTTGTGGTGATTCCCAAGAGCATAAGGGACCCTGGTCTCAATTCCAAAGCAGAAAGGAACACTAGTGATAGGAGTTTTAGAAGACTAGGGGACCTATTCATTGTTCCAGGCCCAAAAAGAGTAGTAACAATTGTAGCTACAGGGGAACAAGATTCGTTCCTAAAACAAGAGCTCAAGACAAAGAGCAGTGATCACACACATCCTTATATCATACCACCTCAGAAGTACTGAAGAAAAAACCTACAGACCCCCAGTACTAGTTCTGAAAACCACAATGCATAAATCTCTGAGTCTGGGACAATGTCTTCCACCATGAAAACAGAGTCCAACTTTAACATAAAGTTAAAAGTTGTTAAAGTTAAAGATGAAGGAAATTATGACAACAAAGTTAGCAGCTTGTAAAAGAGGAATGAAAACACTGAAGGAAATAACACCTTAAAAAACAGAAGTGACCAAATGGTAAAAGAGACAAAAATTCACCAAAGAAAATAATTCTTTAAAGAATAGAATTGGCCAAATGGAAAAAAAGAGGTATAAAATTTCACTGAAGAAAATAATTCCTTAAAATTGAGATTTGGACAAGTGGATGCTAATGACCCCATGAAACAAAAAACAATAAAACAAAATCAAAGAATGAAAAAAAAAAGAAGAAAATGTGCAGTATCTCTTTGCGGGGAAATGACCTGAAATAGATCAAGGAGAAATAATTTAAGAATTACTGGAATACCTGAAAGTCAATTTTTATAAAGAGCCTAGACATCCTATTTAAAGAAATTTTCAAGGAAAACTTCACTGATACTTTAGAATTGGAGAGGGAAAAGAAATATCTATCACCTCTGGGGATGGATACCAAATGAAACTCCCAAAAACATTATAGCCAAATTCCAGATCTCCCCCCCCTGCCCCAGATTAAGGAGAAAATATTACAAACAACCAGAAAGAAATAATTTAGATATTGTGGACCCACAGTCAGGATCACACAAAATTTAGCAGCTTTCACATTGAAGGAGTAGAATTTTTGGAATTTGATAATCTAGAAGATAAAGGAGCTGGAATTACAACCAAAAACAACTTAAGCAGTAAAACAGCATAAATCTACAGGAGAAAATAGGAATATTTAATTAAATAGAGGACATTCAAGCATTCCTGATACAAAGACCAGAGATGAATAGAGAATTTGACTTTCAAATACAAGACACAAGAGAAGTTTGAAAAGGTAAAGAAAAAAGAGAAATCATAAAGGATTTAGCAAGGTTAAACTGCTGACCTTCCTATGTAAGGAGATATTCATTGTAATTCCTAAGAATTTATCATTATTTATGCAATTAGAAAGGGTATGCCTACATAGAGGTAATGAGTTTGAGTTGACTATAATGGAATGATTTAAAAAATAAAATTATGGGGTGAGAGAGATACCTTGGAAGAAGGGGATGGTGGAGTAAGAATAGGGGAGAGTATTTCACATAAAAAAGCATGAAGAGAAATTTTAAAGTGTAGTGGAAGATGGGTGTGGCAGACAATACTTGAACAATACTCATCAAACTTTGCTCAAAAAGGGAATAACACAAGTACTCATTTGAATATAGAAATCTATCTTACCCTCCTGGGAAGCAGAAAGGAAAATGAGGAAAAAAATTGGAGGCCTGAAAGAGGAGAGAATTAAGGTAAGCAGTGGTCAAAAGCAAAATGCACTTTTAAGGAGGGACAGGGTGAAAAAATAGAGAGAGGGACAAATGGGGGGAAAATAGGAGGGAGGGCAATACATAGTCATCATAACTGAATCCAAATGAGATGGACTCACCTATAAAATGGAAGCACATAGTATATTGGATTAAAACCTAGAATCTAACATTATATTCTTTACAAGAAGCACACTTGAAACAGAGAAACAGAGTAAACATAAAGATTTTCCATTTTACGATAGTAACTTTTTTATCGTGTTTTTTTTTTGTTTGTTTGCTCATTTTTCCAAACTTTTTCTTCTTTTGGAACTTTACGCTAGTGTTGGACTTTGTTTCCATTATGAGGATGGAGGCATTCTCTCTTAAGTTGTAGGATTTTTCACTGTTTTTAAAGCTGGTTCTGATGTTTTGGAAGTTTTCAGTGTTCCCAAGGTGATGTGATCACCTCTGACTTGAGAAATTCTGAAATTGCAGCTGCTTCCATCACCACAACCCAGTTCCATTACTGATGTTTCATCCACATGGGCTCTGGGTCAGTCTTCTCCCCCATGTCATAGATCTCTCTTTCTAACTGCTTAATGTTGTTTTAGCCTTGAAGAATGCCTCACTTTGACCTTTTGTTGGCTCTGCCACTAAAGAATTGTCTTTGAGGCATTGTTTTAAAGTTTTTTGGAGGAGAATGTTGATAAATCTTGTCTGACTACTTCTCTACTTCACCATATTTCATAGTTGGCTGTTATTGTATCAAGTCCTGCCATTTAAGTATGTTGGCATTATGGAGAGAAAGAAAATCTCGTTTTTCTTCTTTCCCTGACTATACCATCAGGCCATTGTTTCCACAGAGTCACCTACTACACTGGTAATTCAGTTCAACTGATTACACACACACACACACACACACACACACACACACACACACACACACACACACACACACTTATGTACATGTATTTTGTTTTAGAAAGTGAATAGGTTGTCATTTGAACTGGTTCACATGGTTTATCTAGCATCCATCTCTATTTTTCTACAACATTTTTGTTTATTGTTATCTATAGTACATATATACTTTGACCTATCAGAAAAAGCCCCAATGCCATTAAAAAGTGAGGGAGAGAAGGAAAGGAAGAGAAAGAGAGGGAAAGATGGAGGGAGGGAGGAAAGGAAGAGAGTGAGCAATAGTGAGACAGAGAGAGAGAGAGAGAGAGAGAGAGAGAGAGAGAGAGAGAGAGAGAGAGAGAGAGAGAGAGAGAGAGAGAGAGAGAGAGAGAGAGAGAGAGAGAGAGAGAGAGAGAGTATCAAATACCAAGAACTTTTTGTTTCAGTTGTATGTTTTAGGAAAGTACTGGAAACAAAAATGAGTTCCCATAAATTGCAAAATGGTTAAACAAATTACACAGATGAATGTCATATTGTGGAGATCAAATAAAATAATGTTTTAATATTTTATGACCATAAATTCTATATAATTTTACTCTTTTAAAATAATGATGAAGTTAGAAAAGGAATTTAAATTTCCTTCCAACTTCAAATTGGACTGAATTAATTATATCAGGTTAATTTAAGTCAGTGACTGAATGCTTATTACTTAACTCTTCCTTGAAGATATTATCTTCAAGAAACATGTAAAGATTCTTAAATATTTTTGTGTCTCTTGTCTATTCTGTCTTCACACACTGCCAGTATTTTTCCAATGCTCCCGAAACCATGTCACTCACCTGCTCAAAAATCTTCAGAGGATCTCTATTGTCTATGGGATAAATTACAAGCTGGGAATGCAGAACAATGTACAATCTGACTTCATCTATTGTTTTGATGTCATTTCACACTATTTTGGATTTTAAATTACAATAAAATTAAACTTGATGTTTACTGGAATAATTATATGTTATTGTGAATCCCTGACTTCATATACAAACCTCTATGCCTATGATGCATTCCTATCTCATTTCTATTTTAATGATCTCTCCCTTAAAGGCCCAGCTTAGTTGTTACCTCTGCCATCAAGTCTTCCCCAGTTCTACCTACTAAATTGAAAGCAATATCTTCATATGTTTTCTTAGACCACTCTACTTTTTTTTGCTTCTATAACCTTCGACCTTGAATGCTCCTTTTTTGTGTATTTATCTAACCCAGGGATGGGGAACTTATTCCTATGAGGTCACATGTGACCCTCTAGGTCCTCCAGTATGGCCCTTTGACCGAAGAATCCAAGCTTCACAGAACAAATCCCCTTAATGAAATATTTATTCTGTAAAGCTTGCACTCAGTCCAAAGGCCACACCAGGAGCCTGTAAGGCCACAGCTTCTCCACCACTGGCCTAATCCACTAATAAACTGTATGCTATTTGAAGTGAAGGAAAATTTGTTTTTCATTTTTGTATCATCAACTCTAAAACAATGCCTAAAACACAGAAGGGAATTAATAAATGTTTGTTAAATTGAATGTGGTCTAAAATATAATAACTCCAAATATTTAATGTTTTACTGCATATTTCGAATATAGCCTTTCTTTTCATAACTATTCCTAATCATGTAACCCATTCATTTCACCAAATCTCAGTACACCTCTGTTGCATTTACCTTTTTGCATTAATTGCTCTAGTTCATTTTATCACCTATTCTTCATGTATTTGGGTATAGCTATGTAGGCTATCAATTTGCAGCTAGCCCTTTTCTAATATTGTTTCCTTTGAATTACCACTCATATCTGCTTATATTCTTATCTTGTACTAACTGCTCTCAATTCTCTCTTCAAGGTATATTGGGCAATTTTCTACAAGCATAATTTTTAGATTAAAACTATTAATTGAATATGTACATTTTAAGGAAATGTACATTTTATGTGGCTCTTGGTTAAATACTTTCTACTTTTGCCCTAGAGTTTATCATTACTATATTTTACAAGAGAATTCAGAAATTGGACCAGATTTTCACCTCTCAATTCACCATTCTCTTCTGAAGCCTTTACCCACACTCAGGGGACATATATAAAAGATACAATAAAGGTGGAATTGATAGGCCTTAAAAGTTTGGATATGGAGGGGTGATAGCGAATGATGAGTCAAGGATGACACCTACATTGCAAGTTTGTGTGACTCAAGAGTAACAGGGAGGTTAGGAAAAGGTGAGAGGTTAGGGGGAACAATAATTAATTTTGTTTGGACATGTGTAGTTTAGGATGTCTACAGGGCGTTGAGAAACCCAACAGACAGTTGGAGATCTCAGCAGAGAGTTTAAAGCTAGATAAGTTGATCTGAGAATCATTATCATAGAGATGATAATTGAGCCCCAGAGAACTTATAAGATCATCAAATGAAATAGAATATAAAAAATGAGAATAGGATGTTGCATTGAACCTCAAGAGCCCTCCATGGTTAATGAGAGTGACCTGGATGAAAATATGATGAAGAAAAAAAAGACAGAAGAAATGGCTGGATAGGTAGAATGAGAAGCAGAGGATAGTAGTGTCATGAAAAACAAAAAAAAGGACTCATGATGGAAAATGCCATCCAGAGATAGAACTATAGAGTCAGAATACAGAGTGAAGTGGACTATTTTTTATTGCTTTGTTTTGTTTTAATTTGTTTTTTTTTTCTTTCTCATGGTTTCTCCCCTTCATTATAATTCTTCTGTGCAACATGACTAATGTGAAAATGTATTGAATAGGAATGTATGTGAAGAGCCTATATCAAACTGTATGTCATTTTGGGGAGGGAGGAAGGGGAAAAATTGGAAACTTAGGGAAATGAATGATGAAAACTAAAAATAAATTAATTAATAAATTGAAAAAAACTGAAAGGAAGAAAGTATTAAGAAGAATTGGCCATCTTAAAGGCAACAGATAGATAAATAAGGATTAGAACAGAGAAAAAGTCATTAGATTTGCCTTTAGCGAGAGCAACTTAGGTTGAATGATGGGATCAGAAACCAGACTTTAGTAGAGGGTTGAGAAGAGAGTTAAAGGAAAAGAAATGGAAAGACTTTGAAACTTGGATCATGAAAGCATCTAGACAAATATGAAGGAAGTGGGAGGTGTGGAATGGGGCCAATGCTAAAGGCCTAGGCTACTTGAGGGGGAATATTGATAAGAGAGATCACCCCGCCACAAGATAGCTTAGGGTCAGGAAATCAGATGCCTTTCCCAACTACCAAACATAACCCAGAATTTCGTGGTCTATGACAATATTTTGAATGAATGATGGAAGCACAACATTAATAAATACACAAGAAAAATATTTGTTATTGCCTTACTATGTGAAACCTACTGTGCTAAGTTCTGGGAATACAAATGAGACCATCCCTTCTCTTAAGCTTACATTCTAACTGGCAGAAACCACATAGATGAAAGTGTTGGTTAGGGTAATATATTTTGTTCCGTGAAGTCATAGGTATGGTGAGTCGAGCCACATGCTTTATATTCTTTATGGATAGAATGGAAGTATTTATTTGTTTTAATGAGACAGAGATTGAAATTGTGAGTTTCTGTCATTTCATTCTTTAAGGCTAACCTTTAAAGGCATCTTAAACTTAGTCCATAGAGGAACTCGCTATATTTTCTCCAAAAAAAACCACCCTTCTTCCTAACTTTTTTTCTTGTGTAGACAGTAATTTCAGCCATCTACGTTTGCATTCTCGAAGTCTTCCCAATTCTTTATTCTCTCTCATTTCTCAAATCCAATTATTTGCTTTCTTATTTTTTCTATCTACACAGCATCTCTCAAATATGCATCCTCTCCACTCAACCATCAGCCTAGTTTAAGTCCTCATCATCTGTCTTCTGTACTGTTGAAATAGCTTCCAATTTGGTCTCCTTGTCTCAATGGTTTATAATCAATCAAAAGAGGAAGAAAAAGGCAAAAAAAAGGAAGGAGCAGCCAGACCAATAGCATGAAAACCGAAAGAAAGAAATGTAATAAAAATTCAAAGAGGAGAGAGTATATGAGAGGAAGGAGTAATCAAAAATACCAAATGTTGTAGAGGGGTCAAGAGTTATGAGGATTCTATGTCATTTTTGGCAAAATTATTTGACATTACATGAATGAAGAAAAGTGGAGTTGTGGTCATGGATTTGGTAAGAATCAGCATGGAGTCACTGAAAGCAGATTCACTGACAGTAGACAACTTTTAAAGAATTTCAACTGGAACAGGGGAGTCTAGAGAAGGGACTCTAGTCAACTAGTTGGATCCAATGTAAGAAACAGGAGAAAGCTTTCTTATTTTTATTTATTAATTTTTTTAGAATTGCAGCCATATATACAATATATACTTATTGGTCAATGGGAAAGATCCAAAGTTGGGATAAAGATTGAAGGTCCATGAGAAGAGGGATGAATTCTGGAGAAGGAAAAAAAGGGAAGTAGGACAAGCTGTACAGGTAGATAGATTAGCCTTAGCCAGGGTGGAGGATATATCTTTTGCTGAGACAAGAAGAATGAGGAAGAAAGTGGATAATGGTGTTGGGAATTTTGAGGGTTAGGGAAACAAATTTGAGAGGATCCTTGGCAAATGCCTTCAGTATTTTCAGTGAAGTAAGAGGCGATGACACCTGCTATAAACGTGAGGAATTAAGGAAAGGAGAAACTGTTTGGAGCTTTCACTGTAAAGAATGAGATGGGTAATAGGACCTGCTAAGTAGCAGTGAGAGTTCATCCAAGTTTACACATCATAAATTTATCTTTAAACATTTTTCTAAAATAGATAGCAGGATATGTAAATACATTTTCTGGTTGAAAAATTTTAGCTACAATGTTTTTTCCTACCATCATTATTATCAGAGCATTTTATAACCCAACTAAATTATGCCTTGAAGGATCACACTTAAGAATATATATTTTTATATATAAATATATTTTTAAAGTCCAAATTAGACTTACATAAAACTGAAGAGATTAGCACAGTGTAAATCAAATGTCCCTGTGTGTTTTTGACAGTTCTGTTAACACCAGCATTTTCTTATGTGATGACACATTGTGAAACTGATCACTAGTGGCTAGCATGTTTTTTGGGTAGAATGGTACAAAACAGGGGAAAAGCTTTTTTTTCAATAAACAATGGACAGGGACTTGACTCTTAACTTTGTTTCTCAGTCTTTCTATCCCAGAAGTTTTGGAATTATTGTTTGGCAGCTCACTATGGTTTACCAATTTAGACATGGCCATGATAAATGCAATTAAAATAAAATATAAAATCCTTGAGACCAAGGGCTGCGAAATTTTTCTTGTCATATTTCTAGAAAATAACTCAGTATTTGGCACAAAAATGTTTCTTAAATTGAATTAGATGGTAGCATAGTGTAGAGAAAAAAAACCTATCCAACCTGGAGCTGAGGGATGTCAATTGAAATTCTATATCTGCTAGTTATCCCTTGCATGACTTTAAAGAAATTACCTTACGTCTCAATGCCCATGTTTCCTCATCTTCAAAATAAGAGGATTAAAATAAATGATATCTAAGGTCACTTTGAGTTACAATATTCTATATGTTCAAATTATTTGGTAAGGCATGGGGTTGGGGGGAGAGAGATGTAGAAAGAAATGAAAACTTATCCACTTTCCTTACTTTCAGCCAAAAAAATAATGTAGGTGCAGGCAAGGGAGGACAACTGGACACATGGCTAGAATGAAGAGGTGACTTTTTGTGACCAACAAGTCAAAACCTTCTTCATTTTCTGATTATCTGTTCCTTTAAAAGGAGTAGCATCCTCAGTGACTCCCTCAAGCAGCATGGGATTTGAAAGGCAGGAGGTGTGAATTTGCCTCCAAACTTAGAGGAAGCTCAGTAGAAGTGGTTGAGCCTCTAGGAATATGGATGACTTATGACTGGATATTTTCTCTAACTTTTTAAGTTCTCCTTAATTCTAGTGGCTTCTACATTAATTAATTTCATTTATCCTAAATACAGCTTGTTTGTACATATTCATTTGTTTGATATTTCATTTATTAGTTTGTGAACCCCTTGAAGGCAGAGACTGTCTTTTGCCTTTCTTTGCATCCCAGATCATAGTACAATGTATATAGTAGGAACTTAATAAATGCTTATTGAAGGACGGATCTTATGTTTTCATATTACCCCTTTTATGAATATAATTCTACACACTCCTCTAATAATGATAGCTAATATATTGTACACATATAATATGTAACATATAGCATTTTACAGGTATATAATAACTAATAATTTGGCTATCCTTTACAAGGACAAAACAGCAAAAAATCAGCAAAACGAACCAACACACTGAACAAATCTCAAAGTATTTGCAGTGTTCCATATTGTCTTCCACTTCTCCAAAGAAGAATGGATTTGCACTACTTCAGAGATAAATATTTTCATTCAAATTAAATAGCATTCAACTTATATATTGGTTTATAATAGAATCCCTGCTCCAGATGTAACCATTGTAAAATATTAAAGGAATTTTATTCTTTTTATCCCTTTAAAAATATTTTATGAAAATTCAAAAATAAAGAAAAGCATCCTCAAAGATATAAGAGTACTATAAATTAAATATGAGTGAATTACAATGGGTTTGTCTTCACATTTATGTGTTCAGATGAACAAAAATAATACTGAACTAGAGGAGAATTATTTGATTATCCTTTGCCCTGTATAAAATTAACATTGCTTCATTTTTCCAATGATGTTACTTAATAACATTTTCCCTAAATACTCCAGTTATTGGAATATATGTAAAAGTAAGAATCTTAGGTCATGATTCTTTTGCAAGAGAATTTGAAACTGCTTTTTGCTATTTAGCCACTTTATGTTATGCATGTATATTTATTTTTATAAAGACACACATATCATGTGCAAACAAAAAGCGAACATTTACAATCGCTATCTGCTACTAAAATGACATTCAGATGACCAGATTCGACGTAGAGAATTGCAGTGCTAACACAAAGTCTATCATCATGGATTTAATCTTATCCTGCATAATAACGATCAGGATTTGCATTAATGGATAAACTTTAACAACATGAACTTCAAAAGAGATGTTCCTGAATGATGATGAAAGAATGAGAGTTGGGAAATTGCAATGAAGAGTGAGGAGTCTTTTTAATCACTCATCACAACCAGTCCATTGGGAATATGAGAGGAAAATGTAGTCTGTGGTAGAAAGGATTTCCAGGGAAGCATTGTAGTCAGAAGTTAGGAATGAGAAAATGAAAGGTAGTTTATTAATGATGGCTGTTCATGAGGAGACAGCAGGAATTGTTGCTTATTCTACGATGTGACATTTGGGTCTCAAGTCTGAGGTAAATAAGAATAATTGACTAAACATAGACTGAGGATGTTTGGGATGAGGGATGCCATTACATACCAGATACAATTAGGTTCTCTGATTGCATGTCCAATATTTCCTTTCACCGTATCTTGCCATGTCTGTATATTGTGATTTTCAAATGGAACAAAATAATTACTGAAACTGTATATCTATGAACTTGATGTTGATATTGGACAAAAATATAGGACTATTTATTATACAGATAGGCAGTAAATACAGAAATGTAAATGATTATGGCTAGATTCTAGAACGGCTTCATTGAGAAGTCATGCCAAAGTACTCATATTTGCTTTCTCAACATAATTACTCAATTGGTAGCTAAGGAAAACATTATAGATGAGAGATTTTGCAGAGATAAAATTTTAATGCTTAGTAACTGATTGGATATGATAGGTGAGGAAAAATGAGTTTTTAAAGATCAAGTTAGAATGCTTGGCTTCTATTAACATCCCTTCAACTTGCTACACAGGTGAATTTGTTCTTCAGTTTTCCAAAACCAAACAGTTTCTTCAACTATAAAATTAATGGGTTGGGGGATGGAGATTCCAAAGGTCTCTTTTAGCTCTAAAAAGATGACCTACATACATGGCAGCTTTAGATTTCATCATTGTATTTGACAATTTTTAATTAAATCTTCATGGATGAATTGAAGAAATATTGGCAAGATGATAATGCAACTGAGTGGCTACATAGCTGGATAAATAACTATATTTAAAAAGTGTAGATGAAAGAGTCCATTTTAACCTAGTGGAGTATAAAGAGCTCTGCCCTTGGTCCTGTTTTGTTCAATAATTTCATCATTGTCTTAAGGATATAGACTTAGGGAATCCCAACCTTGAAAGGAACTTCAATGACTATCTAGTCGAACCCCTACCTGAAAAAGAAGCTGCTAGACAACATGTCCATATCATCATCCAATCTCAACTAGAAAGTATAGCCTTTGATGGGAAAGTCATTAATCCTTAAATGTTTGATTTAATTAAATAAAACTTTAAGTATAGAACATTTTGCTAGGTGTTGGATGAGAGAAAAATAATTAGGTAAGAGATATTCCCTACTCTCTTAGTAACTGGATTTTAATAGAGAAAATTAGAAAATATTACGAAAGAAAGGAAATAGTTGAACAGATCAATTGAGGGAGTGGTTACAGTGTAAAAGGAGCACCTTTTCCTAATATTTTGCACATTGATACTAATCAAAGACCAACACCCCCAGTCTTTTTGGCTTTTCAAACCCTTGCCCTCATTTTTTCATTTCTAGTTGAGCTAAAAAAAATCTCCACAATAATAACAATTTATCCCCTCAGAATGCACTTAGTATTTGTTTTGTAATTTTCTGATATGCTTAGTGTATTGTATCTATATTAGGGATTCACTCCCTTCTTAGACTGTAATCTCTTCGACAACAGGGACTGTGTCTTTTCTAAACTTAGCCGTTCCCCAACCTCATGCATCGTGTTCTACAAATCACAGGCATTTAATACATTTTGCTATTGGTTGGCTATATCCTAACACCTCTAGCATCTTTGCTTACTTGAGAAATTTCTTTCTCTCTTCCACATCAGTGATGATTAAGGAATGAAGTTTTCACAGCTCTATCTCGTCAGTTCTTGGATGGTGAACTTATGTTTTTATAAAAGCATCTTCTAATACTGCTTCCACAGAAACTGTTCCAAGACTATGGGCTTGACATTTTTTTAGATGTAGCATGTAGGGATCATTTCCCCCCTTTATAAATAGAGATCTGCTGGAAACTAAAATTTTTCATTGCTAAATATTATAAATTCACCAAGAAAGATCAAAATTTTATTGGAGACTAAATGTACTAGAGCAAATTATTCAATATTCAGAATAGTTCTCATGGTCTTTACTTTTAGGGCATTACAGTGACAGAAGAAATTAAAATTCTCATCATTTAGCCCAGTATTATCCAAATAAAAGCTAATATAATATCCCACTGGAAATTCAGGTTGACTTAGGAAATGTTGACAGAATCCATTAATTAGGTGGTTAATATATTAGTGCCACTTTGACAAAGGATCATTAACATAGATTGTTTTATGGTAGAAAACGATTTAATCTGCAAACTAAAATATTATATGGAGCCTTTTAAATTATGGGTCACTTTTTATAAAGATATTTTGGTACATTTTATAAAATGATATATTTGGCAGTAAGGATGACCTCAGTTTAGATCCTGCCTCTGATACTTAAGATTTATATACATAATTTACAAAAGCATATTAATTAACCAGTCCAAGGCTGAGTTGCTTTTTCTATGAGGAGAAGATGATTCCTGAAAATCATGAAAATCAAATGAAATAATGTTTGTAAAGCACTTTGCAGATCTTAGAGCCAGAAGAATCAACAGTTATGGTTGTTGATTTTAAAGTAATTGTTACTATTCTGCTTTCCCCTATACAATTCTTTCCCTTGTTCCATCTCCATTCCCCACCCCCCACAGGTATTCAGTGTTATCATGTTGTAAATTGAATCATGTTGCCCTGGCTTGGCTTGGCTTGGTGGCAAACACTTTGATAACTTTCACTCTAACATGGTGGTGTATTGGTTAACACTTTCCAAGATTATATTCCTTTTAAAAGAGAAGCACCTTAATACAAGGAATGAAATGCTGATAGTGATGGCTTATGCATCTATTTGGTAAATATTTGAGAGAGAAGTTGACTTACATGCCTGACAATTCTGCCTATGTACAAGACCACTTCCTAAAGTTAACTTCCCTCTTCATTTTACCATCAGTGGCTACAGTGGTTCACAGCAGTCTCTGTATTGCATTCTAGGCATTCAAATTTCACCAAGAAGCTTTTTTTGTATATTAAAAAAATATGCAGATCTAATTGAATTGGTGCGATTTACATTTGAGGGTATAGACCTGCAGACCGTAAAAATGAAATATTGGTGCATGTAACTCATAAAGTAAAGTTATTTAAATGGTCAAATGGCAATTCTGGAAATAGTATGATTAGGCTTTTGTCATTCTCCAAACCTGGGTCCTCTCAAAAGACACCATCAGGCAAGTATCTATAATGAATACTGTAATAAAAGTCAGGTTAATTCTCCTTCAATTCCCCTTAGTTTTGCAGGTGTTACTAACTGAAAGGTTTTTGTGTTTAGGTTATAATTGTATGGATCCATCAGATCTTTTATTTTCTCTCTAATGGTAGAAATTCAAAAGATACAAGGAGAAAAAAGAAATAGAGAAATAACTGTAATTGTCTTTTTGTTTACTTTTACTTCTTTTACATGAAACAAATCTGTCCTTTTTGGGGAGAAACATAATTTCAAACTAAAAATTCCTTCTCCACCCAACAATCTTTGCCTTATCAGGAAGTAGGTAAGAGCTATTGCAAAATATAAAACAACAACCATGCTTCAATTGATAATGTTAACCCATTGTAGTTTAATTAAGAGAAAGGATAAGGTAGTATAGGATGGGATGGGAGGGGATGGGATGGGAGGGAAGGGGAGGGGATGGGTTGGGATGGGAGGGGATGGGATGGGAGGGGATGGGAGGGGAGGGGATGGGAGGGGATGGGATGAGATGGGAGGGGATGGAAGGGGAGGAGAGGAGATGGGATGGGAGGGGATGGGAGGGGAGGGGAGGGGATGGGTTGGGATGGGAGGGGATGGGATGGGAGGGGATGGGAGGGGAGGGGATGGGATGGGATGGGAGGGGATGGGATGAGATGGGAGGGGAGGGGATGGAAGGGGATGACATGGGATGGGAGGGGAGGGGATGGAGGGGAGGGGAGGGGATGGGATGGGACAGGCCAGGATAAGAGATGATAGATAGAATAGCATAGAATATAATGGAAAACAGCACACTTTTATGAAGTGTCTACTATATTGCATATACTATATTACAAACTTAGTGTTGAAACAATCTATAAATATTCACCTTTGTATTTTTTCTATTTATTTCTTTTTTTAGTTTTTTTATTATGAATCTTACAATATCCAGTAAACACAAACATTTCAGCATACAGAGAACCAGAAAGAGTAGCGAACCATGAACTTCAGTGAACTTCTGTTACCTATCAGATATTTAAGTATATACCAAATTTAATAGCATAGTGTCCAAATTGCTCTATTCTGCACTTTAATTTTCTTCTATAAATTATAATGATGTATTGATTATATTTTTTTTGCATTTTTTCATTACCCACTAACTCATGTCCTTCACCATCTATATCCTGTAATAGAAAGCCCCTGATATAACAAATATGTAATTATGAAAAATATCAACATATATATGGAATTGCATTCTTTCTCTTTCTAAGAGACAGATGATGTCATGAATATAGAACTGTACTTGGAGTTGGAAAGCTGGAGTTCAAATTCTATTTACTGGATACTTGCTAACTGCATTATCTTTTCCAAATAACTTCAGTTCTCTGTGTCTCAGGTACCTAATTTGTAAAATTGGTTAGTGTTATAAATGACTTAGGGTATCAAATGGGGCAACATATATAAAGCACATTGTAAACCTCAGATTACTATATAAATACAAGCTATTATTACCATTATTATTCAATTTTACCTGATTAACAAACATTTGATATCATTCAAATTCACTGAATTTTAATGGTCTTTTGTCTTTCAATATTTGAACAGTAGAAAAGAATCAAACTATCTTATTGAAAGCTCTTTCTGACCTTTGGTAAATTGCATAGGCTTCCAATCTTAGTTCTGGTTTAGAGGTTTGGATCCTCGGAAGAAGAGGGGTTATTGATTTCACTAAAGTTGTAAGTTTTTTAAAATGTTCATAAAATCCCTTTGAGAACTAGGATGACAAACCACAGAAATTAAAAATTATTCATGTGATGGAAATCTCATAAAGTGATCAGGTAATAGATCTTCATTAGAGCTGAAATGAACCTTTGACTAAGTGAAAGACTCATTATCCATCTGTATTACCAGATATTGAAAATCCTTATTTTTTTGTACCTTTCCACTTTGAAAGAAATATACAGCTTAGAATTTTAAGACAGGCCTGCTTGAAAGGTTTTATATTGATGTCAGTAGTCAAGTTGGGCTTCTTAACATTTTCTAGTAGTTCTTATGTTGCAAACTTAGAATTTTGTAGAGTACTATAATTCACAGACTATAACAAAAAGAAAAAAAGTATCTAGATGTTGACACAAGAAAAGAAGTACAGATTTCTGAAGTAAAGCCATGAAAGTTAGGAAATTCAATTTAAGGCTCAATATAAGTATGTGTCTTCTACCACCTTATCAAAATGAAGCACCGTCTTTAGGATTATTTCGTATCCCATTGTTACATGGCACAAAAGAAAATATGTTATTATAGCTTTCGTTCTTATCTTTGAGTTTCATTCCTCTACTTGGGTTTGGGTCACAACCCTAACATACTTTCATTGTATTACCTCAGAAGGAGAAAGGCACTATAAATCAAGAAAGAAATAAAATGCTCCGATAATGGCTTCCTTGGTCAAATGGAAAGGCTTACTGAGAAAGGTAAACTGTTCTAGGCACCTGTCTTTTTTGAAAAGTTTCTGTTATGTTCTTCTTTAGACCTTAATGCAAGAATTTTTGAGCTTTTCCACCTTGGTTCAATATGCTAGAATGAAAGGAGCTATTCTTTCTCTTGCTGGACATTTTACATGGCAATTTCTGACATTTATTTATGTACTCTATATTGCATCCTTTGTATTTATGTGTTGTTTTGGAGGTCTAGATTTATTATATTGTGAATCAATTCAAACTTATACTCTGAAGAAATAATATTTCTCACTATATACCATTTTAACCAAAATATTTGGAATGAATATGAAAGTTAATGCTAAAAAAATAAGTGAAATCAAACTCCATTCAATTGTATAGCAGATATGTCTACTTTCATTTTATATGAAAGAAAAGCTCATTCTGCAAGGAGCCAACTAGTGATGTCACCTTCTTTTAACCTCCCCCACCCCAAGTATTTTGTTTCCTTATTGCTTGAGTTTTATGAGAACTTTGTGTTTGCTTTGAATTTGCTTTATTTTGGACATGATTATATTTAACAATCGTGTTTGATATACAGTGTGATGGAATACTAATAAATGGAAGATCATTGTCCATGATATAATATTAACTAGGAGAAAGTCTGGATTTCTGATTCCATTGATTTAGGGAGCACTTAGATAACTCCTTATATCAGTGTAGGTTGACAGCTTCTCTGCAACTTAAAGTTTTAGAATGCTGCCTAGAACACTGAGAGTTTTAGCATGTCATGTTGGATATTTTAAGCAAAATGGTAAACTGAAGCAGATCTCTGTGCAACATAACATTTATAAGCAGGGTCATGCTACCTGTCAATAAATAGGTCAATGATTTTATCCATTTATCCAAAGGCCCTGAGTGTAGGGACAGTTCCTGTTTTATAGGTTTTGGGGAATACAGAGCAAAGAACAGAATAGGTGACATCATAGAGTTGATGGCAACAAGATTGGTTAAAAAGCTGAGGCACAAAGAACAACATGATTGGTTGGAAATTTGGCAATGTGGGTTAACAATAAACATTCTTTTTCTGTCATGAGACTAAGAAGTGCTCATTGTTTGAGCCCAAGTGTGAGATAGCAGCATAAACTTTTGGACAGCAACCCAGACATCCTTGAAGATGGTTTGTCAGCGTAAAGATGTCAGACCTGACTCCCTTTTTTTTCACATGCATTCTCCTAGGTCACTTATATTTCTTGAGCAAGAGAGCTGCATTTTTAAACTTAACCTGTTATAAACCAGGTGAAAAATGAATTAAATTCAGTGACAAAGAAGCATGACTTAAGCAGTAACAGGACAAAATTAATTAGTTGTAAATAGAATCAATGAAAAAATGATACAGGATCAAGCTTAATCTTTTCAAGTGTCTTGTTTGCTTGACTTGTCCAGGGTCACACAGTCAGTATGCATCAGAGGTAGTTCTTGAAGCCAGAACTTGATGGCTTCAAAGCTGTTACACCATGCTGCCTATGATAGATAATAATGAAATTGTGGTAAGAGAAAATGTTTGCTCACATGAAGTGAAGTGAATTCCAGTGAAACTCCAACATATGGACTTTGGATAGAATGTGACTGAATAATGTTTACAGGTCCACAATAAATCTATGCATACTCTATGATATTTCCAATATAATGAGATAAAGCATTAACTTATTACTCCATCATATGAGGAGACCTGGGAAAACTCAGGCAGGGGTAAGGTCAAGAGATTTATGTCTTTTTTAGCTTATTGAAACAGCTGATCAGAACGTAGGTATAAATTAGAATGTGTTAGAAATCTCTACATGAGTAATCTTTACAATTATTTTGTTTTTCACTTATTGAATGATATAAAATGCTAAGCAGAAATCAGCAGTCTCATGGTCCATTTCTGCTAGTGTAGAAGTGGCAACTTCACTGCATAGCTCTCCTAATTTTGAGTCTTAGATTTCCAATCTGAGGCCCTAGATATCAAAGTTGGGTGGTGACAAACAAGTTATTTTCCTAAATATGGGTAAAACTATTGTCCCCCTAATTGGAAAAGGCTTTTATGCCTCCAAAGGAACAAATAATACATAGATGAGGTTTTGTTTTTTATTTGAGACTAATTTGATACACAAGGACTCACAATATGGTAAAAAATATTATTATGATAGAGGATTCCCAACTGATTCACAAGCTGATATGTTTCCCAGTTTTACGGTATTTCTAAGTGGGTGGATGACAGACTGGGGTAGAGTCTAAGGTTTTGCGGGATAAAAAACCTACAAAGCAAGAAATATAAAAATTTTGGTACCTGGAACTTGGAGATGAGTTAATCCCTGGGAAATCAAAACTTAAGAAGAAATCTAAAACATAAATATTAGCATATGGCTATAAAAGAGGTAATTGATTGGAGTTTTTAACAACTCCTGTTCTGCTGTCACTTAGGAAACAACACTGAAATGTGAGATATTTGTGGTGCTTTGACCAAATTATATTTAGATTATGAGTCACCTAGGGATGTCATGAGTCATCTAGTCCAAATCCTTCACTTTGCACACAAGAGCATGAGACCCACGGAGGTTGTAACTTGTCCAAGGTTGCGATGATATCAACCAGCAGAGAGGATTTGAACCCAGGTCTTTTGACAACAGACTCCTGTTACCTACTCCATTTATTCAGATTCCCTGGCTAAATGGAATTCTTTTTAAAACAACTTAATTTTGAGAAGATGTTTGGAGACCAAAAATTTCTAAGTACTAGAAAGCATATATTTTATTTTCAAATTTATAATAAATAATCAATTTGATTTAATCGTGGAGTTAACTTTAGCCCAAAGGTTAATATCTTAATTCACTTGGAGTTAGTTTTTTGGCACTTGTGTTGTTTTGAATCTTCTATTTCCAAGATGAATGATATGGTTTGGGTTTTGTGGCCTTAGAGGCAACCTACCTCAGTTTCCTCATCTGTAAAGTAAAGATAATAATAGCACCCTTTTCACAGAGTTGATGTAAGAATCAAATAATTTAACAGGTATTAAATATTTTCAAACTTTAAAATGCTACATAAATGCCAGTTATTAAGTATTGTTTTCAATTAAACTCCTATGTTTTATGATATTGACATAGTCATTCATTTTAACATTCATCTTAAAACCTTTGTGATTTATAATTTTTAAGATATCGATTTACTTATTACTTTTTCAAAGTCACTTGCTGAGAGTGATGTAGTTTTAATTATTTTCAAGTTTTTAAATTTTGAAATGAACAGTTAACTTGGTTTTATTATGGAACTGTGGAGTATTGAAAAATGGAGTCAAGGATGAAAATAAAAGGTAGAAAATAAACTAAAATAAATAGAACAGCAGGGAGAGAATGCTCGTAACAACTCTGAGGTTAACTAACAATTTAGATCAAATATTAATGAAATTTGTAAGTGGTATGTAAACATGTGAAAAAGGTTAATATACTAAGGTCGAAATAAATACAGTGACAAAAACATCCAACATTTCAGAATTAGCTTTATCAATAAATAATTAATATTATGATGAGAGACAACGTGGAATAGTGGTTCCAGTGTTTATCTTTAAATCAGGAAGAGCTAGGTTGAAATTCAGCCTCTATATATACTTGCTATATGACTCCAGACAGGTTGCTTAGCTTCTCAGTGCTCTGACAACTCTTTTAAGGCTAAGAATTGCAGATCAGGTACTTATATGTATTGCTAGAGATTATTTCCTCATCAGAATTTTTCTACACCAATAAGTTATAGGCTCATGAAAAAAAAAATACCAAAGAAAGATGACATTTTATAGTGGATAAACTGCTACATTTACAGTCAGAACATTTGGGTCCAAATCCTCTTCCAAGCGCTTAATAGATGTATAATCATGGGCAAATCACTTAGTCTCTCTTGGCCACATTTCCTCATCTATAAACAAGGGGAGGGGGAGGTTTTCTAACTAGATGGCTTGAAAGATACCTTCCAACTCTAGATCTATAATTCAATTACCTTCACACATATTTCAAATTAAATCTAAAACCAAATGTTTGCATTTCCAATGTATTAAAGGAACCTATTATCTCATTAAGTACAATGAGGATACTTTGTAGCACCTGCAAATGCTCTTATATTTTCTATATTTAATACTGTCATTGTACATTACTGAGTTTTATGTTCACTTCGTTGTCCTCTATCCTAATGATGAATATTGCAATTTTCTCTTGCCTTAAAAAGGCATCCTGCTACTGTATCCTGACTACTGGTTATTCCTGACTTCATAGTTCACTCCCCATCCCACAATCCTATGAAATTGACTTTTAGAGTTTGGCATTGACATGGTTTTCTAAGGTCCTCCAAAATGTATCCACAAACACAGCTCTAAATGGCACCTCTGAATTACTATAGATTGTATTCTTTTTTTTTTCCGGACCTCCTACACTCAAAAGGTCACATTTTCTCTCTGAAGTCAGCAGGTTACCCTCAAGAGCATTTTTCTCTCTGATGTTATCCCCATGTCTTGATCCCACATTGAATATCTTTGTTTTCATGGAGCAGATTCAATTCTCATTTTCCTGAATGCAGCTGTTACTACTTGTCAGGTTTCATGTAGCTCCCAATTCTTTAGAATAATGATATACATTTTGGAAACAAAAGCAAAACTCCCACCCAAAACTGTGTACAGGGCCCTTAAGTAGTTTAATTTTAGAGTCTGACATTGCCAAATGACACACTTCCGTCTCATTCTTTAGCATTTATAAAAATGGCCAAGAAAGTACCCATATCAGTCCATTCTGTGTTTTTGGGAGACTTTCATGTGACTGAACCTTGTTTAATTCTAGCAAATCCATAGCATTTAGCTTGAAAGTTCCCAGTTCAGGTCAGTTTCCATAGTCCTTTAAACATATTAACCTTAACTCAACATTCCAGGTCTTTTCTCGAACAATGTACAATGGAAGATTCAGGCTAAACAAAAGATGTAGAATAAAGAGGAGAACAAATTTTATAAAGAGGAAGAAAGAAAACTATACCATTTCACCTTTAAAATAAAAGTAGCTTCTGTCAGTTTAATGTTAAGATAATTTTAAAATCTGGGTAGAAACCACTTATTATTTATTTGTTCACGTTTTCCTGATTTTTTTATATCGCTGACATATCCTACCACCATTGCTCTCCCTTATATGAAAGGAAAGACAATTAAGCAAAACTCATTGTGCATTGTACATGTAATCAGATATGTTACAAGTTATGGTTATGAGGTTCAATAAATGTTAATGATATATTTTTTTTCAAATGATATGCACATATCTTCACAGTGTACGTGTATTTTCTTAGACTTGAGGTCAAGTCAGAGGAGAGTTATTCTCCAAACCAACCAATCAGGAAACACTTATTAAGCACCTTTTATTACTAGGTATCATTCTAAATGCTAAAAGCATGCAAAAAGATACAAGACAGAACTGTCTCAAGATGCTTACAAACATTTCCTCAATTACTTTTACTATTGCAATTCTAAATTCACTTTTTTATAGTTCACTGTTCATTCTCATAGAAACATTGTCCCTAATGCCAGGACATTGAATTCCCAGTGGAAATTCTGAGTTCTGTAGCAAAATACTCTGGTTCTTAGGGTTCAAGAATGCCAATAAATATGGTTTAAAATTTCCAGATCTTCTCAAACTTCCTATGCCTAAAATTTCTGTAATCCCTGAGGGTGGCAGAAGCTAGTATAAGGGAATAGAAGATTCAGGGACTTATCATTTCCAAGTGCCACATGAAAGAAAACTTAAATAACATTTAGATTTGTCAAAGAATTCAGTATGTTTCATAGCAATGATGAAAGATATCTCCAGTGTTGGCAATTGGATGGTTGCTACTGTGCATTCATGTATACATACACATACATGCTTGCATACATATATACATACATATACATATATACACATATATCTATATCATTCATAAATTAAGTATCCATAGGTTAAAGGGTATCTGTATGTACAGTGTATATTTAGCTCTCAATTTTAGAACTCTTTAATGATGGTCAAAACCCATCTAAAACTTTTCATCTAATGAGATTTTTATTCATATCCACCTGTCAATATATCATAACAGGTCTTCCAAAAACACTAGAGGCCTTCCCCTTGATCTTTTAATATTTGATGAACATCATTATAGTGCTCAGGCTGACTTCATGATCTTTCTTGGTTTTGTCTTTTATAATGTCTTTTATATTACTTTTTGTGAAAATATTACTGCGAATATATTTTACACCTACCATACACTTTTTTCTTGTTATTTAGATCACTTATAAATTTGATTTATTTGTTACTATGAGGTTCCATGATTCACAGCCATCTAACATAAATCTGGAATTTATTGGTTATTAAAAAATGATTATAAAAGGTTCCAGGGAATAGCTGAGGATAATTGAAAGGGCAATTTATCAAACGTAACCCATTATTCCCCCTCCTACCCTGTTTTTCAATCACAGGGCTATTCATTATCTGCAGTAAGATTCACATACAATGTACATCACAATCAGGAAACTATCCACTTTATTTTTCCTGTGTGGATGGTTGATCCAAATATGTTTTGGTGACTGTGGAGATCATTGCTCCAGTTACAATATCCTGGGGCTCAAAGTAATCAATATAATATTCTGCACAAATAGAAACATCTGGAGAATCTCCCTCCATTTGAACTTTGCAAAGAACATCATTCACAATAGTAAGAAATACCTATGTCAAGCATATACCCTTCTCTTTTATAGCTCATTGACACTAAGAACTATGGAATAAAATTATGTCTGTGAACATAGCTATAAAGGTCTTTTGTATGATTTTTCATAACCATGAATAATCAATCAATCAATCTGATTATTTCAGACTCTGTTAGCCGTTTTGGACACAAAAATAACACAAAAATGAAAAATTATTTTCCCTCAAATATTTATATTCTTTCTGTAGAGAAGACATATGCACATATCAGTACACATGAAATATACATATACATGAACATAACGTAATTTGAAGGAGGGTAGTAGATTCTGTTTAAATAAGAAAAACCTCACGTAAAGGGTAACCTATTGGAAGAGAATATTTTAAAGTCATATTTCATACTACTGAATCTAATACCTTTTAAAAAGATAAAAATAATAAACATAGTGGTTGTCATATAATTTAAATCTTTCAGTCAAAGGAATAAATGTGAAGTTATAGAGTGATCATCCATAGAAAGTAGTTGACGAAGGTTTATATATTTCCTTATTAGGTTTTATTCTTATATGTAATTCATCTATGCATAAGCCATTCCGACAAATGGCTTGTGGAGAAAATTGGCACAGAAGTAGGTAATTGTTGATTCTTTTTGGTCACTTTTTTTATTGGGGTTGGGAGAAATCCAAGTGATTGCATGTTTTTTTTTTTTTTCTATTCTTACAGACTATTTCCCCCCTATGAAATACAATGAATATTGATACCTAAGTCCTTTTAAAATTGTAATGCTTCCAACCTTGTGTATGTATTTAGTCAGGCATGGTGACTTTTCTTAACTTCATCAGTTTAAGTGCTATGTCCATTTCTTCAGAAAGCACACACAATACTGAGATACTAAAGTTCAAATTGAAGAATCCACTCTCTTTGATACTGAAAATAGATCTTCATGCTCCCCATTCTGTTCCATTTAAAGTCTTTAAAAACCTTATCTATAAGTCTATCTAGCTACATATTTTATTATTTCCGTCTTTGAACGCCCTAAAAATTTGTGACTCACACCAAACATTCTCTAGGACCATTTCCCCCTTTCATGTCTTTTCAGCTACCGAGCAGCTTCTTCTCAGTATCTCCCATCCTTTTCTTCTGAAAAATTTTTCAAGTGAACTTTTTTAAACCAGTGTTAGCCTTGGTTGCCTTGTCTCATTGTTTTGTATTGAGGTTAAATATTTGTTGCTTCTGGTGGTTTCTGGAATGTTTCCTCTCCTTCTAGTCATGATTGAAAACAATTCCATTAAATTGAAAAATGGAGAAGTCAAAGACGTTACTTTTAGCCATTTAATTTTTTTTCATATTGTATAGCTTTGCTAAAATGTTGGATTGGAGCTATTGTGATTTCAAGCAGTGTCCTGATTTTTTCTAAACTTTTATTCTGGTATTAATTTGATCATTGCTATAACCTATTGATGATCTGATTGAATACCTACAACTATTTCTGAAATCATGTCCAATTTAGTAACAATTTTCTGTGTTAAAGTTATATCCCACATCCCTCAGCCCTGATTAATGTAGCTAACAAGGTGCTCTGCACCCTGATATCTTTAACAGGTAGAAATATCACTGAATAGGAGTCAATCAATCAAACAAACAATAGTATAAACTACCTGCAAAAATATCAAATACTTTAATTATTCAGCTTCTCAATGGTGTAAGGGAGATAAAAATTGAATGAAAACAATAAATATTGCCATATAGAAACTGTCTTATGACTGGCTAAAGAAATCAGCAGCATTCTATGAGGCTTGGATAAAGCAGTAAACAAATCCAGAATCCAAGGTTTCAAAGGCAGTACAGCCTTCTGTGATGGAACACCTCCAGCCAACCCCTGAAAAGGAATCGTGATAGGGGCTTGTGTAGGAGGAAGTTCAAGTCAGGTCAAGAAGTATTTATTAAGCATTTAATATATCCTAGTGACTGTTGAATACTGGGAATATAAATGCAAGCAAAAAGAAAGACAGAATTTGTTCTTATGATCCATAAAAGGAAGTTGAAAAGAGTGAGAGGAGGTACCCACATGATGGGTGAAATTCAGGGACTCAGAAGTGGGGCTGGGAGAGAAATTAAGGGTGTCTGACCTGGGCTATTCCTCAGAATGGAGGTTCCGGGAAGAACTCACCAATGGAAGAATAAGGATGGAGTGACAAAAGGATGGTCCAGAGTGAGAAAGCCTTAGAGTATGAGGAAAATTTTCAGAGTTAGAAGCCAGCTAAAGCATGGTAATAATGTGCAAAACTGGGAGAAGTATAAAGCATGGCTGACTTGTATTCTTCTTTAAGATGCATTTGGTAATCAGCTGGGAATTTCAACTCTTGAATGAGCCTTTCTGCTGAGCAATAAAAGCCTGACTTACACTACCATGAGTTAGAAGTGCTCCATGATTCTTTATTCCCCTATCTACTAGCAGATATGCTTTGTTAATTGATAGCATCACTGGCACATTCTGCTGGCATTTTATTACACATACTACTTTTCTTCTCTGAGACTGATCATAAATTTAACCTATAGGAGAAGATACAGGATTGCTTCTTTAGGATTCCTTCTTTATGACAACAGAAGGACTCTGGTAGAGTTTCTAGATGCTTGGAACTGTTCATTGATAGATCTAGATAAATAAATGTAGGTTCTTAACATGAAAAGTAAATTTCAAATTCCTTACATGCAAAGGATTTGTGATCTCATCAGTGTGTGAGTTCATTGGAGTGGTAGAGACACTCAATCCATTCTGCGAAACTATTATACGCATTCAGTGTTCTAGAGGTCTTTTTTCACTTTCTCCTGATATAATAAAAATGGTACCGAGGTAGCATCTTTGATGGGAACAGGGGCAAAACTGCTGCTACTCTCTGGTGATGCTCTCTGTATTCTCATTGCTGACTGTTTCATTTATGGTATCTGTTGGGTGCTCCCTCTCTACAAAGTCCTCTAATTCTACTCTATATTTTGTTGTTTCTTCTGGGTGTCTCTAATGTGGTCGTTGTGACTGAGGTACCCTCCGCCATCATCTGCTAATCTTTAGCTCTTCAAAAAGAAAAATGCTCTGTCTCCTTCCCTTTCACTTTGGCCAGAGGATGACCTTTTGAACTTCAAAAGATCAGAAAATGTGGAATTTCCATCAATGTCATTGGAATGGCAGTGGCTGATGGTAGCTTTATATGAAGAGCAATAAACAGGACATTCCAAGGCTACCAACTCTCAAAGTACAGCATAGAGTCACACTCATCTTTGAGGAACTTCATAAAGGGAACCATGAAGGGAGCTAAGATTTCTGTTACCAGGAACTATGAGTTATCTTTAGCCACATATACTCTCTGAGCTTAAACTGACTTTCTCCTGAATTTTGTATGTTTTGGGGAGATACATAGCATCGATGTTTCTTATAATCACACTTTTATAAACCCCCATTTCTAAAAGCTAACACTAAGTGGCTGCTAAGGGGGAACTAGTTAACTGCTCTGTGGGCAGAGAATTGAGGATTGTTTTGTATTTTTCTAAATGAACTTATCACCTGGTAGCTTACTAGTCTTTCTACTATTAATATCTTATCTCTTCAATCCATCTTCCACTTTTAGAAGCTATATTATTCAACACAAAGCAGATATTGGCTTCTTGGATCAGGCTTTCAGCCTTTCCAGTTTTGTATCACAAAAAAGATCTTATAATTCATTATTATATCCTCCAAGAATCTAAATTTTCCTCCTCTCCTCCATGATATGCCATGGTAAGGATTTTGTGAATCTCTTTGTATATATACATATAAACATATATGCATAAACATAAACATAAAAATATTGCTACACATGCATACATACATACTAGATATAAATGCATTATATGATTTAAAATGTGCTGTATATTCAGTAAATTATTTCAAAGTATCTTTTATGAGTCAAACCAGGTAACCTATTCACTAAAGCCAGGTGTTTCAACAAACTTGTAGACAATTTGCACCTAGGGAAATATATTATAAACAGGTTCTTAAATATAGTTCATTACATTGAACACAATTCCAAATAGCTTTTGATTTGCCTACTGCTGAACAACACATTCATAACATAATCAAAGATGCAAAAGACAGAAGTCATCAGATGAGTGTTATGGTGACCACTTTTCATCATCTAGTCAATTAGTGCCTTGCAATCTATAATCACATAGCTTTTGTTAATCAGTCTGCTTTTTTTTAAAAAAAATTGCTTATTTTTATTTCTCACACTTAATTCCATATTTGAAGATGGAATTATTTTGAGAAGAATAGTTAATCCCCAGGAAGAAACAGAGTTAGAAATCAATATGATGTCAATTTTGAGGAAATTAATCCCTAAGAAGAAAGTATCAGAGATAAAAATATTTATAGAATATTATAGAAATGTCCAATTTTATTCATTCCAACTGTCATTTATTAACAACTATTACGTATGAAGTACTTTTCTTGGCATTATATATTAAAACACTCGAAGCTTAATGAACTTTAAGTGACTGACAATGAAGGACAAAAAAGAATACCTGCTCTCAAAGAACTTGCATTTTATTTAATAAAAAAGAAACACAGACAGACAGACTTGCACAAATATACACAAAGCAATTTTTTAGCACCTGAGGCAAATACATGGGAAAATCAGAAAAGAACAGGTAAAGGAGGTGGCATCTGAGTTCTGCTTTGAAAGAAGCTTCTCTAAGGCAAAGATGGAGAAAGAGCATTCCAGGTATAAGAGACAGCTTATGCAAAGACATTAAAGGAGGAAATTTAATGTTATTCCTGAGGAACAACAAGACCATTTTGAATGATCAATGACTACATGAGAGCGTGGTAATGTGACATAGTCCAGGTGGTATAAGTAGTAAAATTACAACAAGAAGAGTTTATATGGTATCCTAAATGCTATAGGGGACCACTGGAATTTCTTGAGCAGGAATCAGGTTTCTCAATAAATATTTATTATGGCAGCAGGTAGATGGCACAGTGGATAGAGCAATGACCCTGAAGTCAGGAGCATCTGAGATGGAATCCAGTCTCCAACACTTATCAGTTGTATGACCCTGGGCAAGTCAGTTAATCCTGATTGCCTCCAAAAACATTTATTAAGTATCTACTGTGTACCAGGCCTGGTTCTAAGCACTGAGAATACAAGGGGGGAAAAAGGTAAAAGACAAGCAAGAGGCACACTGTTTATGGAATATCAGACCTGTTCTTTAAGAATCTCAATTTCATAACTATTTAAAGGATCTATTGAAGAGAGCAGAGACAGGTAGAAGACTAGTTAGGAGGCCATTATAAGAGTTCAGGTGAGAGGTGATAAAGAACTGAAGGGATGATTGAGCATCCCAGCTGATGGCTGTCTGACTGGAGATGGAATTGACAAGATTTGGCAATTGATTGGATTGAAGAAAAGTGAAGAGTATAGAATGATTCCAAGGTTATAAATTTGAGTGACTGAGGCTGGTGGCAGTCCTCAGAGCTAGGGAAATTTGTAAGAAGAGTGCATTTTGGTGTGTGTGAAAATGAAATTAATTTTGTATAGATTGACTGAAATATTTGTGAAATCTAAGTGGTACTGTTAAGTAGGCAGTTGGTATTATAAGACTGGAGCTTATAAGAGTAGAATTCATGAGAGAGAAGGAAATATAGAAATTAGATTCAATTGCAATTATCAGATCCATGGGAGAGGAGAGTCATGGTGAAATGCACAGACAGACAGATATACACACAAACACAAACAGAAAAATAAAAAGAGTATAAAGGAGAGGATACATGCACAAATAGGAGGTGATACACAGATAATGATTCATCAGAAAATCTGAGAATCATCAGTAGAAGGAGAACCTGGGAGAAGATTGGCAGGGAAATTCACACAAGAGAGATAGATTAGGAGAAAGGACTGGTCAGTAGTGTCAAGAGTCACAAAGATGTCAAGGGAGATGTAGAGCGAAAAAGAATCATTAACTGTTATTTAGGAGATCATTGACAGTCTTGGACAAAGCAGTTTGAGTGGTGTCATTAAAAGTCGTAATTCAAGAAGTTTATAGATGAGGAAGAAGTGAGAAAATGAGGACGTAGAAGCAAATATTATAGACATCCCTGCCCACTCTTCTGTGATGGCAAACAAATTAAGATCTTTTGCTATTTTTGTTTTACTAAAAGTACCTCTGATTGAATGATGTGGTTAAAAAAGATCTTCCCCACGTATTGATGGGTTTGCCTGTTGAGGGAGGCTTGATTAGGGGAGTTGTCTTGTAAGAGAGTCTCAAACACTTTTTGTTTTGTCTATTGAGGCATGAATCAGAGAATTATGCCCTCTGGCTCTGAAAAGTATATAAATACTCTGAGAGTGAGGTTTTACTTTGGGCCTTACTGACTGGAAATGTTTCTTTGGCCAAATGCGAGTCTGGGTAGCCACTGCTAAAGACACCCCCCCACCCCCCGGCTTCCCTCTCTGATTTCTATGTGTGTATGTTAATGGTCAGACATATGAAAGCATGTCTGTTGAGTTTTGATTTCTCTGAAATTTTGACTTTGATTTCCTCTGATACCTGTGCTTGATCAAAGTGATTGTTAACCCCTCAAAAGTTGCCTTTCCTTTTAGAGAAGCAGGTCAAAGAACCTGTGATAGCAGTGTATGTTGAGGTTCTTACTGATACATTGCCCCTACTTTTACCTTCCACATGCCAACTCAAGGATCTGGGCAGTGAAATGAAGGAGTGACATAGCTTGTAACTGAAGGTTTGCTTTTTTAAGGATACAAAGTTGGTCATAAATAAGGTGTAGTACTCTTGAGATCACATTTTGTTTGTCTTTAATAGTGAGTGTTTTTAAATTGAGTTTCAAATTTTCTCTTTCCTTCCAGCCCTTCCCCTCTCTATTGAGAATACTTTAGTCTTCATTAAGAGTTCATCAATTCTCTCTCTGGAGGTGGATGGAATTTTTCATCATGAGTCCTTTGGAATTGTCTTAGATCATTATCTTGATCAGAGTAGCTAAGTCTTTCACAGTTGATCAATCTTGTAATGCTGTTACTGTGTACAATGTTTTCTTGGTTCTGCTCATTTTATTTTTCATTTCAAATAGATCTTCCTAGGTTTTTCTGAAACCATGCCCCTCATCATTTCTTACAGCACAGTAGTCCTCCACCAAAAAATCACATACTACAACTTGTTACACCGTTTTCCAGTTGATATGTATCCCCTGTTTCCAATTTTTGACAACACAAAAAGGGATGCTATAAATATAATTTTTGTTCATGTAGGTCCTTTTTCTTTCATCTCCTTAGAATATAGACCTGTTAGGGGCATTTCTAGATCAAAGGGTAAACCTAGTTTTGTTGCATTTTGAGTGTAGTTCACAATTGTCCTCTTGAATAATAGCAAGCAGTTAACAACACATAAACAGTTCTTTAGTGTCCCTGTTTTCCCATATTCCCTCCAACATCCCCTGCATTTGACACTTTTGATAAATGTGAAGTGGTACTTCAGAATTTTTTTTAATTTGTATTTCTCTAATCAATGTGATTTAGATTATGTTTTTCATACAACTAAAGATAGTTTTGATTTCTTCTGAAACTACCTATTCACATCCTTTGACCATTTATCAATTGGGGAATGGCTCATTTTATAAATTTGATTTAGTTTCTTACATATCTGAGAAATAAGACTTAGCAAAGAAACTTGCTGTAAAAAATTTTTCACAGTAATTCATGGTTTATACTCCCTTTGTAGTAAAATATAGTTTCTCTGATCATTTCTTTTAATTAGGTTTATTTTTGTTTTGCTTTGTCTGAGATCATAATTACTACTTCTGCCTTTCTGACTTCACCTTACAGCATAATAGATTCTGTTGCAGTTCCTTACTTTAATTCTATATGTCTTTCTGTTGGAAGTATGTCTTTTGTAAACAACATATTATTGATTTCTGGTTTGTAATCAATTCTGCGATCTGCTTCTATTTTATTGATGAGTTAATCCCATTCATATTCACATTTATAATTATTGCATTTCTCTCCCTCCTATTTTCTTCTGTTTATCCTTTTCTCTCTATTTTTATACTGTCCTTCCCTCAGGAATCTGTTTTAATTTTTATCACACATTCTATTTTTTTCATCAGTACCAGATTTTTTTTTTGATTATTACTATTATGTACTGTAATTTGAAATCTGGTACTTCTACCTTCTTTCATATATTCTTCATTAATTCCTCAGATATTCTTGACCTTTTGTTCTTTAGATGAATTGTGGTATTTATTTTTCTAGCTGTATAAAATAATTCCTTGGTAGTTTTATTGGTAAGGTACTAAACAAGCAAATCAATTTATGTAGAATTATTATTATATTGGCTCAACCCAACCACATGGAATATTTCTTAAATTGTTTAGATTTGTCTGTGTGAAGGATGTATTGTAATTGTGTTCATGTAGTTCCTGGGTTTGTCTTGGCAGCTGGATGAATAAATATTTTGTAATGTCTGTAGTTATTTAAATGAAAATTCTATTGCTGCCTCTTTCTACTCAATTTTGTTGGTAATATAAAATGATAAAGATTTATGTGGATTTTTTATTCAGGAACTTTGCTAAAGTTTTTGTTTCAAGTAGTATTTTAATTAGTTCTTTAGGACTTCCTAATCTACCATCATATAATCAGCAAAGAGTGATAGTTTTGTTTCTTCGTTGCCTGCTCTAAATCCTTCAATTTCTTTTTTCTTCCCGTATTACTATACTCTCATTTGTAGTAGAATGTTGAATAATAGTGATGATAATGGATAACCTTATTTTACCCTTAATTTTATTAAGAAGGATTCTAACTTACTCTGGTTACAAAAAAAAAAATAAGGTTTGTTTTTGGCTTTAGATAGGTACTACTTATCATTTTAAGAAATGCTCCAATTATTCCAATGCTATCTAGTGTTTTTAGTAGAACTGAGTGTTGTATTGTGTAAAATGCTTTTTCTGTATCTCTTAACATAATGATAGGATTTTTGTTGATGTTGTTATTGATGTAGTCAATTGTTCTATTGGTTTTCCTAACATTCAATCAGCCCTATATTACTGACATAAATCATACCTTGTTGCTTTGTGTATTTGTTTTATTGCTGTAATTTCTTGGCAGCACTTTATTTAAGATTTCTAAATTGGGATTCATTAAGGAAATCAGTCTACAATTTCTTTCTCTCTTTTTGGTCTCCTGGCTTAGGTTTCAAAACCATATTCATGTCACGAAAGAAATTTCATAAGATTCCTTTACTCACATTTTCATATAGTTTATATACTGCTGAAATTAATTGTTGTCTACATATTTGGTGGAATTTGGTAGATGGATAAATCCATCTGCTTCTGAAGGTTTTTTTTCTTAGGGAGTTCATTTATGAATTATTCAATTTATTTTTCTAAGATAGGGTGACTCAAATATCATATTTACACTTTGGTTAATCTATGCAGTTTATATTTTTTGTAAATATTCATCTATTTCACTTAGATTGTCAATTTCACTGTAATTGGACAAAATAATCATTAACGGTAGCTTTAATTACATGCTCATCAGTAGTGTATTTACCTCTTTCATTTTTGATACCATGAATTTGTCTTTTCCTTGGCTTTTTTTTTTTATAAATCAAATTAATCAATAGTTTATCCATTTTTAAAAAATAAAAACTGGTGCCTTTTATTAATTCAATGGTTTTCTCTTTTGTTTTCAATCTAATTATTCTCTCCTTTGGATTCAAGAATTTCCATTTTGGTGGTTAATTAGAGATTTTTAATTTCTTCATTTTTCTAGTTTTTTAAAGTTGTATGCCCAGTTAATTGATCTGCTCTTTCTCTGTTTATTAATGTATGCATTTAGAGATATAAAATTTCCCCTAAGTAATGTTTTGGCTGTGTTTTACAAATTTTGTTACTTTGTTCATGGTTGTCACTCTCTTCAATGGAATTATAGTGTGAGATGTTGGTGTATGCCTAGTTTCTGCCAAACTGTTTTCCAATTTTCCAGTAATTTTTGTCAAATGGTGAGTTCTTGCCCAGAAAGCTTGGATGTTTGGGTTTATCAAACAAATTATTATGGTCATTTACTACAGTATATTGTGTACTAAATCCATCCCATTAATCTACTCTGCTGTTTCTTAGCTACTTTTGATGACTAATACTTTGACTAATTTGATATCTTCTACTATTAGGCCACCTTCCTTTACATTTCTTTCACTGATTCTCATGACATTCCTCACCTTATATTCTTTCAGAAGAATTTTCTTATTATTTTCCTCCATTTCACTTGAACTGCCAATTTTTACTGGAATATAATTAGGGAAAATAAACCTAGTAATTGTTTTAATATCATTTTCATTTGTGACACATTATTTTAATTTTTGATATTTGTAATTTACTTTTCTTATTTAAAAAATCCAATTAATCAATGGTTTATTTTACTGGAGTTTCCCTCATAAAACTAGCTATTAGTTTTATTAACTCAAAGACTTTTTTCTTTTTTTAATATAATTTATTTTCATTTTTCAACATTCACTTCCATAAGATTTTGAATCTCAAATTTTCTCCCCATCTCTCCCCTCCCCCAACCCTAAGACAGGATACATCCCAACCACCACTGTCCCCAAACTGCCCTCCCTTCTATCATCCCCTTGTCTCATGCCTCTCCCCACTATTTTCCTATAGGGCAAGATAGATTTCTATAACCCATTGCCTGTACAACTTATTTCCCAGTTGCATGGAAAAACTATTGTTAACATTCATTTTTAAAGCTTTGAGTTCCACATTCTCTCCTTTCCTCTTTACCCACCCACCCTCATTGAGAAAGCAAGAAATTTGATATGTCATACATATGTTGTCATGTCCAACACTTCCATAACACGCATGTTGTGAAAGACTGACCATATTCCCCTCCTGTCCTGCCCTTCATTTATTTCATTCTCTCCCTTGATCTGTCCCCCCACAATACCGTTTGCTTCTGATTATCCCTTCCCCCAGTCTCTTTACAGATAATAAGTGTCTCAGACTGAATTTGAGCTCAGGTCTTCCTGAGCCCAGGTCCAGTGCTCTAATCTACCTAGCTGCCATCCTTTCAATGCCTTACTTTCATTTAGGGCATCAGAGATCACAGACATTAAATATCTTTGTTTCTAAGAGGAAGGGAAATCTGCACATCTACATGTGCATAATTTGTACCTATTAGATGGAAAATCCTTAGTTTTATGAATTTGAGATTAAAAGACACCACACAGTCACTTTTGCTAATGGATTTCTGGGTCTGTATGGCTCATTAGGGTAATTTCCTAATTTAGATATAAAAAAATTATTCAACTTGCAATGTAAATGTTAATTAAAAATTATTAATTTAAGAAGCTCTTTCCCACTTTCTCCATTCCAATTGGTTTTTTTGGTTGTTTTTTTCATTCATTTGATGATAAATTTATTAGATTCTCTTGTACTTCCTGAGAAAGACAAATGGTGTTTCAAAGGTTTCGCTTTGTGAATTTGAGACCTCTTTGTATTTGTTATCTCTTCTGAGAAACTCTAAGTGATCCTTTGTGGGCCAAGGCTGTAGGAAATATAAAATTCTTGAAAGCTCCTTGAGGCTTGTAAACCAGAAGCTACTAACCTTTGGCCTAATAATTTATGGAGTCTGTGCTAGTAGCTATAGATTAGAAAGGCATTTTTAAGTAGGATATATTTGATTATTGCTTTGTGTCTTGTGAATTCATCTGATGACAGGTAATAAACATCTGAAAGAATCCAGACAGGCTGATGACGTACTTATTATTGGGATGGCATTGAGAAACCCCCTGTTTTCTCATTACTGAAATGACCGTTTGGGGTTGACCATCCTTATGTTTGCCCATGAAATGTAGTACAATTTCCTTTGCTGAGGTTAACAGCATTCCCAATGCTACATCATTCAAATTAAATGCACAACTAATACTAGTTCACAACATTGTCTTATGGAGTATATTGTGGTTGAGTGTTATGTTATAGATTCTCAATATCAAATTTTTAGAAATAAAGTTGATATAAAACTATATAAGGGAATACTTTCCCCCTTTATTTAGTTGGATGAAATAATGCAAGCTACCTCCTGTGTATTCTCTCCTAACTGACACTAGATTACAGTTCAAATCTCTCTTCATAGGCTTACTAGCTACATGGTCTTGGGCAGGCCACTTAACTTCTGGTTGCCTCAGTTGTCTCAGAGGTATTAATAGCACCTACTTTCAAGAACTGCTGGGATGATCAAATAAGATATTTGTAAAGCATTTTGCTTAGTGCTTGGATAACAGTAAATGCTATATAAATGCTAGTTATCATTATTGTCACTGTTCAAACATATTTTATTCTCACTCTACTATCCTGTACTTAGATACTTCAAAAACAATGACAAATACACATCTTAAAACTGGCTTATGTTGACTTTCTGAGAAACTGGTGCCCCCTGCTACTGTAATATTATAACGTTTTTCTTAAATTTTTTCTATACCCACATCTTGGTCTTCAGGGGTTACTAGTAGTCACTTAAGCCCTCCATGCCAGGGTCTGCTAGAAAGCAATGAGGACATACCAACAGGTGTATTGGTACATAAAGAAAATTTTGTGTTGCTTTCTTAAGTTGTATTCCAGTAATCCAGTAATTTTTTAAAATCACTTAAATCTCAAAAGTGACCTAAGATGACTCCCTCCAAGAAGAAATGGGACGGATACTGGGGGGAAAAGGATGTTATGTGTGTATACACACACACAGACACAAGAGATGGAGAGAGAGAGAGAGAGAGAGAGAGAGAGAGAGAGAGAGACAGAGACAGAGACAAACAGAGACAGACAGAGAGAGAGAGAGAAAGAGAGAGAGAAATCTATTAATTAGTAAAAACTTATTTTTAAATAAAGGGTGATCTAAAAATTAAATTAACCTTGAACACAAACTCTTATCTCCTCATTTGAAGCATAGGGCAGGTTATATTTTTGAACAAGTTAAGTGCTCTTCTTCTGGTCTTTCCCTCTTTTCCTTCCTCTCCCCCCACAAATATTATCTTCCAGGCTCTTAAAGTGATGATGAACTATGAATTTCCTGCTCACCTTCCAACTTATCTTGGGCTGGAAATTTGTTTCTTTCCATCTTTTTGTGGGCTCTGCTGCTCTAGAATTTGTTTAGAATCATTTTTACAAGGTGTTTGGAAGGGTTTGAGGAGAGTTCAAGCAAGTCTGTGCCTTTACCCTGCCATCTTGGCTCTGCTCCTACTCCATAATCTTTTGAAGGTCTAAACTATGAATTCTTTTTTTTAAAAAAATTTTTAAATACATATTTTATTTATTTTTCAGTTCTCAGCATGCACTTCCACAAGAATTTGAATTCAAAATTTTCTCCCCATCTATCCCCACCCCCACCCCAAGACAGCATTCACCCCATCCACCTTTCCTCCAGTCTGTCCTCTCTTCTATTACCATCCCCCTCACTTCTTCTGTTTCCCTGCCCTCTATTCTCCTATAGGGCAAAATAGATTTTTATATCCCATTGCCTATATATCTTATTTTCCAGTTGCATGCTAAAGCAATTTTTAATGTTCATTATTAAAGCTTCGAATTTCATATTCTCTCCCTTCCTCTCTCCCAATCCACCCTCATTAAGAAAAAAAATCAATTCAGTATAGGTCATGAATGTGTAACCATGCAAAACACTTCCATAACTGTTATGTTGTAAAAGACTAACCATATTTCCCTCTGCCCAATCCTATCCTGCATTTATTCCATTCTCTCCCTTGACCTGTCCTCCCACAATAGTGTTTGCTTTAATCCCAGGGCAGATTTCTGTTCTTTTCTTTGACTGAGGCCTGTATCTCCTGTGCGCTCATGTGGGTCACCTTGAAGTAACCTGAGGCTGCCTCCCCAGTCCATGGTCACAGTTCTGCAATGGCAATCCCTGGGTGCTTCTGTGTTTTTTCTCTTTTCAGCAGCAGTTGAATACAAGAGGTAACTGTAATCAGCAATCCATTTCTCCAATTTGCTGTCCCTTCTATTATCAAGGATATAAGAAAAGTTCACCAACTTGAAATTAAAAGCATTTTAAAGTCTGACCTACTTTTTAGCCATTTTTCTTAGTCTATATTTTGAGACGTTTTAAACCATTCACCATCACACAACTTCTACATTGTTCTACACATTATCTTGGACATAGGAGTTTCCTAGAAAAATGTTTTGATGAATTGTATTAGTAGATAAATATTGAAACTGGAGAGATAATTTTAAGATGGGAACATGAGAGAAGGTTTCATACAGGAGTTTACATTTGAGCTGAATATGGATGATAGAGAAAAATCTCAGCATGTAAAAGTGTGGAAAAAATATGTTCTAACTTCTTATACTCTAGAACTGTGTCAAGTATCTATGAAGGATAGCTTGAAAAATATATGAAAAGGGTTGTTAGAAGGAAATTGTTGAAGAGATAAGGCAAATCTAGTTTTTCTGAAAACTATTTAAATCGAATTATACAATTCTATAAAACTAGAAAATGAGTCTGTTGTCAGATTATGTTTTTGTAATTAATTAATTTTACTTTTCAACTTTCACTCCCACAAGATTTTGAGTTCCAAATTTCCTCCTTTTCTCTTCCCTTCCCCACACCAAGAAAGCATGTATTCTGATTATCCCTTTCCCCAATCTGCCTTCCTTTCTATCACATATCTCCCTTCTCTTATCCCTTTCCCCTCAATTTTCTTAGAGAGCAAGAGAAATTTCTATACCCTATTGCTTGTGTATCTTATTTCCCAGTTGCATATAAAAACAATTTTCAACACTAGCTCTTCTGCCCCCTCTGCCATGCTGGGGCCCAGACCAGACTAAGCTACTCTCTCAACACAGGTCTGACAAGTTTTTTTCACTAATTTTGAAACTGTATTTGGCATATGTGGGTCAAGAAGTCTGGAAACTGCCACAGCTGTCAGTGACTCAGTCCTCCCAAAGTCTGCTTAGGTCCTATCTGTGCCAGAATGGCCCATACTGAACTGCCCTCCACTCCTAGCCTGGCATGATTGATACTTCCCATTGACCTTCCAAACTGTCTTGGGCTGGAGATTTGCTTCACACTCTCATTCTGTAGATTCTGCAACTCCAGATTTTGTTTAGAGTCAATTTTTTGCAGATACTTGATTGGGTTTGGGAGCAGAGTTCTAGCAAGGATTTTACTTGCATTTGCAGGATTTTACTCCACCATCTTGACTCCAGTCCTGGCATCAGATGATTAACAGTTTATAATTCCAGGTTAGAAAGTAAGCCTTTAATCCTATAGATTATTGATGATTTTTGAATTTAGTATTATAAGGCTCAAATGAAATAACTTAGTTTTATTAGTCATTTGAAGTAATACATTAAAGTGTCACATTAGTTATGTAAAGAGCTTTGTAAAATTTTAAGTGTTATATGAATTCTAACTATTATAAGAATGGAAATAACTTATAGAGGAGTCAAAGATGGTTCAAAGAATAAGTGCTTTGTGCATCAACATAAGCTTTGTTTGGAAAAATGGCAGATTAAATGAGGGCAATGATGAGTTCAGTTTGGATAGGTTGAATTTGAGATGTGGGCAGAACCTTCTAGTGGAAATGTTTAGATATGCTTGGAAATGGGAAATTAGAGCTTGACAGAAATTGTGGCTATATGTAATCAATTTGGAAATCACCCACTTGAGATTGTTGAAGTGACAGCAAATTAAGGCAACATCTATAGCTATGGAATACAAAGAAGAAAGTAAGCACTATGGAATAACACAAAGGGAATGAAATCACTGCTTTTTATCCCTAGATACTATGTCATACACAGACCATACCATGGGTCCCAGATCTGATATTATCATTTGACAGAGAACATTTTCTAATGACATAATCACTACATTATACTAATAAAGATGTCTATCAGACAGTTGTCAGTGAACTACACTTAAGAAATAAGATAAAGATGTTAATTGAATATTAATGTTAATTAATTATTAAGTTAAGAAGTTAAGTTGTTAGGAGTTAAGAAGACTAACAACTAAGTGAGTGTCTAGTAAAAAGGGAAGAAAATCTAGGGTGGAATCATGAAGGGAAACCATACTCTTAGGTAGGAGAGGAAAAAATCCACCACCATCAAAGCATAAGAAGAAATTATATGGGTAAGAGAATAAGGTTGGAACAGTGTCCCAAAAACCAAGGGGGTAAAAAAATACATGAATAGAAATGATCAAAATTATAAATGGTAGAAGAATTAAAATTAAGTAAATCTTAATTTGATTTAATCTGATAATGACCCAAATTAAGACTGAGAAAATTTTTTTAATTTAAAAGATCACTGTAACTTTGTAAAGAGGAGCTTTAGTAGAATTAGAAGCCTGAATGGGAAGTGAATATATGCCAAAATGGAAGTAGTAAGAGTAGAAAATTCATGGTAGGATTTTTAGTATTGAATGACATGAGTAATGTAATATAGCATGGTATATACATATATACATACATATTCCTATACATAGATATCTATTTATCTATACATCTCTCTCTATATATAATATATATTATATATATGTATGTACTTTCATAGCAGGGTCAAGGATTTTGTTTTTAAAATGATGGGAAAGAACAATAGGCATCGGAAGAGGAGCCAGTAGAAAGAGAATGACTGAACATAAGAGAGTGGGAAGGAATGATCATGAGGGCAAGCTTCTTGAAGGGGAGAGAAGGTATTTGCCTTGATAAAAAGGACTACTTCATCATCAGAGATTATAGCAAAAGAGTTTATGGATGAAGATGTATCAGGTCTTGAGCTGCGGAGTCAAGGACATGAGAGAACTCCTGCCATATGATATCATTTTCTTAATAAATTGCAAGGCACGTTGCTCTGGTGAAAAGGAGGCTGTAGAAAAAGCAGATAAATTCTTGAGGTGAAATGAGAATAGCTTTTGAGTAAAGTATTGCAGGGCATCATTTAAGAAAGTATAAAATCATTTCTATTTACTAGTGAAATCAGATAAACATAGTTTCTTTTGGGGGGCTAGGTAAGAGTGGTGAATATGAATTGTAGTCATAAACTAGAATTAAATAAGACAAGATTCAAAAGATGGAGAACAGTATACTGATCTGCTTAATTAGGGTTGAGATTTTGGAGGGATGAAAATGAGATCAGAATATGGATGAAAAATTTAGAGAATAGAGAGAAATTGAAGGATTGAAATCCATGATGAAAATGATGTATAGTTTTAGGAGAAGCAAGGTAAAGGAAGAATAGAAGACTATGAAAAAAATGGGAATTTCAGAATTTAAGAAGAATGAACTGAGATCTAATGTATAATCTTTTAGTGAAGATGGAAGTAGTTAGAATTGAGAAGGTTGATTTTCTGGGAAGCTGGGGTATTCAAGGTTGTAGGTATAGGGATTGTAAATTACTTTGAGGAAGAGCCAGAGTGATATGGATATTGATGCAGTATTATAATAAGACTCTGGATGAGTGATATATACAGATTTAGTAAAACTCAAAGAATAAGAGATTGCAAAGTGATATTAGCCAAAGAAAGGCCTAGAACTGATAGAGCCAACTGACTTCTCCTAACCTAGTTGGAGGTAAAGGGGAAGAATGTGAAAGAAGACACATTCTGAAGTAGGAGCAGTGTTTGAGGATCTAGCATCTTCTGTAGAGATGTGAATTCTTGTAAGCATGCAATGATGTAGTTGAGTTCATTTATAGTATTTGAGATGTGATTGGTGGAAGAGGATATAGAAGAGAGAAAAGACAGGAATAAGACATATTCCACAGGTTTCAAGTAAAGGAGAAGTGGGATCCTATGAACCATAATTTTCCAAGACCATATGAAATAACTTTGCAAACCTGAAAGCAATATACCACCACCACCATCATCATTACTATTATTAAAGGGAAAATCAAATCAAGAGGGAGCAGAAAATTCTTAAAATTCTGAATACACAAAGAAAAAAGTAATGAAGAAAAGAATTATGATGATGGACAAGAAACATGCCATAAGTTTAGATTTTCAAATGCTACCTTCAGAGAATGAAAGTAAATAAGAAGGATGGAAGACTTTTTAAACTTGTTTTAGAGACAATGATGTTTGCTTTATAGTCAATAGTCAATCATCATTAATTATTTATTAACAGCTACTATACACTGTTCTAAGCATGAGGGATACAAATATAGGGGAAAAAAAAGACAGTCTTCAACCTCAAGGAGCTTACAACCTAATGGAAGAATATAACATACAAAAAAGCTGAAAAGTATGTGTGCATGTGTGTGTATATGTGTGTGTGCATGCATGTATGATGGAATCTTGTAGGACAATGATGTTTTCTTGCTGATGACCTTATTGGGATATTCTTCTTCTGCTTCTTCATTTCCCCCCAAAAAATCTGGGACAATTTACTTTTATCCTACACAGTTTTCATTTTTGTTTTATTTCTTGAAGTTTAGTTCTGAAAAACAGACTTTAAAAAATCCCATTTTCATTTTAAGTAGAACTACTTTGCTTTTAAATCCAAATCGTTCTGACTTGCATTGAATTGACAATACTAGCCCAAGCCTCTATCACTCATTGTTTCCAGGCAAAAGCAAGAACTACCATAACATTAGAACACTAACGTAAACAACTCATGAATACTTGGGTCATTCTCTTCTACCAATGCATACAGTATCTGGGGAGATGTAGGTGGCAGACACAAACCTACAGAAATCTATCTGTGAGCCACAAAAGTAGTCAAACACACAACTCCAGGGCAACTCCCAACTCTAAAAAAGTCCTGGGTTTTTGTCATCTTGGCTAGGTGGTACAGTGGATAGAGCACCAGTGCAGGAATCAGGAGGACCTGAGTTCAAATCTCACCTCAGACACTTAACACTCACTAGCTGTGTGACGTTGGGCAAGTCACTTAACCCCAATTACCTCCTCCTGGGTCATTTCCAATCATCCTGATGATTGAAATCTGGTCACTGGAGAAGTGAGGCTGGTGACCTGCACAGCCCTCAGTCAAAACAAAGTCAAGTGCAAATCATGTCATCATTTCTCTGATGGCATAGTCTTCTTCGGCAACAAAGGATGAACACAGATACACATGTAATAGTTGTACCATGAACTTTCTGGGTGATATTGATCCTATTCATTCTCTTTACTTCCCTGCTGCCCTTGGATCACTAAAACCTTTTAAGTTCTTTTAGCTAAAATCAACTAGCCCTGGAATCCCCAGAACCTCCTCGACCTGCTTTCTTGGCTATATGCTGAGGTAGCATGACAACACCTTTATTTAAAAGCAATTCCATTTTATCCAGGGATCTGCTAAGTTGATACACTCTTGATCTTTTTAGCTTTAGAGGTTGTTGCCCCTTTTAAAGACATAAAGAGTTATGTAGACAGGTATTTCAGGGAGGTTCCCCTCTCCAAATCTGTAGATGGTCCTAGAGAGAAAGGCAGCCTTTTCCAAGAAGTTTTCATCTATAACAAAATAGTCTCCTTTCTTCCAATCAGCTACAGTGCTGCTCACATACTAGACACTGTATGCATTTTTCCCTCCCCACGCCTCTCTCAAACAGCAGTTTTCCTTCAGTCAACTCAGTTCTCTGCAACAGCAGCAGAGCTCCTAGTCAGTTTCATCTTCTGTCAACTTCTCAGCTCTGTTGACTTCTTGGCTCCGAAGGCTTCTGTCATCTTTCCTTCTGCAGCTTGTTGTCTGAAGTCTTGGCTTCTCTCATTTGTTTCTCTGATCTCTTTCTTCTGCACCTGACTTCTTCAGTTGTTGACTCCTGATCTCTTCATCTGGTTCCTGTTTTGGCCTTAAGAACTTCAAAACAAAGAATACTAGTAAGAAATGATCTATCCCTAATTTCAATTGAAAAATCTCAAATCCAATTTCTGGCAAATATGAATAAAATTATTGACATACATTTTTTATATTCCCCAAATAGTTCTTTAGGTCAGAATTTCCCAATAATCTTCAAATCACTAAAAACAGAGGTATTTAAATTAGAAAGTGGAATACAATGCATTGTTGCTACCTCTATCTTATATCGATATCTCTCCATGTGAGGAGCTATTCTCTCAGAAACTTTCTGACTAGTTGCATCTCTCACAGATTATCTTAGCATTGCTTGTATTTCAAATTGCTTTTATCTGTTTCTCAAATAGACAAAATTGTTGCAATAATACATGCATTTCCTTGCAGAACAACTATGGGGACCAAATGATATAATGTATGTAAAATACTTTGTATAGTTTAAAAATCTATACAAGTCTTAGTTGTGTTTATTAGAAATATATATATATATATATCTTTTCTCTGCCAATAACAATTGTTGAACTGAACAGGGTAGAAAAAAGTATCGAATAGGAAGTTATTATACAAGTACTTCTTGACCTCCATCTTGAATAAAATGACTTATTTTATCACTTGGATAGAAACCATTACATTCATGATATCAGCAATTGTTGAAAATGTATATGATCTGGCTAGAAAATTAGATGTACTAGGGAAAAAATGTGCCCTAAATTTCCATCTACCACATTCAGAAAGCTTTAGCATTTCATTTTTTTGAAACCAGGACAAAATCAATCAACAACACAATATACTTGTGAAAAGTGATATGTAGGAACTTGCTTCATATTATGGAAGAAACTTAGTTTCTTCAACTGGGCTACTGAATGAAATGTGAAAGAGCCAGATGCTGTATGAAATACAATTTGACATTAGTATTTTAACTTTGCAAAACTAGACCTTCTTGATCTTCGTGATGGAAACACAGGACAGAAAAATATCACAGGTACAATCCTGCATTTGCATTTAGTTTATATATTTGCTGAAAGCAGATGCCTCTCTCTTAATGAAAAAATAGCTTTGAGAGTGATATCCTTTTATACCTTTTGTCAGCTCTGTGTACTCAGATTTAACCACTTCTGAAAGTGAAACTTATAATGTCTAAATAGGTGTTTTAAGAGGGTAATTTCAGTAAATTGAATGGCAGTTAATGGACCTTTCTACTACTCTCTTTTCTTCATCCATTAGTATTACTTCCATGTTGGGAATTTTAGCTTAAAGCAGATATTACTATAGAATTCAAGAATGGCAACTTAAAATATCCTCCTTTGCTCTCATACCTCCCTGTGACAATGGTAGAAAACAAAATTTCGATCAGAATTTAACAATGAAATTTAGTATTACCAGATGTATATTGCAACAAGGTTCATACATTTAAAATATTATAAAAGTAACTATTCTTTGAGAATAAAAATACTATACAATATAAATCTGTTTAAATCTAAAATGAATAAGGTTTCTGACACTAGATCAATCACTTCCCATATTTTTTTAAATGAAAGCTATTTTTAGTTTTATCCTATTTTAGAAATATTCTATTAGCAACTCTTTTATCATATATTCTGTGAAATTGAGTAGCAACCTGCAGTCTGGTATAGTCCATAGGAAACTGGCTTTAGAGATGGGAGAACCTATGTTCAAGTCTTTTGTTGCTGTTGCTCAGTTGTTTCAGTTACATCTGAGTCTTCATGATGCCATTTGGGCTTTTTTTTGGCAAAGATACTAGAGTGGTTTTCCATTTTCTCCTCCAGCTCATTTTATACATGAGGAACTGAGTGAAACAGGTTTAAATGACTTGCCCAGGGTCACACAGCTAATAAGTATCTGAGGCTATATTTGAATTTAAGAAGATGTCTTCCTGACTCATTCCTCTATCCACTATACTACCTAATGGCCCATGTTCAAGTCTAGCCTCTGAAATATTCTTATTGCATGACTTTTTGCAATCATTTAGCTTCTCTTTGGCCTCATAAAACTCTCTAAGATTATAAGTTACTGAGAAGCTTCTGATCTTCAAGCAGAAGGATTTTCCGCAGTGCATGACCACACTGATTAAGTCATGGTACAGAACAAAATGAATAAACAAAGGACAACCTAACAAGCAAACTACTATTTAAAGGAAATAGGAAAAAAACCTGATTTTTTTTGTCTTAAAAAAAATCCAAGATAAAGCAAACAAACAGAAGCATCTCATTTGAAGACATGATTTTTTTTGATTTTCAAATGTCACTAAATAATGTCTATCAAAGACAAATTATTTCCTGATAATATGTTAAGAAGAACATTGCCCTTTTTATAGAGGTCACCAGGCTAACATGAATCCCTAAGAACGAAAATAGGTCAACTTTTCAGAGCTCGCTAATAGTAGTTTCTTTTAAATAAAAGAATGTTATAGAACTTGTAGGGAAAAAAAAGGTGATTTAAGGTTTTTATGATGCGGTTGTTTTTGAGCTGGATCTATAAAGAAAAAGGATAATACGTTTATCTTTTAATCTCCACTTTAAAAAAAGTATCTTGAAATTGAAAAATGTCCTGACCCATTTGACCTATACTTTATATTTTAGAATATTTATTGAAGAAATTGCTGAAAAGATATATTTAATGTTATGGGCTGAATTATACAGAGTGTTCAAAGGGAAGATAAAATGGGCAAAACATTGGAGTGTTTCCTGCCTTAACCCCAAATCAGTCTCAACTTGATGATAACTGACTTGACTGATAGTCCCTGTCAAGATGCAAAGATGCCAAAGAAAATAAAACTAGAGGATGATCCTTAAGAATCCCTCCTATTTTTATACTCACTATATTGGCATTATTAGGGTTAAGTTACCTTATTCTCTATATCTCATTTCTTAGCTCTTGTTAGGTAATTTAGAAAGTACCCTCAAGTCCTGTAGAGAACATGACATTGTCCCATTAATATTATATTGACTCATGGCCTCAGATGTTATGTGTTTGATCTCCAAGGAGTTGGGTACTTTTGAATGGAGTATGGATTCCAAACCACCACCCCCTTCTCCCTTGCCCATATGCTGTCCACTGGGGCCATGAAAACCTCACACCAAAATCATTCTGCTGGCAAATCTTTTCTTCCTCCTCTTTTCTTGCAATAGCCTTTGTCTCTATTATAGGACCATGTCTGTAGTTTACTATCTGCACCTCTTTAAAATCTCCTTTTTTACCTTTTCAGAACTCTGCTTAAGCATCACCTTGATTCCCCCAGTTCCTAATGTTTTCTTCCCCAAAATTATTACCTTGCATTAGTTTAGTGTATTTTTGTTTATGGTTATGTATGCATACATTGTGTCCCTCCAAGAATATTAACTCTTTGAGGCTAGGGTCTGATTTTTTTTTCTTTCTATTCCCTGAAAAAATTGCAGTGCCAAGCACCAAGAAGACAGAGGAAATGCTTGCTGGTGTCTTTACTGATTCATTCCAATGTACTTATTGCTGCTCCCTTCATCATTTTAAGGACTTTATTGCATTACTCATGCTACTTAAATTCTTATTATGTAGAATTTTTTTTGATAGAGAAACATAATAGAGCACATAGTAAGCCATATGTGTGTGTGTGTGTGTGTGTGTGTGTATCTCAGTCTCTGTCTCTTTCTATACTTTGTATTGCCATTCTATGCCTTCAGTGTTTTCATGACTTTTTTTTTAACACATATTTACTTACTGGAATGTTAATTATGTCAATGAAAGTTAAAGATCCTTCCCATCCATTAATGGACCTGCCTATTAAGGGGAGCTTGATTGGGGAGATTTCTTTTCTAGGAAGGCTCATATCTTTTGTTAATTTCTAGTGAGGCACTGGTTCTCAAGGATTGTGATGCTCTCTGGGGCTTACTCATTGGAAATGTTTGTTTGGCCAGACAAGAGTCTGGGTAGCTGTTAAGGAACTTCTGGCTCTGAAAACTCAGATGCTGTTGCTTCTCTGACTGGTAACTATGTATGCATGTAATGATCAGACAGCTGGATCTGTCTGTTAATCTGTGATGTATGCATTGCTTATGGCCAGACAGTTGGAAGCCCTATCTGTTGGTCTTTATTTCCCTGTTGGTATTTTCTCTGAAGTTTGGGTTGCTGACTTTTCCCCCTGAACTAAGTGAATGATATATGTGCTTGATTAATGTAGATTGTTGACTCATCAAAAGTTGCTTTCCTTTTAGAAAAGCAGATCTAAAAACCTGTACAGCAGACCCTCTTCCATGTGTAGGGGTCCTTGCTGTTACACTTACTCTCTGACCCTGTCCTTTTTTTCCTTTCCTTCCATCCTGTCCTTTTCTCATGTCTTTTATAAGCACAAGGGCTATAGGGATAAGGATGTGTCCTGATAGAGAAAGATTAGAAGTGATAACTTTTCTAATATAATTTATCTACAACATTTTTCCTGTTTGATTCATCCTTACCAGTTTTAGGAAGAGGTTTTATGATTTCTCAATGGATTATCTATCTATCTATCTATCTATCTATCTATCTATCTATCTATCTATCTATCTATCTTTCTATATTTGTGTTTTTATAGGTAAAAAAACTGAATTAAAAATGACAAGATGGAGAGATTCTGGTTGGTGAAGCTAGTGTGTGAGTTGATGTCTTGTTCAACTCTATTTTTGAAGACTTGTACTAATTTAGTTTTCAATGGAATCTTGAACAAAAATTCCTTGAGTGGATCAGAGAGGAACTTGGTTTAGTAAAGGGAGGAGTCCATGTAGAGCGTTTAAAAAAATTCATCTCTTGATTTATCTTGATTACAGCTAAGTGTATAAGCAAGTAAAATATCTACATTATTAAGCTCAATTTCCCCTTTTTGCCCTAGAAAAAAGAAAATTGCAATTGGAGAGGTGAAAGAAAGTGTCAGATACTGTTAATTTTTCTTTTTTTTTTTTTAGCTGCCAAATATTTGAAGGGCTTCTACATGGAAGAGAAGTTTGACTTGATTTCTTAGCATCAGAGGGGTAGACATTTCTTTATATATATATATATATATATATATATATATATATATATATTTAACTTTTTATATTCATTTTCACAAAATTTTTGGTTCCAAATTTTCTCCCCTTTATCCCCTCCCCCCACCCCAATACACTGTACATTCTAATTTTCCCTATCACCAATCTGCCCTCTCTTCTATCATCCCTCCCTTCTCTTGTCCCCATCTTCTCTTTTGTCCTGTAGGGCCAGATGACTTTCTATTCCCCATTAACTGTATGCCTTATTTCCTAGTAGCAACAATAATACTAAACAGTTGTTCCTAAAACTTTGAGTTCCAAATTCTCCCTATCCCTCCCTCCCCACCCATTCCCTTTGGGAAGGCAGGCAATTCAATATAGGCCCTATCTGTGTAGTTTTGCAAATGACTTCGATGATAGTTGTGTTGTGTAAGACTAACTGTATTTCCCTCCATCCTATCCTGCCCCCCATTGTTTCTATTCTCTCTTTTGATCCTGTCCCTCCCAGATTGTTGACTTCAAATTGCTCCCTCCTCCCATTGCCCTCCCTACCATCATCCCCCCCACCCTGCTTATCTCCTTCTCCCCCACTTTTCTGTATTGTAAGATAGGTTTTCATACCAAAATGAGTGTGCATTTTATTCCTTCCTTTAGTCGAATGTGATGAGGGTAAACTTGTTTTTTTCTCAGCTCTCCTCTTTTTCCCTCCACTAAAAAGTCTCCTGCTTGCCTCTTGAATGAGAGATAATTTACCCCATTCTATTTCACCCTCTTTCCTCCCCCTACATTTCTCTCTCACCATTACTTTAATTTCTTTTAAGATATGGTCCCATCCTATTCAATTCACCCTGTGCTCTCTGTCTCTGTATGTGCGTGCATGTGTGTATGTGTGTGTGCATGCACGCGTGTACATGTGTGTGTGTATGTGATCCCACCAACTACCCAGATACTGAAAAGTTTTAAGAGTTACAAATATTGTCTTTCCATGTAGGAATGTAAACAGTTCACTTTTGGTAAGTCCCTTCTGACTTCTCTTTGCTGTTTACTTTTTCATGCTTCTTCTCATTCTTGTGTTTGAAAGTCAAATTTTCTTTTCAGCTCTGGTCTTTTCATCAAGAATGCTTGAAAGTCCTCTGTTTCATTGAAAGACCATATTTTCCCCTGAAGTATTATACTCAGTTTAGCTGGGTAGGTGATTCTTGGTTTGAGTCCTAGTTCCTTTGACTTCTGGAATATCCTATTCCACGCCCTTCGATCCCTTAATGTAGAAGCTGCTAGATCTTGAGTTATCCTGATTTTATTTCCACAATACTGGAATTGTTTCTTCCTAGCTGCTTGCAAGATTTTCTCCTTGACCTGGGAGTTCTGGAATTTGGCCACAATGTTCCTAGGAGTTTCTCTTTTTGGGTCTCTTTCAGGTGGTGATTGATGGATTCTTTCAATACTTATTTTGCCTTCTGGTTGTAGAATATCAGGGCAATTTTCCTCGATAATTTCAAATAAATTTACTTGAAGAATTTCTTGATTCCTCACAACAATGAATGCCTCCCCTCAAAATATTTGTATTTATTTTGAATATATTTTGTTTTCCTTTCTGAGGCAAGGGAAGACTTACCAACAGTGATAGTTATTCTAAAGTGCATTAGATTGTCTTGAAATAAAGTGCGCTCCCCTTTGCTGAAAATCTTTAAGCAAGCTTTAGATGAATACTTTGTTGATATGTGGTAGGGAGAATTCTCATTTTGATATTGAGTGGTTTTAGACTGTCTCTGTGTTCCCTTTGAATAATGAGATTACATGACTCACTTTTTTTTTTTCTATTCCATATTAAGTTTAGGACTATATTTTTTTATTACATAAGCTTTACTTTACATAATGTAGTACAAAAGGAGAGGGAGTCATTCACATGAGAAACAACAGCCCTATAGAGGGATAGCAGTTAATGAAACTTTATTTTTACTCACAAGAGTAGGAGGAGAATAGATGCCAATGGGGAAGAATCAGTATGTGGCCTTTATTGCCCTTAATATGGGCAGCGTAATCACTAAATTGTAAAGGAAGAAAAAAAAGACTTTTTAGAACAGGGAAGAATATTGTCAAAGCCCATGGAAAAATTTCCACTAAAATCTTGCTTTGATGTCTCAACATAGTGTGCTGGTCATTAAGCCAGAGAGGTATGAAGCTAGTTCAAAAGTTAATCAAGGAGTCAGAAATGAAGATGATTCCTTGTCTTATACTTTTTGCAATTATCCATTATGTTGTGTCATTGTTGAAAGTCAGCTAAGCTCTTTCTTACCTTATATTTGAGCTATGCAATTCATACTGCGGCTGATGTTTAATGGTTATTTTTAATATCTATAACCTGCACTGTATCATGTTATTAATTTTTGGTTTCAAAATGCAACCAATCAACCATTTATTGACTTTAGTAATCATTGCAGGAAAGTAAGTAGTTACACTAGATCCCTCTTTTATGGTTATATTTTTTTTCTTGACCTAGATTTGTGATTTCATTAGCAAGGGCAGCTCCCAGTGAGGAAATTCCTTTTTAAATGTAGATCAGCACTGTTCTGTAACTTAGAGTGGCACAGGACTTCATGGGGTACTGAGAAGCTAAGTCCCTTGACTATGGTCACACAACCAGTGTCTTTCAGAGGTTGAACTTGAATTCAAGTCTTCCTCACAGAGATCAGCTCTACTTTCTTTCTATATTCACTCTGTTCATACACAGAGATGAAAGTTCTAATTAAAATTTAACAACTTTTCTGAGGCTACACATTTCAATTACTACATACATAAATGGATGACTTCATCAGAGGACTGCTGCTACTCATAAAATATGTCTTAGGAGCCCCCATCAGTGAGCTTCCAAGTAACATAACAATAATCCATTAGATAAAATTAGCTCAAAACAATAGCATTTTTAAAGTAAGATAAGTAGTTAAAAAAAATCACTTTTCCTAAACCTGGGGCAAACTTGGCCATAAATATATAATTTATTGTATGGGGAAAAAATGTATTTAGAGTACTATTACAATGAAGCATACGTGTCATTATCATATATGGCCAAAACAATACATCCTTCCTGTAAGGCTTTGTTCTCCTTTCTCTTCTGGTGGAATTCTTATGCTACCACCACTTATGTTCATTATCTTTGCTGGCTGAGTTATTCATTGGAGTTCCTTTGATTTACTTATCTCCACAGCTTGAATTTCAAAACTGGGTTAGCTCTCCCTTGAACCCGTATTCATTTTTCACCCTTTGCCAGAGGCCTCATCCTTAAACCTCCTTCCTGCCAGATAGGTTTATTATCTTCTTTTCTGGGCTTCAAAACAGAATATGTGTCTACTCTCTACTGATTACATCTTAACTGTGCTCCAGACTCTTATGAACTGCTTGATGGAGGGGGAGGGAGTATCTTTTACTGAGTGAAGACAGGAAAGCATCAGGGCTCCTTGGAGAGAGAAGATATTCCTGGCTCTCTACAAGAGGTAAAGAGTATTTTGCTTTCTTTTTTTTTTTTCTCATGGATTGGGGCCCTTCTGGACTGCTGGTTCTTCCTGAACTGACCTCAGAGTTTAGAAAACAAATTTTTTAAGAAAAAAATATTCTAATAAAGGAGCATCAGTGTGACCGATCTTTTAGGAGCCCTGGTGAGCAGCTCCTCTATTTCCATCGAGGGTAATTTTTACACATTTCTTAAAGAGGTATCAGATAATAAATACCTTGGTAACATTAAAACTGTGTGATTATATCTGTCTTTATAATTTGATTTCCTTATCTCTGATTATCTTCTGCTATTTCTTCCTGAGCTGGGATAAACAAATTAGTTAACATTGAAATTCCAAAACTCTCTTACCTAAATAATAAAATTGCACTTACATGATCATTTTGCCTAGGACTCTGAATCTTAGACATTTATGAACACAGTATAGCTTCTTTACTCTGAATAAAATGAGCCAGTTTTAACTTAGCTGATACCAACAAAAATTCTCTCTTTATTCATGGCACAGCATTGGGCTATGCATTGGTATTACTAGGTTCCATTCCTGACTTTGTCTCATCCCTTGGGATCTGGAGCAAGTCATTCCAATTTTCAGGCCTCATATTTCTTCTTTGTCAGAAGAGTAGATTGGAGCTGATGAAGCCTAAAATCACTTGCTTTTCTAATAATCTGGATAAATATTTTTTCCAAGATGTTAGTAAAATTCAGTAAACTGCACACATTTCCATCATAGCCAACAGCTATTACATCCAACTGTTGTCCAAGAACAGCATTCTCAGCATGGGTAATGGGGCCTAATAAAATTGACTTGCATTAACCAGTAAACTCATTGCTTGATTTCCTGACCAAACTACATACATTCATTTGTGCCTGGGAAGCCTTTACTGTGGTTCCTGTTGCTAGGGCCAGAGGAAGATAACATCTTCTAAATCATTTGGTAGAAAGTCTTCTTGACTACTGTGACTGTAGTCCTTGAATTGGCTCTGACAATATGTAGCATGGCATGTGTGACTCTAAATGAATAAATTCTCTTGAATACTTCTAATAAATATAGCAAAATTTATACATTAAAATGATTTCTATCTTCTTCAGAGTGGTCACCTGGGGAGACAATATGATAATTTTAATGATATTGCCATTATAAAAAACAAGTTAGGAACTTCTTTAAGTTAGATTAAAGAGTTGGCTATATTTCTTGAGCTGTGGAAAATTGTCCTTTTTTAAGAACAGATCTAAAGCACCTAAAAATATTGAAGGTCATTTGAAAAATAATGTGAGTGAACTAGGTGGGTTATATGATATTTGAAAAAATAGGATACCTATTAAACATTAGGGAGTTGTTTGTTTTTACATGTGACTCATAAATTGGTTCTAATAGCAGCTTTTCCGATGTTTTGGACAAGGCTGTAATGATTGTAATAAATACATAACCTCATATGCTCACTATTTTTGTGGTTGATGTTCATATAGGTATAGAAATTCTGGTAAACTTATTTTTAAACTAGTCTTATCACTTTACAATTCCCATGCATATATTAGCAAATATTACTATCTTTGGGGGATGAGAGCACCTCTAATAATGGGCAACTAGATGATGCAATGGATAGAGCACTAGGAAGATTCATCATCCTTGGTTCAAATCTAACCTCAGATACTTACTACCTATGTGACTCTGGGCAAATCACTTACCTCTGTTTGCTTCAGTTTCCTCAATTATAAAATGAAGTGGGAAGGCAATAGCAGACCACTCTAATATGTTTGCCAAGAAAACTCCAAATAGGGTCACGGAGAGTTGGACATGACTGAAAAGTAACTGGACAACAAACGTCGACAGCACCTCTAATAATTTATTCATTATTAATTTTCCTTTCTTCAGGATTATGCATGTTCCTTTAACAAAAAAAGAGAAAGTATCCCCTTCCTGCTTTAGTTTTCAACCTTTATCTTAACTTATGCCTACACATAAAGAAATATACTGTGCTAAAAAGCAGTGATACTTTTAGCTTCATGTAATTGCAAATAAAAGGATTAATTTTAAAAAGTCTCATGTCTTCCTACTGTGTTGTTTACTGTTTATTTTCAGTGGAACACTGTATTTTGTGTATAGACTAGTGGGCATGGTTTTGGTTGCCTCTCCTCTCACTTTCTTTTCCAGTCCTTTTCATGAGTCTCTTCTCACTCCTATTTCTGTCAAACATGGCCAAACCTTATTATCCTCAAGGAAAAAAAAGAAAACAAAAACTCTTTTCACTATACCCTGAAACCCACTATCATCCTATTCATACACACCCACGTCCACGTCTACACACACACATACACACACGCAGGCACGCACGCACGCACGCACACCTATCAGCACTTATTGCTTCCGCTTCTTCAAAACCACTCTCATTTCTCATCTCTTTGTAATCTGGCTTTTGACCTTATTACTCAACTAAACTTCCAAAGTAACGAATGATGTTTTCATAACCAAACTGGGATCTTCTCTCAATCCTCCTCTAGCTTGATGTCTGCATTGCCTTTAAGATAACAACTTAGTCTCTTTGATTTCTTTTCTCTGATTTCACGACTGCTTTCTTCTGGTTCTCTTATTTAAGTTATCCTCAGTCATATTTGTTTGGCTCATTATTCAGATCATGCTCTATTGATAACTGTGAGCATTTCTAAATTTTTTTTCCTTGAGTATGTCTTGTAACATTATAAAATGAAATAATGACTGGAAAAGCTTTTAACACAGTGCTTAGAACATATTAGGTACTTAATAAATGCTTGTTTTCAGCCTCCCACTCCACCTCCCACTCCCTCCCACACTCTACTCTTTTTTCTTCTTTCTCTAAACACTCTCTTGATGACCTCCACAACTCCCATAGATGTGATTATCATATGTATGCATATAACTTACACACACACACACACACACACACACACGCACACGTACAGACAGAAACACAGAGAGAGGGAGACAGAGACAGAGAGAGGGAGACAGAGACAGAGAGACAGAGAGATAGAAAGTCAGTTCTACTATGCAATAGATAGTTCAAATTTGTATATCCCAGAGAACTCTTAAAATAAACTGGCCATGCAGCAATACTTAAACGTTCATGTTTTTGTACTAGCACACTTGTATCAAGTGTTCTAAAAACATGCACTGACACTTTCCTTAGGAGTGAAACCTTTTCTTCGCTATATTTTCATTGTTCAGCTTTTGATTTTCTCTTGTCCTTTGCTTGTGCCTCTGGAAGACCTAACTACAAAACACAAGTTGTCTTTGGGTCTTCTATTTTCTTTGTCTAAATCTGACTTCTGAACAATGTTTGGCAAACTCTATGGACGTTTCTGGTCCCTTACACTTTACTTCCCTTCACCTACTGTGTGATCCAGTGACTTTCTTGAAGTTCTTTGACCATGATATTCCACCTTCTAACTCTGTATTTTCCTGGCTGTCCCTCAGGCTTAGAATCCTCTCCTTCTTTACTTTCATTTATTGACTTCCCTGCTTTCCACGGCTTTCTTCAAGTCTCAGCCAGAATCTTTCCTTCCACAAGAAAACTTTCATAATCCCCCTTAATGCCAGCTTTCCTTCTGAGTCTACGTCCAATTTTACATATATCTTTTAGATACACAGCTATTTGCTTTTTTTCTCCTCCATTAGAATGTGAACTCCCTGAGGCCAGGAACGAGTTTTGCCTTTCTTTGGCTCCCCAGAGCTTAGCCTACTATCTGAAGCATGGTAATTGCTTATTAAATGTGTGTTGATTTGATTTCACTTGACTTACCAAATTTTCTGACCATACAAACACAGATGCTAATTAATAGTTATATGGCATTTTAATTTTCAGACTGAGTTGTCATGAAAAAAAACAATTCTCCCCTTCTCCCTGCCATGAATTTTTTTTTTTTTATGTAGCACTTATTTCCTTTAAAATAATTTAAGGCTAAATAAGGTAAGTCAAGATTCAACACTGAAAAAGACGATAGATTTAACCTTGGAAAGAAGCATGTATCATTTCATGACTGTCTGTGTTTGAGTGGCACTAACCTAGTGATTGAATTTACCCCCAAGAAACAACTTTTGTTGAATTCTCTTGAGTTTCAATTTCTGTGGAGAAATACTTTAGGCTTTGAGATATAACCAAGTAAACTCTCTGTGTGTAAAGGGGTGATTAGCACACACTGTTTCTCTTTTGATGGGATCAAAGCCTTTGGAGATGTATCTAAGAGTTATTGACAAGAGGAAGCTTTATTTTTGGACTCTCAGTAGACCTTTGTACTGAAGTAAATGATAAATCACAGAAGTGAAAACTTGCTACTGCCATTGTTTCTCTCTGAGGAAAGCTCACTTATTGATTAACAATTTGGAGAATTCAATTTTCAGAAATTTGACTGGATAGTCAGAAGAAAGAGCAGATTTATTTGCTTTTTGAGCACTAGTTCTAATTTAACCCTTTTCCATTCCATTCCCTGACCATGCTCTGTGTTGGAAACTTTCCACCTCAACTGAAAGTAAGCATAGAATAATTTTTACCCCACAAGTTTTGCCAAAACTTGCTATTTCAACTTTCACAATATATTTCCAATTTGATGCCTTCTCTTCATTCTCCTCTTAAACTCCCACCTTAGTTAAGGCTCTCATCACCTTTCCCCTAAACTACTACAACAGTGTCCTAATTGGTTTTCCTGTGTCGTATCTTTCATCATTCTATTCCATCCTGCACCAAGACATTTCAAAGGAATTTACAATTCAATTTCCCTAAGAACAGGTACTAGCACTTGACTCTCCTGCTCTACTTTTAGGGGTTTCTTATTCTTCTACTTAGATTTTAAAACCTGTCACAACTAACTGGAAGTTAACGGTCTATCTCAATAGATCTACTCTCCCACATATTACATTCTCTTTTCTACATTCCTTAGCACTAACCACCCTCCATGTATACAGTGCCCTCCCTCTTTACCTTGCTTTCATTGAATCCTTCTCTTCCTGTAAAATGTCTCTAAAGTACCATCAGGAATATGAAATCTTTTGTGATTCACCCAATTACTGGTGTCTTCCTTCCCAAACTACTTCGCTTTTAAATCCTCTGCATATATTTGTGTTTATTTTATATTTATCTGTATGTATTATATATGTTTATTTATTTATGACCTTGTTCTCTCCTCCAGGACAACGTAAAGTCATTGCGAGAATTGTTTCTTTTCTCTTTTTTACATCTGTCCCTAACACCTAACAAAATACCTGGCACTTATTAGGCACCTCAAAATAAGTTTGAGAGTAGAGTGGTTGAATGAGGGGAAAAGAGATAAGGAAATGTGAGAAATTTAACTTAGTCTGTTTTGACTTATCTATGCCCAAAGATAGAAAAAACTTCTCCAAGCTGCTTCTATCTATAAGGTACTGGAGATAAAAAGTCAAAAAAATGAACCTGTTCCTACTTCCAAGGAACCAAAGCATTAGCTGGTCATCACCCCACATTATACTTGCTTTTCTGGAATCATTTTTAAAAAAAAAATATTTCTTTCAAGTCCTAGTTACCTTAGTTTGCTTTAACTTTTACCTGCTTGCCTGTCCTATGGTGTGTAGAGCATCTCCTCCCTTGGAAAACACACACACACACACACACACAGAAAAACATGAATTTCATACTGATTATGCTGAATCAGTTTCTGGATAGTTTTGCTGGGGCAGTTGATTGAAAAGAATAGGATAGTTAGAACTGAGGAAAACAGGAGAGACAAAATGCTGTAATTGTTCCCTTAATAGAGAGATGATTTAATATTTACTCCTTACTTCAAAATAACCCATTCAACCTTCTTCTGTTCCTCTCTTTAAAAAATGATTAAAAGGTACATTGGGAATAAAGTCATAGTTGGTGGTGGGAAGCATTCCAGGCTCTTTGGAACTCTTATTAAGTGCTGCTTACTGCCATTCAGTTCAACAAATATTTATCTTTCTTTTATACTCTTATTTCAGCATATTATCAGTAAAGTCACAGATCCTGTCCTTATCCTTGGTATCAGGGTTATCTGAGTATGTATCCCATGCTTCACTAGATTTTAAACTCTATGAAGTCAGGGACAATGGTCAGATTTAACCCTGTCATCTTTCTCAACTTTCATATACTAATTGGAACAGATGAGCAAAAAGCGATTAGAATTGAATTGCCAGTCAGAGAATTTAGTCTTGCACAGGTTTTGCTACTTTCTAGCTAAGTTTACTATTACTGACTTGTAAGGACTTTCCCTGTTGTCACCAAAGCATCAGGCTTTAGCATGTGTCATCCACAATTCTTCAACATATCTTAAATGCTTCTTTACTTTAAACTGAGGTCAGTTAATCCTCTATCCTTATCATCAACCTAGCTGGGAAATAGCCTAAAGAAGTCAATTCCTATGAAGTAAAAAAATGTGAATTAATCCCTTGATAACAAAAGTTAAACAATTTCCCAATTGACTTGTCAATTACCAGGAGAGCCCATGTGAATTATATTTGGGTTCCTGCAGCATTAGGAAAGGGTACTTTTTGTTGTTAAAGGTTGAAAAACAATCATACGTACACATTTCAAGAAATTTTTTAAAAGACTAATTCATTTTTGATTGGATGTAAAATTTAAACTTTTACAACAATATAAATGTGCTTTTGTATTTTCATGCTACTGAATTATATTTATATATTCATTCATAGACACGTCATATGTTCATATGTATAAATGCATTTTCCTCAATACATTTTCTTCCCAGTTTTGTCCCCTTTCACACAAAATATAACATTTGGGAAGAGTTCCAGTTTAAATCTTTAGTAATTAGCCAATTTTTAATGTATCATGCAAGAACGTTTTTAGAACATGGAAAGAAAACCAAAATGAGAATCAGGAGGCCTGGCTTGTTGTCTTGGCTATGCCACTAACATGTGTTGATGATTAAGTCATGTAATCTCACTCAACTGGAAAACAAAAGTTGTTTTTTTTTTCTGTACAAATTCCTGGTCAACATATTCACCAAATCTTCCAAAAATGATTAAATGTTCACTAAAATCCAAAAGGTAAATATAATTCTTAACTAAATAGAAACTTGGAAATTCCAGGAACCATCTATTCTTTCTTGTGAAGTTGAACATTCCTATGGCATTCTAAAAGACCATAAACATGAAGAATATGGTTTGCAACATTTCACTGTTTATAGCATGTATTTAGGAAGGACTGAAAGGTAAAAGTAGCTAATGGAGAAGAATAATTATGGAATATATTCTTTTTCATCTTGGGATTAGGCAAGAATAATCAGTTATTATCAATTTTGTAAAAAGAGATAAATGAAAAGAAAAAATATTCTTGGTGTTTAACCAGAGCTTGATAATCAGTGTGGTATGTTGGTTTCAGAACAGGGTTTAAATTCTAATTTTAACAATTAAGAGTGATATGATCACAAATAAGTCACTTAACCATCTTACACCCTGTGTATTAAGTTGTAAATAGATTTCATTGACATCCACAATGTGTCATTTAAGTCCTTTCTTTCTCTTGACTCCCTTTCCAGTTCTGTATAATAATACTCTCTTAGACACACTTTTTATTCATCTCAAACTGGTCTCCTAGCTCTTTCCTGAATGTGATATTCCATATCTTCTCATTAATTTCTGTACAATGTGTCCCACATCTTCAATGAGTCATTCACTTCTACCTCAAAAATATGCCTTGGTTCCTCCAAAGTTCATCTCCACATGTTATTTCCTATCACCTGCCTCCTACACATTCATGCAGTGTGAGGTAAAGGTCTTTGAGGGCAGAAACTGCTCCCTTTTAGTTCTTTTATCCCTAGCATCTAGAATAATGCTTTGATATATTTGGAGCGAGTAGGAGGGTTCAGACCTGTGATATCCATGTGGAGAACAGCTGCTGTGGGATACCAACAATGTCTGTGTAGTCTTAGAAACTGGATTGGAGCGCTGAGAGTTTCAGCATTCACATTCATCCAGTAAGTGTGTGTGTCAAAAACAGGAGTCAAACCAAGGGTTTCTATGAGGTTCCTACTATATCTCTCGTCTTGCATGGAGGAGATAATAAATGAATAATTAACTCAATTGAAGTGGTAGAGAGAGTTCTAACACCATAGAAATCAGAGGTCTTTGGTATAAGCCATTGTTTATTATTTGGTGCCTCTTGTGAGTTCCCTGTGGGCAGGAACTTCTGTGAGGTTTATATATCAATATATATTCCTTAAATTTAGCTTCATTGTTGTCAGATGCAGCTGTACTCTGCCAATGAAAAATGGTAGTAATTATTTTTAAGTATGATATTAGCTGAAGACGAATAATATATCTTGGGGGAAATATTGTAGGCTAAATTATAAGGGTGTAGTTTAGAAAGACATGCTTTATATGAATACTGCCTTGGGTGATTTTTCTAAAGAATTCTAGTGGTAATTACTTAAGATGTGCTGATAGAAAAACAACTAGACATCTAGGGATATAATTAATCTATGCCTTTGGGTGTAGACTTTGGATTCTTAATTTGGGAACTAATGGCATTCTAAAAATGTTTTAGCCAAACTCTTATTTCAAATCAATGTGTTCTGCCACTTAAGGAAGTTTCTTGACAAAAAGTCTCATCTATGGCTATCAGTGGAACACACCCTTTCTGGTTCTTATATTGTCTTAACCTTAACATCTCCTTTAACTGAATGTATAGCAGTTCTCTGGATAGTGTTGAAACATCTTGAGTCTAATAATCTAATCTACCAAAATTGATTGTTAGCTCTTAATCAACTTGTAGTCATGAACTTTCCTATAAAGGAAATTGTGCCAAAATTGGGGTTATAGGTTTCCAAAGGAAGTTTGATGTCCCTGGGTGCTTAATTTCAATGTTTAGATCCTTTATGAGAAAGGGATCTGTAAATCATAGGCCAGTGAGTTTGACTTCCAATTCAGACAAAATTCTAGAATGCATTGTAAAACAGATCACAAGTGGACATTTAGAAAGGGAAGCAGTAATCATAAAGGGACAGTTTTGCTTCATTGAGACATGATATCAGTCTAACTTCAATTTATTTTTTGCAGGATCATGAAACTGATCAATCAAAGGAATTCAATGGAAAGAATTAACTTAGATTTCATTCAAGAATTTAGTAGAAATCTTTTATATCATGCCTGTGGGGGGAAATGAAATATGGGTAAATTGATAATTCAGTTAAATGAATTTGTTGTAGCATATATCAAAGTGATTATCATTAATTCATTAAACCAACACATAAGCATATATGGTGAGCTATGCGATGTGAAAAACACTAAGAAATCTACAAAGATGAATAATACTCTGTTTACCCTCACTAAACTTACACTTTAGCTGTGCATCATTAGACTGCAATTTCCTTTTCCTTAACATTCAGACTACTAATTTATACACATCTGAACTTCATCAGCAATTGCTTATATATATATGTATACATATATATAATATATATATACATATATATATATATATATATATATATATATATATATATATATATATATATATCCATGAATCAGAATTAAGTGGACTCAGAAGTTATTAAGGCTAGTAATCCTGAAAAAAATGGAAAGGCCAGAGGAGGGCCACAGTGTTCCATCTATTCAGAGACAGCATCAGGTGCTGGTGTAACATTTTGTTTGTGCTCTCTGACCATTTTATAATATGTCATTGCTCTCTCTCTCTCTCTTTCCAAGTCACTGATAAATTTTTGTTGATAAAGATGAAAATGGTTGTTGATGATGGCAATCATGTACAAACATAGGAACTTGGGACATCATTCCTTACATTTAAAATAAAAAACTTTTTTATAATCAAACACACATGTGCACACACATAGATTCATAAATAGCTATATCCACACAGCTACCAAGCTTATATTCCTAAGGCACGTATATGACCATGTTTGACCACATTTAAGAGTCCTTTTACTCAACTTCCAGCTTAAATTTTCTCACATCTTGCCTTCACATGCTTTATAGTGCAATGAGATTATACTACTAGGTGGTTTCTAAATTTGTCATTTGATCTCTGGCCTCTGTGGTTGTACCAATCATTTTCCATTCCCAAATATTTCCTCCTCATTTCTATTCTGAACAAGGTTTAATTTTCCTTAAGGGTCAGTTCATTCACTACCTTCTCCATGAAGACTGCCCTGATCCCCAAGCTATTGTCTCTTTCTGTGCCCTAAAATTACCCTGTATTTACTTATATGTGTGTATGTTTCATCCTTCTAGTAGGATATAGATTCATTAAAAATAGTGCCTAATTTATTTCCTGCCTACAAATCCCTATTATATCTCCCCAAACTTCTGACTTGTTGAGATTCTTTTGAGTTCTGATTCTTCCTTTACATGTTCTCTTGTCACTTTATAATTTTATAACAACATAAATTTATAACATACTTATAACATGCCATAACATATTGCATTCTCTCTTTACAAATAATTGATAAATGTTTGTTTATAGTGATGATTAAGGTTGGTGGTAATATATATGCACAGGGCTAAGTTCTGAAGACATAATTTTCTATGTTTTTTAACTTATTTTAAAACTTATTTTAACTTTAATAGTATCTCATAGCATAAATGATAAAGGTGGCCTTATGAGATCCTAAGAGAAAATACTAAAATTCAGACTGATAGAACAACTGGACAATTTGAACATGATGCAAGCTCCTCACATAATATTAAACTACTTTGAAATTTTTGCTTTAGAACTTACCATCCAAGATAGTTATTTAAGCAGTTACTACTGCTTCCTCAGGCTCCCAGCTCATTTCAGTCTTCTGCTTAATACAAGTTTACCTTGTATTTGTCTTCCAACTCCCTTTTGACATTGGAATATTAAATCTTTTGATTCTGAAATGGAATGGAACTGCATCAGAGAATACTTAGACAGGGTACTGCAATTCTGAGGCTGTGGCAGGAAATATTCCCTGGAAAGAACAAGGCAGAGGAAAGAGAATATTGCAGACCCCTATTACCTTCTTGAGGGCAAGCATTTACTGAAACTATGTTATATGTACTGCCTGCCACACTGTAGATGCTCAGAAATGTGTTGTAAGAATGATAAATGTGGAAGGTCTCAGTGAATTTACTAGTATTTTTCCCCCTGAGTTTTCTATTCTTGTCCTATCTTTGATTATGGGTAGAATATCTTGCTCTGGGACCCAATATAAACTCCATAGATTTAAGCCTCTATTAAGATCATTAATTCATTTTTTCAGATTTACATGTTTGAAATGAATAGGGACTTAGTGATACTTCCTGAGATATTAGGAAGGACTAGGCTATTTGCTTAGTATTTGCTTTTTGAATTAATCATATCAGTGGTATTTCTTCCTGCCCAAGGACTGAACTTATTTAAACAGGGCTGCAAACAGTCTTGATAATCAAGATTTCTGCAGCCACAGCCAATGTTTTCATGAGCATTTTAGAAATTGCTAACAAGATAGATGGCTAAAAAGGAGATTCCAGGAAAAGAAAATCCACCACCTATTATCATCATTATTCATACAGTGTTGCAATACTCCACTGGTTTGAAAAGCTGTGGATGTCTATTAGTTTTCTAAAATCTAAGTGAGATGCAGTACAGGAGAACATTCTTGGATTTAAGATTGCATATTCTAAGATCGGATCTGTATAGTACACAATTTTCTGAACAATCTCTGTTCTCACCCTAGAACTCACCAGCGAAATTGTGACTAGCTGATTCTGCCTTTTTGAGTGTTCACATGTCTTCTTAGGAACATTTCATGATATTGTTAAAGTAGCTTGCCTATCTCTTGCTCTTATACAACATTTTACCTATTTTGTTTATTTTATACAAACTTTCTTTTCTCAACGCAATGAGCTTCTTCTAATATCCTTTCCAAAGTCATCAAATTCCCCATGGATATTCCAATAGAGAGTCTTTGAAAGAGGAAGAAATGTTTGCGTATACTCAGCTCTAGGCTATCATCCTGACAGGAACATCATGTTCAATTTCAGAATCTGTAATTTAAGAGGAAATTGATAATCTGGAGAACTTCCAGAAGAGAGTAAATGGGATGATGGAGAATTCTGTATTTATTTTACATGAAGATAAGTTGAAGAATATATTGATGCTCAATTTTCTCTAAGGGTTTGGAAGCCTATCTCATGGAAAAGGTGGTAGACTTGTGCTTCTTTAGGAGGAAGCATGTTCTCTCTCATTGGAGTATTTCAAGTAGAGGCTGGATGATCTTTGCTTGGGTATGTTATTTCTTATATTACTTTCTTATTTAGGTTGAACTAGTTGGTTACTGAAGCCTGTTTTGAAATTTAATGACTTTTCTTTTGAATAAAATTTTTGCAAGGCCAATTTTGAATGAGTGTAGGAAAAATATACAATTTGGGGAAGCTACAACAAAGTTCCCAAATAGCTGACAGTGTGGAAAAAGAAAGAAAGTGCAGATGTTCTTTTGCACATACTCCAGGGTCAGCTTCACTTTGGGGAAACCATGAAATAACTGAGGATGTGAAACTTCACTTGGTTCCTTTGTTTTGAAAATAGTTATAATTAATCTAAAAATGTGTCTGTAAAGATTGATCTGACTATTTTTTCTAGTACTTCTCTGTCAAGGGAATATATGGGAAACATGTTTCATTAGGTCTACCTGATCATAGACAAAAATATTAGGAATCTTACTTGCCTTATCTGTGTATTTCCTTTGCTTCTTGTTTTGCCTCTTTGACAGTTGTCTGATGATTGGTAACATTGCTTGGTGAAAGATTAAGGGGAAGAAGTTGAGGAAAAAAGTTCCATGCTGTTTAATAGCTGGTCAATACTTTTCCTCCTTTGCGTAAATGAAGTGGAGAAGATAGAGTAAGGTTTATCATTAGGAAAAGTCTTTTGGTCAAACCAGTCTTTATGGACTCATTTTTAGCTTAATCATATTTATTAATATTAATTAGTAATACATAACATAAATGAAATATAATTAGATATCAATTTTATATTTATCTTAATTATAACCATCCTCAAAACTTTATTTGCTCATTTTTAGTCATTAAAAAGAGCACAAGGCCTTGGTAATATGGAATTATAGGAAGTTAAACATGACAAGGAATTTAATCATTAACCCAACCCCATCATTTTACAGTTTATTAAATGGATATCGAGAATGTGAAGTGATTTGTCCAGGGTCATGAAGATACTTAGTAGCAGAATTGGGATTAGAACCCATGTTTTCTCATTCTTGGTAAAATATATATTTTCATTATGACATTCTATTTTCAAGGAATGAGCTATGAGAAATGCAACAAAGAAACCTTTCAAAAATAAGCTCTATTTGTATCTAGAACGTGCTGAAGCATATTCCACTAGCTTTTATTTTACTTGTGCTCTGTGACGGAGAAGACTGGTTAAATAACCATGATCCATCCATGTGTCCCCTTCCCACAACCCAGTTGATGGAATCTGCAAAAGTAAGGGACAGATAACAGAATAAATGAAAGAGACATTAAGGTTTGAAAGGAAATATAAAGAAGGGCTTATACTCTTTTTTTTTCCTTTTACAGTTTGAAGAAGTCTTTAGGCAAGCTTGAAGGAATCAAATGGATCACTTGTCATTGTTGACTGAACATGTCACATCCCCTGGGGGACTTAAACAAAAAACCAGCTTGCTAGCTCTAGAGTAACAACCTGGGCATACAGCAACTTTCAGAACTATTCAGATGTTGGTTACTTATGAAGGAAAAACAGCCCCAAGGAGGAGGATTGCATTTTGCACTTCTTTGCTCCCTCCAGAATGCAGCAGCAGAAGGATTTTCTTTTTCCCTATCCCTACTAGACCTCTTGTATCACAGCTACTCAGTACTACATATTGAGAAAGATAATTGGGACAGTTCAAAATAGAGGGACTCCTGACCAAATCCAAAACTCATTTTTATTAAAAACTCTAGGAATCATAAGAATAAATGGAATTTAATATAATAAATCTTTATTAAGCTATTGTGTATCAAGCACATTTGTATATCTCAGTATACCCCGAAACAATCAACAAGCATTTCTTAAGTTCTTATTATGAACCAAGAACCATTCTGGTTGCGGGCATATGTAGATAAAAAAGAAACCATTCCTGTTTTCAGGAAACTTGCCTTCTATAGGTAGAGACATATATGAGTATATAAAAAGGTGTACACAAAAAGTAATACAAGATATTTTGGAGGGAAAGGCACTAGAGTTTATGAAAGGGCTCTTATAAAAGATGGTGCCTGAGGTTAACCTTGAGGAAGTAAGGGATTTTAAAAGTCAAAGGTGAGAATTGAATATATTTACATTATCAGAAATAATGTGAAAACTAAAGAGATAAGACACAGAATGTCATACACAAGAGTGACAAGAAGATTGTTTAGACTGAAGAGAATATGAAAGAGAATATTTAATAAGGTTCAAAAGGTAGATTAGTCTAGGTTGTGAAGAACTTTCAATGCCAAACACAGGAGATTTACATTTTATCCTATAGACAATTAAAACAAAAACTGAAGTTTCTGGTGCAAAAGAATAGCACAGTCAGACCTGCACTTTAATGACAGCTATTTGGGCAATGGATTGGAGAAAGGGAAGACCTGAGGAAGGGAAGTCAGTTAGGAGGTATTGTAATTGTCCAAGTGTAAGATGAGAAGAGCTTGAAGTATCTCCCAAACTACTCCTTCTTTTGACTTCCCTATTTGAGTTCATGGTACCACTTTTCAAGAATGCAATTTAATTTGTGATTCACAAAGTACTTTAAATTCATTTTCCCATGTGGTCCCCACAGTTATCTTATAAGGATGATGTAGAGATGATATCATCATTTTGATAGAAAATGAAATTGAGCCACCACTATACTAAAATGGCTTGCTGAGGATCAAAGCCGGTGTCTAAGGTAGGACTGAGGACTATATGTTTCCTGACTACAAGTCCAACAAAATCAGAAATTCTAAATGTAATGTGCCCGCAGAGGCCTAAATCAATCTATTACTGAAAAAAATTCCTCTATATAATGTAACTGACAAGCTACCATCCAGTCATTCCTGCTGGGGAGAAAACAAGACCTTCCCTTAGGAATCTATTTCATTTTTGTATTCCTGTAATTGTTAGAGACTTTATTGTCACATAAGGAAAATTCTGTATGACTTTCATTTATTGTCGACAGTTGTTCTCTCTGAGTCCAACAAGCACAATTTTTCCATGTGAGCCCAATGTTCTAACCTATTTAACGCTTTAGATCATGTATATACCATCAAACATGTTGGCTGTACCCCTTGCTATAACTTTGTGTCATAAGAAAGCTGGATAAGAATGTTATCTAGACCCTAGAAATATCTTTAAGCTACCATAATTAATGACTTACTCTTTGAGTTCAGACATTAAACCAGTCCCGTATCTATTTAGCTGGACATTGATCTAGCTCACATATCTCCATATTTTCTAAAAGAGTGCTATGAAATACTTGTCAAATGCTTAACTTTAATCAAGGTAAACTATAGTAATATCATTTATCTGCTTTACAAGTGTAGTGATCCTATAAAAATATAGTTTCAATTGGAACATATTATTGATGAAGCTATGCTGTTTCTTCTTTAACATCATTGCTTATTTTTCTAGATGTTCATTAACTCACTGGACTTGAA